>CM033477.1:154105832-154134954 GCA_019447015.1 Hymenochirus boettgeri
TACCTGATAATGTAATGGATCTCACTGTGAGGAAGTAATGTTATGGGATGTTCTACCTGATTGTAAATGGTTATTCACTGTGAGACGTTATGTTATGGGATGTCTACCTGATAATGTAAATGGTCTCACTGTGAGGACAGTAATGTTATGGGATGTTTCTACCTATGATGTAATGGTATTCACTGTGAGGACAGTAATGTTATGGGATGTTCTACCTGATAATGTAAATGGATCTCACTGTGAGGACAGTAATGTTATGGGATGTTCTACCTGAATGTAAATGGTTATCTCACTGTGAGGACAGTAAGTTTATGGGATGTTCTACCTGATAATGTAAATGGATTCTCCCGGTGAGGACAGTAATGTTATGGGGTTCTACCTGATATGTAAATGGTTATTCCACTGTGAGGACAGTAATGATAGGGATGTCTACCTGATAATGTAAATGGATTCACTGTGAGGACAGTAATGTTATGGGATGTTCTACCTGATATGTAAATGGATCTACACTGTGAGGAAGTAATGTTATGGATGTCTACCTGATAATGTAAATGGTTATTCACGTGAGGACAGTAATGTTATGGGATGTTCTACCTGATAATGTAAATGGTTCTCACTGTGAGGACAGTAATGTATGGGATGTTCTACCTGACAATGTAAATGGTTATTCACTGTGAGGACAGTAATGTTATGGGATGTTCTACCTGATAATGTAAATGGTTATTCACTTGTGAGGACAGTAATGTTATGGGATGTTCTACCTGATAATGTAAATGGATTCACTGTGAGGACAGTAATGTTATGGGAGTTCTACCTGACAATGTAATGGTTATTCACTGTGAGGACAGTAAGTTATGGGATGTTCTACTGAAATGTAAATGGTATTCACTGTGAGGACAGTAATGTTATGGGATGTTACTGAAATGTAAATGGTTATCACTGTGAGGACAGTAATGTTATGGGATGTTTACCTGATAATGTAAATGGATCTCACTGTGAGGACAGTAATGTTATGGGATGTTCTACCTGATAATGTAAATGGTTCCACTGTGAGGACAGTAATGTTATGGGATGTTCTACCTGATAATGTAAATGGTATTCACTGTGAGACAGTAATGTTATGGGATGTTTCACCTGATAATGTAAATGGTTATTACACTGTGAGGACAGTAATGTTATGGGATGTTCTATCCTGATAAGTGTAATGGTTATTACTGTGAGGACAGTAATGTTATGGGATGTTCTACTGATAATGTAAATGGTGATTCACTGTGAGGACAGTAAAGTGTTATGGGATGTTCTACCTGATGTAAATGGTTCTCACTGTGAGGACGTAAGTTATGGATGTTTACCTGATAATGTAAATGGTTCTCACTGTGAGGACAGTAATGTTATGGGATGTCTACCTGAAATGTAAATGGTTATTCACTGTGAGGACAGTAATGTTATGGGATGTTCTACCTGATAATGTAAATGGATCTCACTGTGAGGACAGTAATGTTATGGGATGTTCTACCTGATAATGTAAATGGATCTCACTGTGAGGACAGTAATGTTATGGGATGTTCTACCTGATAATGTAAATGGATCACTGTGAGGACAGTAATGTTATGGGATGTTCTACCTGATAATGTAAATGGATCCACTGTGAGGACAGTAATGTTATGGGTGTTCTACCTGATAATGTAAATGGTATCTCACTGTGAGGACAGTAATGTAGGGATGTTCTACCTGATAATGTAAATGGATCTCACTGTGAGGACAGTAATGTTATGGGATGTTCTACCTGATGTAAATGGGATCTCACTGTGAGGACAGTAATGTTATGGGATGTTCTACCTGATAATGTAAATGGTTCTCACTGTGAGGATAGTAATGTTATGGGATGTTCTACCTGACAATGTAAATGGTTATCACTGTGAGGACGGTAATGTTATGGGATGTTCTACCTGATAATGTAAATGGTTATTCAGTGTGAGGACAGTAGATGTTATGGGATGTTCTACCTGATAATGTAAATGGATCTCACTGTGAGGACAGTAATGTTATGGGATGTTCTACCTGATAATGTAAATGGTTATTCACTGTGAGGACAGTAATGTTATGGGATGTTCTACCTGATAATGTAAATGGATCTCACTGTGAGGACAGTAATGTATGGGATGTTCTACCTGATAATGTAAATGGTTATTCACTGTGAGGACAGTAATGTTATGGGATGTTCTACCTGATAATGTAAATGGTTATTCACTGTGAGGACAGTAATGTTATGGGATGTTCTACCTGATAATGTAAATGGTTATTCACTGTGAGGACAGTAATGTTATGGGATGTTCTACCTGATAATGTAAATGGTATTCACTGTGAGGACAGTAATGTTATGGGATGTTCTACTGATAAATGTAAATGGTTATTCACTGTGAGGACAGTAATGTTATGGGATGTTCTACCTGATAATGTAGAGTTGGCTGAACGAAAGTACTGGATTTTGGAGTCGCACACCTAGGTGAATTAAAGTGCTTTTTTTGAAAACCACACATCACGTACA
Source organism: Hymenochirus boettgeri (assembly GCA_019447015.1). Lineage (NCBI taxonomy): Eukaryota > Metazoa > Chordata > Amphibia > Anura > Pipidae > Hymenochirus > Hymenochirus boettgeri. Next base: position 154,108,381 of record CM033477.1, read on the forward strand.
ACGTTTCGGTGGAACTTGTCCCCTTCTTCAGGTGATGTAATCGCTACAAAAAGTGATGTTAAAATACCCTAGCTTGTAAGTGAGTCCACTCACTTAGGCAGCTGTGATTGGTCGTATGTTTGTCTAGTTTGGTGTACTTATAGGCATAAATCATTGGCGTTGGGAGGGGGGGGTTGAACTTCCTAGACTGCACTTCCTTGTGGCTCACAACTAGAAACTTATTTTTATTATTTTGTCATGTGACTAGCCCTAATGTGAAGTAAATAACATTAATAAAATGGGGTTAAAAGTCATTTACTGTCCACAGTGAAAAAATTCTGACTTATTAGAATGGATTTCCTTATAACCAGGAAGTACTGCAGGAATAAGAGCTTGACATTGGCAAACACTACAAACCTCTTAACCACCGGAGGTTCTGGTTTTATTTACAGGAATAGACTGGTTCATTTTAGAGTTTCTGGATATTGACATTGTGGCTGTTTTTGTTTCACTTAAATCAACAAATCTTGGGAAATAAATTCCCATTCATTCTTAAATCTCAACTGTATTTATCAGTTCATTTCTAGTGAGATCGTCAGGCAGGGGTTAAGGTGTCTTAGGGTGTGAGCGGTATTCTAGACACTTGGTTATTTTAATTGGCCAAACACATTTTATTCTAAAAGTAACATTGATTTTATACTGTTTAATGCACTAATGAGTATATTTTGTATGCACTATGTCACTTTCGGCTTAACCAATCAGAAGGTATGACTACCCATGGAGGGCCGTCTTTATTTAGATGTGTATCACTGTTGAAGTAACATCACCTGAGGAAGGGGGCACATTTACAACCCCCCCCGAAATGTTGTGAGATGTTGTGTGGTCTGCATTAATAAGTTATTATTTGGAGTGCCACCCTTGCCATTTGTTGTTCCTGTCTTAGGGTGGGAACACACATTGGGAGTCTTCGTCCTGACCGACCGTTCGACACTTGCAACCGGTTGGGCCTGACGAAGGACTGTGGTGGGACCATAGACGACCGCACGTTCAGCTGTGGTTTTCCTACCCATCATTCATTCAATTCGGACAAATGAATTGTCGGTCGCAGCCACCTCAGTAAACCATCCAATATTTCGCCCCATTACAATATGTCGGTTGTTCGGGCCAAAATATTGGATGGTGTGTACCCAGCTTAAGGGGCACACACAGATCTGTTACCTTGAAATCCCTTCTGCATGTTGCTCATTCATTTTTCTACACAAGGCCTCACAAATATGACAATGTGATCTTCAATACACTTTAGGTCATTCATCCCTGACCAGCACCTGGTCTTCTGTCCGGAGCAACTTCTTCGGGTTATTCTGGCTCATATCCACTATATGCCCGATCACTGGCAACGCAGCGCTCACCGTGCAGAGACACGTGGAGAATTTGCACAGCTCTTCCAATACAAAGCAGTAAGTCGGCCATCAATACTCCTTAGTGGCTTCCAAAAGAAACCGTGTAGATCTGTTGCCTAATTATTTCTTATTATACATAAAGCAAACTCAATTTTATTAAAGAGCAAGTCCACCCTTAAAACAAAAACTGTACATATGTCTGTTACCTGCACCCAACCCCAACGGATATATTCAGCACTTTATTACCTGTATTACTAACCAGATGTTTAAGGATAAATATTGTGTCCATTCTGGTAGAGTAAGCTGGCTCCTCCCTCCATGCTGTCAATCAAGGCTGTGACTACTGACATCACAACCAATGACTGACTGCTGTTTCAACTGCTGCCTCCTCTGCACATGCTCAAGCTTATAAAAAGCTCATTGAGCTGAGGGAGGAGGCAGATACTTTTACCAGAAAAAAATTGAACTTATTAAATATCTGGTTACAAATACATGTAATAAACTGGTAAAAATAGCAGTTGGGGTTGCCGGAGATAACTGACAATCATCAGTTTTTGCTTTAAGGGTGAACATTCAACTTGACTGTATATTGTCCATCTGCCTAGAACGAGGATGATTATTATGAGATCTTCTCATTCAGATGTTGTTGTCTGCAGGTATTTATTCTTGAGGAGCTTTTAAGTCCACTGCTGACCCCGCTTGTTTTGATTTTCTACCTTCGCCCCAAATCACTGGAGATCATTGATTTTTTCCGAAACTTCACAGTGGAAGTTGTTGGGGTGGGAGACACTTGTTCATTCGCACAGATGGATGTCCGTCAGCATGGCAACCCCACGGTAACAAAAACACCGGGTCTGACCGTTATGTCATGAAATCTGTAAGGGAGTTATTCTGCTCTTATTCTCTGATATTTCCTTTGCTATGAAAACAAATGTAGCAACTGTAAATTATAGCTGTGAATCTAATAATGGTATCGGCAATGAAAAACCATAACATGTGGATGTGTTCTCCTTTAGGCAGATTTTCTGCCATTTTGTATGTCCTCGTTTAACCGATATATAATATTTTAACCACTTGTTCTGCACTGGCAGCGTAATACATTCCTGCAATTACACATGAACACATGAAAGAAGCTAAGTGCATATTGCCTGTTGTAACAAATGTTTCAGTTATATTAACGATGCCTGTACAGAGCAGCCTGTTCGGTTTAAATGCAGAGAGACCTCCAGCAGCGTGGTAGAACATTTAAAGGGCATGTCCGCCCCCAAAACTATAATTTCCCCCACTATTGGCCCCACTGTGTAGTGTATAAAAATCCTTACCTTACATCCCTGCTCCAAATGGTTCTCCTGTAATGTCCCCCCAAAGTCCAGAAAACTGACTACCAGGAGCCTAGCCACCAGGGAAATTGTTTCCGCCTCTGAGATGTCCTCTCAGAGGTTTTTGGCTTGCTCAGAGCAGCCCTTTACTCCCTCCTCCCTCTCCCCCCCCCTCCCATTTTGTTCTCCCTCCCCCTAGTGTAAAATCCCTTTGCCATATATTAGGGATAGTTCCCCCAGCCCCAATGGCTGTAATATATTTTCCAAAAACTCCCCCGATCTTTACTTACCTTCCCTCTCTCCTCCGGCGTTCTGAACTGCCGGCAGCTGCGTCTGTGATTGGCTGACTCTCAGCCAACCGGGGACATGGCTGCGGGTCCCGCCCCCTGCTTGCAGTTTCATGCAAGCAGTAGGGAGGAGGAAAGAGGGAAGGTAAGTAATGATCGGGGGAGTTTCTGGAAAAATAGCGGTTGGGGCTGGGGGAACTAGCCCTACTATGTAGCAAAAAATGGTAAAAGGGGTAGACATGCCATTTAAGTAATCCTACAGTGTCAGAGCCTGCACACCTGCTAGATTATTAGATTGTAGGATAAAATGGTCATTTATTGGCTGTTTTGGACATTGGCCATGCAGCTTAAACATTTAGGTGTCCTGCCAAGTTGTTGCTTGTGTAGCCTCAGCCATAACGCTTGGTTTTCAGTGTTATAAAAGTAACATTTGACTTTGATACTTTTTCCCTTAAACATATGAATATATTGATTGTCCTCCTGTTATAGTGGATGTCTGCAGGCAAGACCGAAGCTTCCGTTTACCAGCAGGCAGAAGATGGAAAGACTGAGCTTTCTCTCATGCATTTCGCAATTACCAACCCGCGTTGGCACCCTCCGCGGGAATGCTCTGCATTTCTGAGCCATCTGAGGGAAAGGGTTCAAAAAGACAGCGCCGCTGGCAATCAGAAAAACTCGCCCAGTGGTTTACATCACCTGCAGTGCTCAGGGCTGTCTTTTCAATCTGACTCTGAGGTTTGGGAAATACTTTTAGTGTTGCCTTGAATCTTACTCTTGTTAATTTTGTTTTAAAGGGCATCTATAGTGAAAAAAACACATTGCCCCTTTGCTAAGTTAAATTCATGTACTCTGTGCTGCCTTAATCCTATCTCTGTCAGTGACTTTGTTTAACCATGGTGTCAGATCTGTGTGCAGCACTCCCCCCCCTTCCCCCTCCCCTCTGTTACCTCCTCCATGTCTCACCTCCGGCTAACAGACAAGTTTATCATGTGCAGTAGGAGTTAAAAGTTCAACATCCTGAAAAACACACCCACGCACAGTGGCCAATAGAAAGCTAGCTGTCCTGGAGACACGGAAGAAGGAGAATAGTACAGTTTACGATCTCTCACTTTGTGACCCATCATCAGTCAGTGAAAGCTATTAAGAAGGGGGGTCAAGTCCAGCCTTATATCTACCATCAAAGCTACCTCTCTCCCCCTGCTAATGCTCTTATCTCTGTTTATTACAGAGCAGGGAGGGAGGATCACGTCACAGGGATTTGATTGACAGTCCAAGTAGGAGTAGAGGAATGCAATCACGTATTCTTCTAACTGGTGTATCTCAGGACAGAGAGGGAATCTGAATAAAGTAAAGACACTGTGGGGGTTGTGGGGAATTATAGAACACATGGAAAGAAAGAAAAAAAAGTTCATTTTCCCACTATAGATGCCCTTTAATGTTGTATATTGATCTGAACATATTCCACAAGACGTTTACCCTGAAAGAGTTAAGGCCTGTATATTATGATCAATTTAGAAGCTGATCGGTACTGAATGTAGTAACCAGAGAAATGCATTAAAATCTGTTTCAAAATTGTATGAATAGAAAATTCAGTCTCGTACAAATCCTAGTTCAGAATGTTTTCTGATTGGATCATTGGCAAAGGATAAACCAGTGATTTCTGCACTGCAACTGTTCCCTTTATCTCTCCTATTAAATGTTATTATCCAACCATTACACTGCATTTTCATGTGTTTTCTAGCCACACAGTTTAATGGCGAATGTGTTGCCTGGAATATCCCCGGGGGTCTTCCCTTCGCACACGGAGGTGCTGGCCTCTCCCCATATCTCTGCTGTGACTGAGGTGGCTTCTGCTTTACGATCTCTGTCTCCCCAGCAGTCGTATTACCCGGTACAGAACCAGAGTGCAGTTTGGTAAGGAAATCCAAGTATTAAAAGGGCATTTACAACTAATCACACAGCAATAAGGATTAATTGCTACCGACTTTTTTCCCTCCCTTCTCTGACCCTCATTTCCTTTCTTTTTAGCTCTTTTAGTTTTACTTATTCAAGGGGGCAGGGCACAGACAGGCATATTGCAGACACCTTCCCTTCCCTGTATCATTTCTAAGAAAGCTAAGCTTATTCCTCTGTCACTGCATGGCTGATTAATTCAGCATTATGATCCTAAAGCTGGGTACACACAGTACTGATAAAGAGCCCCGATACTGTCGGATCCAACGATATCGGGGTTTTATCTGTACTGTGTGTACAGCTGAATGCTCGTTCGGAAAAGATGGAAAATTTCCCTTGGCCGTGGTAGACTCCCTATAGGGGAAACACAGTGTCCCGGAGCGTTCTCCTATGCTGTGTATAGGGGGAGCGCTCGGGACTGTGTGTGTGCAGATTTTTTGAAAGATGACAGACAGAATCTGCAAGATCCTGTCTGTCATCTTTCAAAAATCTTAAGTGTGTACCCAGCTTTAGCTCCAGTTAGGTGTTCAATTCAGATCTTCAGTTAATACTTGCCTTTCTTCCTGGTGCTTCTGCCAGGTGGCAGCACAAGCTCAAAAAGCCATAAAGGAGGCAGTAGAGAGCATTATGGGACTGTGGGGACTTAAAGGAAAAATATCTTTACATAGGGGCACCAGTAACAAAGGTAATTATTGCAAAATGCGGTTTGGAGGGTGCTTAGTCTATGCTGAGAGAGTGAATATGACCTTTACTTAACCATCGCCATCATTTATTCACCCATTCATCATTTATTGTGGTTGTTTTTAGTGGTGGGATCCTTTATACCAACACAAAATCAAAAAGAAAAAAGTATCTAGCTATTACCCTAACTTGTATAGACATCAGTAACAACGGCGATTATGGACTTAAAAATATAAGTTTATTAGATATGCATTAAAATAAGACACACGCTTAAAAACTTAGAAAAAGGGAATCATCCGGTATACAAACATAAATGAGTGGGGGTGGAGTTGGTTACGTATTCATAAATCTCCCCCCATCAGTATTTAACTGGTGAGGTAGGTATATGCAGTGAATAGTATACCAACAATCTCCTCACACCAGTTCAGACAGTGTATACCCTATCTTAGCAGGATTTATACTGTGGCCTGTGCATCACACTTTTTCTCTTTCTAAGGGATCCTTTATACGCCCAAGTCAAGCTCTCCCTCAATACTTCCCACTTCAAACCCCAGCTGCCACCAGTTTGGGGATCTCCCAATGAATGCCTACAGTCAGTGTGAGTTTCAGAGAACCTATCTCTGTCTCTAGCATTGGTTAGTGACTGGAAAGGGACCCAATCATGTTTACAGTCTCTTGATGTGCATTTGGTTTAGACACAAAGCACGTACCCTGCTGGTTACCTACTAAGATCTATATTTAGAATACAACTCCCCTTTATTCAGTGATTTAACCAAACACTAAATATGTCACCGTAACATTGAAAGCTATACTATATTACTTGCAAGCATCTCTGTTCTGCCCAGCCAAGTCCCTTTGTATTAGTATTTACATGCTCTCCCATAGCACAATAATACTGAATCTGTAATAAGCGATAGAACTTGTGCAGATGTGTTCTGGGTCAGGGGAACAGAGGTGAAGGCGGAGCTCTGCAACAGGATCGTTAGGAAGACACTAAGATTTCTAACTCCTTTAGGGTAATAGCAACAGCTTTAGAGTCTTAATATTACAGAAAATATTTCTTTAGAGAATGCAACTCCTGATGGAAGCAGATTGTCAGCTCCAGCTTTAAACCTACTCAGGGTTATTCATTAAAAGTTCTTATCGTTTAAAATGGCGCTAGTTTTGCCACAACCAATCAGATGTTAGCTTTTTAAATGTTAAATAAGTTCTGATTGGTTGGGGCAAAATTAGCACCATTTTAAACGATAAGAACTTTTATTGAATCTCCCTGACTATATTCTGAGTAAATCTGTCGCACAGTAATTGCGTTTTCACTCTCTGTAGCTCTGACTTCGGGAGTAACGTGTGGGAGGGCACCGTGAACAGCGCCACCATGTCCGAATATGCATCCACGGAGATGAGCCTGCACGCCTTGTATATGCACGAAGTGAGTATAAGCGTCTCCCGGCCTTGCAAGCTACAGCATAGCAAGAGCTAAACGGGTACAAGGTGAATATTGCACATCTGTACGAGCCTTTATGAACATTGGAGGGACTATATTATTATTTCATGTCCTTTCATAATCATTGCCCTGATGGAAAGTTTACTTCCCTATATCTGTTGTATTCAATTAGATCAACTGGACTTGAAATGTAGTTCTTGAAGAAAGTTCTTGAGAAAGCCAGTCGGATGACTAGCGAAACGTCTTCAAGAACTACATTTCAAGTCCAGTTGATCTAATTGAATACAACAGATATACCATGACCTGGATGAATGAGAACCTTCACAAGCACTTTACTTCCCTATGTTTATTTTCCCGTACAGCTGCATCAGCACCACAGTCGTACAGCACCGGGCCGGCACATCTGGCATCGCCAGGAAAGTGATGAAAGTGGAGAGAGCTCCCAGGGTGATAGGCTTCTAAACACTACGTCTAATATACCTTCCTCTGCCAGCTGCCCGTCCCCTGCTGCATATCTCCAGGAAGAGAGACCCCCTCCTCTCAACATGCACAGATTAAGTGGAAGCACAGGTCATTGTTGCTCTTCATTCTTATGGCTTTCTAGCTGTGCGATCTGGGCTACCACAAGGAGCAGCAAGACCCCCATGTTCCATAAGCTATGCATGGGGAGGGAAGTAGGGGGACAGCCCAAACTGGTGATGTGTAGGGGCCCACTCCTCTTTTAGGTACCGGTACCACAGGAGACTTACCCGTTTCCCTATAGCCCTAAATAAATGTCTATTATGAGGGTGAAGTCTTTATATACTGCTCAATAATGTTTCCATCCTCCAATCAGATCTTGGATCTGTGCAAAGAGGTGCAATGGCTCGACAGCCAATGGGAGGGTGGAGTGAGGATGTACCACCAAGCAGACATCCTGAAACTGTACAAGAGGAAGGGTCGGAAGATGAGCTCCCTCCACAGGTTCAGAAGGTAAATACAGTTTGATTCACCAGTTTGATTTAATAATAATGGGCTTAATAAACATTGAGAACACAAACCCTTACGTCGGGAGGTAAATTCAGGTAAATTTCATTTAGAAACTAACTCTGGGAGTTCATGTCTCTAGCTCTGTGATTGGCAAACAAATTGCTTTACAGTTCCATAAGTTTTCACTATGAAGAGCATCTGCAAGATGGTACTGTCCATAATATCTGACCCATGACAGTTATAAACATCTGGGATTGTGCTTGAGAGGCTTGCCAGGTTTTATTCTTAAATGCAGACATTCCGTGCTTGTCTTTCCTGAACCAGATTACACAGAGGTGGAAGTGGGATTGTAATTAGCGGTGCTTCTACTATAATGGTACCCGCAAGACCGAATCATGCCCTTATTGGCTTTAATGGTGCGAACACTGATGCACGGTGGTGGGTGGCTGTAGAGGTGCTGTGCCCCAAATGATTTCTAGGTACAGGGGCAGTAGCACAATCATGTGGCATTAAAATGTCACATATAAATATATTATGAAGGGGTTAACCGACATCAAGCTCCTATTACTGTTACCATGGCCAGAATTAAGGGGACAAGCACCTATATGTCTTGTAAGTTCTGATGACCTTAGCAAGGGGCACCAGGTACTGCAGGCGACTAGCAAGGAGTATCAGAGAAGATAATCCGCATATCACAATAAAAAGGGATTCTGGGCACCTGCTACCTTCAAACACGCCTCTGAGGGGAGGAGCACTGTTGATTGCAATTAGCTCTTTGAGCTCTCTTTAATGTTTAACGGTTTTCATAAAAAAATCCCCCTGCAACAGGGTGGGGAAGATTTAGTTGGTGGTCCCAGTGATGCAATGAGAAGAATGAGATAGAGGATGAGAGATGCCAAGGTTAGAAATATAACCGTGTAAAGCTGGGTTCTCACATTTCCGTTAAAGGACCGACCCAGTTAGTACTGACTTTATCAGTAATTTGTGTACCCAAGGCCGACGAATAGACGAATATTCACTGTCCGCCTCGGGATTGCTCGGAACTGGATAAAAATTTCCCTTGGCTGCAGTCGTCTCCCTGTAGTAAAGTATAGGGAGGTCGTCCTTGGCTTAAGGAAATGTGCAGTCCCGTGCATTCTCTATGCTTTACATACTTTACATAGGGAGAAAGCTCAGGACTGTGTAGCAGATTCTGTCATCTTTTAAAGATCTAGCCTGTGTGTACCCAGCTTCAGACTAAAGGCTGGAACGGAGGAGACAGGAACTGGAGAGGCTACTTGCAAATCGTTTGTTTATACAAATGCTCAGTGCACTTTAGTCAAATGTTTTTTTCTAGACTGCACTACTGAAAAAGGCACTGTAGTTTAAAGGGCATATTCATCCTCAAATAAAAACAAATCTAAATAAAAACTACAATAGTTAACAGATGTAGGTCTAATCTGGTATGTAGCAAAATAATTCTATCCCCTCCCTTCCCCCTCCAAAGTTTCCAGCTCTTCTCCAAGTTATTTTACACGCACAGAGAAGGCAGCTAGGGAGAATAACATTCACTGATTGGCTGAACTAGAAGGCACAGCAAGTTATTTTACATGCACAGAGAAGGCAGCTAGGGAGAATAACATTCACTAATTGGCTGAACTAGAAGGCACAGCAAGTTATTTTACATGCACAGAGAAGGCAGCTAGGGAAAATAACATTCACTGATTGGCTGAACTAGAAGGCACAGCAAGTTATTTACTGCACAGAGAAGGCAGCTAGGGAGAATAACATTCACTGATTGGCTGAACTAGAAGGCACAGCAAGTTATTTTACATGCACAGAGAAGGCAGCTAGGGAAAATAACATTCACTGATTGGCTGAACTAGAAGGCACAGCAAGTTATTTTACATGCACAGAGAAGGCAGCTAGGGAGAATAACATTCACTGATTGGCTGAACTAGAAGGCACAGAGTTAACATAACACCAGGAAGCATTTCAGGTTAGACTTACTTTTCTAAACTTTCTAACTACTTCTCTTTTGGGGTTTAATGGTACCCAGGGTGAAGTAAACTGCTAGATCCTTTTCCTTGAGTTTAGTTTGAATCTGCAGTAAAAGTAGGTAACTTTCCCTCGCAAGTCTGGTCCAGCTCTGCCCCCTTAGTCTGTTGGCGATAAGACCTGTAGGTAAGAAGGGGAGTGGGAGAGGTAAGTACAGTAACATTTTACAGAGCAAAGAACAATTATTATTATGTATATATTTGTATTAGTCTCTTTATCTCTTTCTATCTGCAGGTATAGATGTTTGCTGTATTGCACCGGGCGATCCCCCGTCAAGTCATTTCTAGGAAACAGAGAGGACATAATCTGATAAACTGGTGTATGCTGGGTATTTCTGTCCACTGTAATTATAGGTTCATCATTGTGTATGGTACTGCCTTGTTTATAGACACATTTGCTTGTAACAATTAGTTACCAAAGGGAGCTGTAAACGCATTGCAGTGACGGCTCATTCATTGGCTCATTGCACTGGAACTGCAATCCTGATGCCCACGTTAACCCGGCTTTCTCATAAGTATCTACTGGTGAAATGTACTGTATGTGTTAACACTTCTCCTCCTGTGTTAATTAGTCATTACTGCCTCTGTGGATCACTGAGATATGGACAAAGTTTAGTGTAGATAATGTATATGGCATATTTTGTACCACTGTATAATTCTAAATAAAGATGAATGATTTGTATGGTCCTTGAACTGGTATTAGTGACCCCTTTCAATGGGATATAAAGACCTCCTCCAAAAAACACTAGCTAAAACCAAACTACAACTCCCAGCATCCTCTATGTGTTGAATTGTTGCATTAAGACCTGAGTTATGTGGTCTTCATACAAGTGACCTTTATTAAAAAGGCAGAGTGTCCATAGGTAGAGGAGAGGACAGAATGGTTGCAGGTCTGTAACTAGCTTCAGAAATATCTGTTTTTGGGGGTGGGGCTTATAACATATGCCTGTGACAGAGACAGGGCAGACTGGGAGGTGTAACTTTACAAGTCTATAATTGAAGACCCAGAGAAGGTCGATACATCATCATAATTGGCTTGTTTGAAAGGTATGAGAGAGCTCTTTTAATAGACAGCACTTGAATGGAAACCAGTTACCCTTTCAATAACTGCTAGATCTACCTAGAGAGAAGTTAGATATGAAGTAGAACAAGGTCAGGTTAAACTCACATCTCTCACCAGGCTTTGGGTTAGTGAGAGGGAACAATGATTGGTGAATGCACCATTCTACAATATTCTGTCAGATACCAGTAGCAGGCCATATACGGGTCAATCGTTTTTGATCGCAGAGGTAAAATCTATTCCCATTTCCACTTCAATAGACTGCTCATTGATATCAAGCAGGGGAGTGTTGGGAGTTGTAGTTTTCAAACATCTGCAGGCCGGATATCCCAGCTTTATGCAGGTTCACATCTCCCCTGCTGCTGCTGTTAGCTGGTTATGAGCTCAAGCAGTAATAGTAATTGGCTGTGATGTCAGCATCACAGGCTTGATTGACGGGCGCTACTAGGAAGCTGCAGAAGAGACAGCTGCGTTGAGGGATTGGGTTTTGTAAGTAACTTTAAAAGGGCCTTTGGAAAAGGTATGTATGTCGCAAATGAGCTAGAAGGGGGTATCTTTAAGGTTGTTTCTGAAGAACAGTTACCCTTCTAATGGAGGGTTTAAGTTTCCAACATCAGTCATAATCTTTACAAAAAGTCCAGAGATGCACCTGCAACAAACATACTGGAAAACATTATATTTAGAATAATATTGTGGGTTTGATCTGAGTTTATTCTTTGCTTCATCCACAGGGGTGTTCCTAGACCTTTTTTCACCCGAAACAAATATTCAAAGCCACCCAGGTGGGCATGGTTTACTTGTAGAGGTGGGTGTGGCAGGCTAACACTGGCTGGTGAACCTGAGGACTGACATCACTGGCTAGTGGACTGGAGGGCTGACTAAATGGCTAGTGGACTGGAGGGCTAACTGGCTAGTGGACTGGAGGGCTGACTAACTGGTTAGTGCACTGGAGGGCTGGATAACTGACTGGTGGACTGGAGGGCTGGATAACTGTCTGGAGGGCTGGATAACTGGCTGGTGGACTGGAGGGCTGGATAACTGGCTGGAGGGCTGGATAACTGGCTGGTGGACTGGAAGGCTGACTAACTGGCTGGTGGACTGGAAGGCCGATGAACTGGTCAGTGGACTGGAAGGCTGACTAACTGGCTGGTGGACTGGAAGGCTGATGAACTGGTTAGTGGACTGAAGGCTGACTAACTGGCTGGTGGACTGGAAGGCTGATGAACTGGTTAGTGGACTGAAGGCTGACTAACTGGCTGGTGATAGCAAGCAAGTGTACGCTTCGCTGCCAGGGATAATAAGGTTTTCGGGTCGCTCCTCCCTACTGCTCCGTTCCCAGCAGTATAGGTAAACACAATATAGATTGAAAGGAAGGGGATGCCACGCAGGATTGCTGCGAACACAAAGTGTTTAATAATCCAACATGTTTCGACCCACACGCGGGTCTTTATCAAGTGTGTGCAAACACTGAATCAGTGAAAACAAATGAAGTCACACAAAACCCACCCCCTCCCTTCTATTGGCCAAAGGCCATGTCCATCAACATTGTCCAATCAGTGTCCATGGAAACATATCTGAAGCCACCACCACGTGGGAGATGCTGTGCGAGCAGCTGTGAACCAAACTTGAAGTGATAAAACACATTGATACAAAAAACCTCTTGTTACAAAAGACTGGTAAAAGGGTAAAAACACGAGAATAAGGAGCACGGCTCCTTCATGTAATAAAGTAAAATCTATATATTATATATAGTACAGAGAGTACCAACTTTAGCCGTAAGCATTATACTTATCCATTCTATGATCGTTGGTACTGCGGTAACTTTCAGACATAGGGGTTCCTGGGGGGAACACAAAACATATCGTAAGTATCATAAGTAGTAGGACCATACGTTTACTGGGGCGTTATACACGTGTTTATAAGAAAGGTTTTACCGACCGACCATCATTGAGTCCTACTGGGTGCATGCTGTTTAACCCTTTAATCCAGATGCCCTCGGTTTGCAACAGCAATTTGGTTAGATTGCCACCTCTCAGTGGTAGCTTCACTTTATCCAATATACACCACCGTAATTGTGACACATTGTGTTTCTTTTCAGCAAAGTGTCTGGATACTGAGGTGTCTGTATGGGTGTCAATTACATCATTTCTGATGTTGCCTTTGTGCTCCTGGATACGTGTTTTAACTGGCCTGCCTGTTTGTCCCACGTACACTTTGCCACATGGACATTTCAGCATATAGATGACTGATTTGGTATCGCAAGTAGCATAATTTTTCATGGGTATTTCATAGCCCATGGTAGGGTGGTCAATGTGGTTACCTTTTATTATGCTACTGCAACAATTGCAGTTCATACATGGGAATGTTCCTTTCCGTTTCGTGGTTTGGGGGATTTCGTGAGTGCGCTGCAGGTCAGAGGGACACAATCTGTCTTTGATATTTTTACCTCGTTTGTAACAAAACCTGATGGGGGTTTGTCCATATTTAGGGTCTGTTGTAAGATGGGCCAGTGTCTTTTGAGGACATTTTCAATGGAGTGGCTCTGTTGGTTATATGTGGACACAAACGTTAGTTTTTTCGTGGCAGTATTCTTGTTTTTATTGACAAGTAGTTGTTCTCTAGAGAGGGTAGCTGTATGGTTTATGGCTTCTTGAACAGTGGTTTTATTGTACCCTCGTTCTCGTTGTATGAACCGGTGACTTAAGCTGGGTACACACATTAACGATTAAGCCCCGATACCGTCGGATCCGACGGTATCGGGGCTTAATCGTTACGTGTGTACGTTCGTTTCCCAAACGAGCGCGCGGCCGCCAAACGATCGGGTCGGCCGAACGCTCGTTCGGGAAAGGCCGAAAATTTCCATCGGCCGCGCTAGACTCCCTATAGAGGAGTCTAGCGCGGCTGATGGAAACACACAGTCCCGAGCGTTGAAGTTCATAGGGAGAACGCTCTGGACTGTGTGTATGCAGATCTTTGAAAGATGGCAGACAGGATCTTGCAGATCCTGTCTGTCATCTTTCAGAAATCTGTACAGTGTGTACCTAGCTTTAGTTTGGATGCTGCCGCGAAGTATTCTGTGTCAGTGGATATTATTCTTTTGGCCCTCATGTATTGGCCTTTTGGTATGCCCCTAAATACTTTGGGGTTGTGGAAACTGCTGGTGTGGAGTAAATTGTTCCTGTCAGTCGGTTTCCTATATAGATTGGTGGTTATTTTTGAACCCTCAATCCTAAGGAGTACGTCCAGATAGGGCAGTGTGCTTTGTGAGGTGTTGTGAGTGAATTTAATGGATCGGTGTAACTCATTTGCCTCTTTGATCATTGTTCCCAGTTTTTCAACAGGCCCTTCCCAAATAATCAGAATGTCATCCACAAATCTGTTATAACTTATTATATGTTTCTGGTATATTGGGTTGTGGATGATCATTTGTTTTTCTAGCTGGTTTCTAGAGATGGAGCTTCTGTAGCGCCCATGGAGGTCCCTTGTAGCTGCCAGTAGTACTGTTTGAGGAATCTAAAGTAATTTTTCTTTAGTTCGAATTCCAAGCAGTCCGGCAAGAAGTATACTTTGGGTGTGGGCAAATCGGTGTCTAGCAGGCACTCTTCAATAACTTTGAGACCCTCATCTTGTGGGATTGAGGTGTAGAGTGCTTGTATATCTATGGTACATAGGTGCGTTTCTGGTTTAAGTGGACCGAGTGTGTGACAGGAACAATTTACTCCACGCCAGCAGTTTCCACAACCCCAAAGTATTCAGGGGCATACCAAAAGGCCAATACATGAGGGCCAAAAGAATAATATCCACTGACACAGAATACTTCGCGGCAGCATCCAAACTAAGTCACCGGTTCATAGAACGAGGGTACAATAAAACCACTGTTCAAGAAGCCTAAAACATACAGCTACCCTTCTAGAGAACAACTACTTGTCAATAAAAACAAGAGTACTGCCACGAAAAAACTAACGTTTGTGTCCACATATAACCAACAGAGCCACCCCATTGAAAATGTCCTCAAAAGACACTGGCCCATCTTACAACGACCTAAAATTGGACAAACCCCCATCAGGTTTTGTTCACAACGAGGTAAAAATATCAAAGACAGTTGTGTCCCTCTGACCTGCAGCGCACTCACGAAATCCCCAAACAGAAACGGAAAGGAACATTCCCATGTATGAACTGCAATGTTTGCGTAGCATAATAAAAGGTAACCACATTGACCACCCTACCATGGGCTATGAAATACCCATGAAAAAATATGCTACTTGCGATACCAAATCAGTCATCTATATGCTGAAATGTCCATGTGGCAAAGTGTACGTGGGACAAACAGGCAGGCCAGTTAAAACACGTATCCAGGAGCACAAAGGCACATCAGAAATGATGTAATTGACACCCATACAGACACCTCAGTATCCAGACACTTTGCTGAAAAGAAACACAATGTGTCACAATTACGGTGGTGTATATTGGATAAAGTGAAGCTACCACTGAGAGGTGGCAATCTAACCAAATTGCTGTTGAAAACGAGGCATCTGGATTAAAGGGTTAAACAGCATGCACCCAGTAGGACTCATGATGGTCGGTCGGTAAAACCTTTCTTATAAACAGTGATAACGCCCCAGTAAACGTATGGTCCTACTACTTATGATCTTACGATATGTTTGTGTTCCCCCCAGGAACCCCTATGTCTGAAAGTTACCGCAGTACCAACGATCATAGAATGGATAAGTATAATGCTTACGGCTAAAGTTGGTACTCTCTGTACTATATATAATATATAGATTTTACTTTATTACATGAAGGAGCCGTGCTCCTTATTCTCGTGTTTTTACCTTTTACCAGTCTTTTGTAACAGAGGTTTTTTGTATCAATGTGTTTTATCACTTCAAGTTTGGTTCACAGCTGCTCGCACAGCATCTCCCACGTGGGTGGCTTCAGATATGTTTCCATGGACACTGATTGGACAATGTGATGGACATGGCCTTTGGCCAAAGAGGGGAGGGGGTGGGTTTTGTGGGACTTCATTTGTTTTCACTGATTCAGTGTTTGCACACACTTGATAAAGACCCGCGTGTGGGTCGAAACATGTTGGATATTAAACACTTTGTGTTCGCAGCAATCCTGCGTGGCGTCCCCTTCCTTTCAATCTATATTGTTGTGTTTAACTGGCAGGTGGACTGAAGGGCTGACTAACTGGCTAGTGGACTGATTAAAACATCCTTTTTTGAACTGGAAAACAGATTTAAACAACAAAGTGTAAATCAAAACTGTTTAAGGAAACAGTGACAATAGTTTGGATCTGTTGGAAGATAGTAGGTAATGTACAGCTGGGTACACATCATAACATGGATGTCTCCCTCCCCCCATTGCCATCTAATTCAGAGATAGGCCACCAATAGCCTCCAGATGTATAAACACACATGGCCGGCTGGTGTGACCTTGTTCCTGTGTGACAGATCACGTGGGATCCGGATTGTGCAACAAATAACAGAAAGTGACAGCTCTCTCCCTCACTAGCTACTTCCGAGTGGACCAACATGGCGCAGGTCCCGCCTCCACAGTGATGGCCGACTCATTCCAGCTTGTTGATTGGTCGGTTAAGCCTTCTGTCATTCGTCTCCTGGGGAACGACCAGGAAGTGATGACATTTCCGGGTGTGTGAAGCTTCTCTCCTGGTTTTGGTGAGTGGATTTCCTGTTTGTTCTGTGGGAATTAAACCCTCTGCTTGGCTTAGAAATGAATTTCTGGGGCTGTGTGGGGGTCCCAGTCCGTGGATCTGTCGGTGACTATGGTGGGAGGATGGGTCCACATTTCTCCTCACCCTCCTCCCCACAGTCTCTGTGATTCACACCACAGTTATTCTCCTTTAGATCCAATAATCTGTCCCAGCAAGGTGTACTGGGAGAGACAGAGGGTGCAGTGAACGTTACTGGGGAACACTGGGTGTACTGGGAGAGACAGAGTGTGCATTGAACGTTACTGGGGTAAACTGGGTGTACTGGGAGGAGACGGAGTGTGCATTGAACGTTACTGGGGTAAACTGGGTGTACTGGGAGAGACAGAGTTGCATTGAACGTTACTGGGGTAAACTGGGGTGTACTGGGAGAGACAGAGGGTGCATTGAACGTTACTGGGGTAAACTGGGTGTACTGGGAGAGACAGAGGGTGCATTGAACTTCTGGGGTAAACTGGGTGTACTGGGAGAGACAGAGTGTGCATTGAACGTTACTGGGGTACAACTGGGTGTACTGGGAGAGACAGAGGTGCATTGAACGTTACTAGGGTACACTGGGTGTACTGGGGAGCAGAGTGTTGCATTGAACGTTACTGGGGTACACTGGGTGTACTGGAGAGACAGAGCAAGGGTGCATTGAACGTTACTGGGGTACACTGGGTGTACTGGGAGAGACAGAGTGTGCATTGAACGTTACTGGGTACACTGGGTGTACTGGGAGAGACAGGGAGAAGGGCGGAGGGACAGGGGGAGAGCCGGGGTGGAGAGCAGAGAGGTGCATTGAACGTTACTGGGTACACTGGGTGTACTGGGAGAGACAGAGGTGCATTGAACGTTACTGGGGTACACTGGGTGTACTGGGAGACGAGACAGGGGTGCATTGACGTACTGGGGTACACGGGTGTACTGGGAGAGACAGAGTGGTGCATTGAACGTTACTGGGGTACAACTGGGTGTACTGGGGAGACAGAGGGTGCATTGAACGTTACTGGGGTAACTGGGTGTACTGGGAGAGACAGAGTGTGCATTGAACGTTACTTGGGGTAACTGGGTGTACTGGGAGAGACAGAGGGTGCATTGAACGTTACTGGGGTACACTGGTGTACTGGGAGAGACAGAGGGTGCATTGAACGTTACTGGGTACACTGGTGTTGTACTGGGAGAACAGATGTGCATTGAACGTTACTGGGGGTACACTGGGTGTACGGGGAGAGACAGAGGGTTGCATTGAACGTTACTGGGTACACTGGGTGTACTGGGAGAGACAGAGTGTGCATTGAACGTTACTGGGGTACACTGGGTGTACTGGGAGAACAGAGAGTGTGCATTGAACGTTACTGGGTACACTGGGTGTACGGGAGAGACAGAGGTGTGCATTGAACGTTACTGGGGTACACTGGGTGTACTGGGAGAGAAAGAGGTGCATTGAACGTTACTGGGGTACACTGGTGTACTGGGAGAGACAGAGGTGTGCATTGAACGTTACTGGGGTAACTGGGTGTACTGGGAGAGACAGAGGGTGCATTGAACGTTACTGGGGAACACTGGGTGTACTGGGAGAGACAGAGGGTGCATTGAACGTTACTGGGTACACGTGGTGTACTGGGAGAGACAGAGTGCATTGAACGTTAGGGTAAACTGGGTGTACGGGAGAGACAGAGGTGCATTGAACGTTACTGGGGACACGGGTGTAGGGAGAGACAGAGTGTGCATTGAACGTTAGGGGTACACTGGGTGTACTGGGAGAAGACAGAGTGTGCATTGAACGTTACTGGGGTACACTGGGTGTACTGGGAGAGACAGAGGGTGCATTGAACGTTACGGGGTACACTGGGTGTACTGGGAGAGACAGAGGTGCATTGAACGTTACGGGGTACACTGGGTGTACTGGAGGCAGAGACGGTGGCATTGAACGTTACTGGGGTACACTGGGTGTACTGGGGAGAGACAGAGGGTGCATTGAACGTTACTGGGGTAACTGGTGTGTACTGGGAGAGACAGGGAGAGACAGAGGTTGCATTGAACGTTACTGGGGTACACTGGGTGTGTACGGGAGAGACAGAGGGTGCATTGAACGTTACTGGGAACACTGGGTGTACTGGGAGAGACAGAGTGTGCATTGAACGTTACTGGGGTACACTGGGGTTACTGGGAGAGACAGAGTGGCATTGAACGTTACTGGGCGGCTAAACTGGTGTACGGGAGAGACAGAGTGTGCATTGAACGTTACTGGGGTAAACTGGGTGTACTGGGAGAGACAGAGTGTGATTGAACGTTCTGGGGACACTGGGTGTACTGGGAGAGAAGAGTGTGCATTGAACGTTACTGGGTAACACTGGGTGTACTGGGAGAGACAGAGTGTGCATTGAACGTTACTGGGGTACAACTGGGTGTACTGGAGAGACAGTGTGCATTGAACGTTACTGGGGACACTGGTGTAGGGAGAGACAGATGTGCATTGAACGTTACTGTGGACAACTGGGTGTACTGGGAGGACAGAGTGTGCATTGAACCTTACTGGGGTACAACTGGGTGTACTGGGAGAGACAGAGTGTGCATTGAACGTTACTGGGGTTACACTGGGTGTACTGGGAGGAGACAGAGTGTGCATTGAACGTTACTGGGGGAGGGAACACTGGGTGTACTGGGAGAGGACAGAGTTGCATTGAACGTTACTCGGGTGTGGGGGGTAAACTGGGTGTGTACTGGGGAGAGACAGAGGTGCATGAACGTTACTGGGGTAAACTGGGTGTAGGGAGAGACAGAGTTGCATTGAACGTTACTGGGGTACACTGGATGGTGTACTGGGAGAGACAGAGGGTGCATGGAACGGTACCTGGGGTAACACTGGTGTACTGGGAGAGACAGAGTGTGCATGAACGTTACTGGGGTACACTGGGTGTACTGGGAGAGACAGAGGGTGCATTGAACGTTACGGGGTAACTGGTGTACTGGGAGGACAGAGGGTGTCATTGAACGTTACTGGGGTAAACTGGGTGTCACTGGAAAAGGACAGTGTGCATTGAACGTTACTGGGGTACACTGGGTGTACTGGGAGAGACAGAGGGTGCATTGAACGTTACTGGGGTAAACTGGGTGTACTGGAGAAGACAGTGTGCATTGAATGTTACTGGGGTACACTGGGTGTACTGGGAGAGACAGAGGTGCATTGAACGTTACTGGGGTACACTGGGTGTACTGGGAGAGACAGGGTGCATTGAAACGTTATGGGGTACACTGACGTTACTGGGGTACACGGATGTTACTGGGAGAAGAGAGTGTGCATTGAACGTTACTGGGGTAAACTGGGTGTACGGGAGAGACAGAGGTGCATTGAACGTTACTGTGGGGTAAACTGGGTGTACTGGGAGAGACAGAGTGTGCATTGAACGTTACTGGGGACTGGTGTACTGGGAGAGAGACAGAGGGTGCATTGAACGTTACTGGGGTAAATGGTGTGTACTGGGAGAGACAGAGTGTGCATTGAACGTTACTGGGGTACACGGTGTTGTGGGAGAGACAGAGTGTGCATTGAACGTTAACTGGGGTACACTGGGTGTACTGGGAGAGACGAGACAGAGTGTGCATTGAACGTTACTGGGGTACACTGGGTGTACTGGGAGAGACAGAGTGTGCATTGAACGTTACTGGGGTACACTGGGTGTACTGGAGAGACAGAGGGTTGCATTGAACCGTTACTGGGGTAACTGGGTGTACTGGGGAGACAGAGTGTGCATTGAACGTTACTGGGGTAACAACTGGGTGTACTGGGAGAGACAGAGTGTGCATTGAACGTTACTGGGGTACACTGGGTGGTACACGGAGAGACAGAGTGTGCATTGAAGTTTACTGGGAACACTGGGTGTACTGGGAGAGACAGAGTGTGCATTGAACGTTACGGGGTAAACTGGGTTGTACTGGGAGAGACAGAGTGTGCATTGAACGTTACTGGGGTACACTGGGTGTACTGGGAGAGACAGAGTGTGCATTGAACGTTACTGGGGAACACTGGGTGTACTGGGGAGAGACAGAGTGGTGCATTGAACGTTACTGGGGTAAACTGGTGTACTGGGAGAGACAGGTGCATTGAACAGACTGGGGTACAAGGTTGCTTGCGGTTACTGGGGGAGCAAAGAGTGTGCATTGAAGTTACTGGGGTACACTGGGTTGTACTGGGATGGAGAGACAGAGTGTGCATTGAACGTTACTGGGGGAAACTGGGTGTTGATGGGGAGACAGAGGGTGCATTGAACGTTACTGGGGTAAACTGGTGTTGTTGTTTTGTGGATGTACTGGGAAGAGAGTGTGCATTGAACGTTACTGGGGTAAACTGGGTGTACTGGAGAGAGAGGGTGCATTGAACGTTACTGGGGATACTGGGTGTACTGGGAGAGACAGGGGATTGAACGTTACTGGGGTAAAAATGGGTGTACTGGGAAAAGAAGTGTGCATTGAAGCGTAATGGGGTACACTGGGTGTACTGGGAGAGACAAGGGTGCATTGAACGTTACTGGGGTAAACTGGGGTGTACTGGAGAAAGACAGTGTGCATTGAACTGTTTAACGGGGTACACTGGGTGTACTGGGAGGGAGAGACAGGTGTGCATTGAACGTTACTGGGTAAATGGGTGTACTGGGAGAGACAGGTGCATTGAAGTTACGGGTGGGTTAGGGGGACACTGAAGTTACTGGGGTACACGGGATTGACTGGGAGAAGAGAGAGAGTGTGCATTGAACGTTACTGGGGTAAACCTGGGTGTACCGGGAGGAGACGAGTGTGCATTTGACGTTATGGGGTAAACTGGGTGTACTGGGAGAGACAGAGGGTGCAGAACGTTACTGGGGAAACTGGTTGTACTGGGAGAGAGGACAGAGGGTGCATTGAACGTTACTGTGGGTAAACGGCTGGAGGGAGAGACAGAGTGTGCCTTGAAGTTACTGGGGTACACTGGGTTACTGGGAGAGACAGGTGCATTGAACGTTACTGGGGAACACTGGGTTTGTACTGGAAGACAGTGTGCATTGAACGTATCTGGGGTACATCGGTTGTACTGGGAAAGACAGTGTGCATTGAACTTACTGGGGTACACTGGGTTGTACTGGGGAGACAGACGGGTTCATTGACATACTGGGGTACACGGGTGGTACTGGGAGAGACAGTGGGTTGCATTGAATGTTACTGGGGTACACCGGGCTTGGTGTACTGGGAGAGACAGAGGTGCATTGAACGTTACTGGGGTACACTGGGTGTACTGGGAGAGACAGAGGGTGCATTGAACGTTACTGTGGGTACACTGGATGTACTGGGAGAGACAGGGTGCATTGAACGTTACTGGGTACACTGGGTTGTACTGGGAAAGACAGAGTGTGCATTGAACATTACTGGGAGAGAGAGACAGAGGGTGCATTTTGAACGTTACTGGGGTACACCGGGTGTACTGGGAGAGACAGTGGGTGCATTGAAACGATATGGGGTACACCGTGTGTACTGGGAGAGGAGAGACAGGGTGCATTGAAGTTACTGGTGGCACGTGTGTATTGGGAGAGACAGGGAGGGTTGTGCATGAACGTTACGGGGGTACATGGGTGTACTGGGAGAACATGGGTTGATTGAACGTTATGGGGTACACGGTGTAGGGAGCCGAGAAGGGTGCATTGAACGTTACTGGGGAGAGACAGATGCTTGACGTTAGGTCACTGGGAGAGAACAGAGGTGCATTGAACGTTACTAGCGGTTACCACTGGGTGTCTGGAGAGACAGAAGGGTCATTGAACGTTACTGGGGTACACTTTTGTACTGGGGAGACAGGGGCATTGAACGCTACTGGGGTACAAGGGATGTACTGGGAGTAGCGAGAGGGGCGATTGAACTTACTAGGGTTACACTGGGTGTACTGGGAGAGACAGAGGGTGCATTGTGAACGTTACTGGGGTACACTGGGTGTTGTACATGGAGGAGAGACAGGGTGATTGAACGTTACTGGGGTACACTGGGTTGTACTGGGGAAGGACAGGTGGCATTGAACGTTACTGGGGTACACTGGGGGTCTGTACTGGGAGGGAGACAGGGTGCTTTGAACGTTACTGGGGTACACTGGGTTTGTACTGGGGAGAGACAAGTGTGCATTGAACGTTACTAGTTTCTATTGTTGAATGGACTGCAAAAATCAATGGTTACCTTGTGAGAAATTACTTTTACAGGTTCTGTTTTGTTATTCAAAGGAAGGTTTTAATGTTCTTGTAGATTTGTCGATATGGAATTCTGACTGGGGAAACATTGCTCCGAGCCCACATGCAAACAGCTCGTAAGAGGCTTTAGATTTATATCTTTATTTATTAAGTAGAATTTTGAGGCATATTAAAAACAATATTTTTAAGGGGAACTCTGGTGCTTCATACAATATCTTATTAAAGGTCCTTTATTACGTATAAAGGGTTGTTTTTCTGCTGCTACGTACATGTGCACCATCACACCAGCACACATAATCTGACCCCCACAGTCTGTCTTGAGCATGCCCTTTGCTAGGCAGAGCATAATCAGCTGCATCATAAGCCCACCCCCGAGTTCTTTCAAATCATTTTTAAAGCTAGCCACAAGCTATTTTTTTTCCTCTTCCAATCTGCTATAGGGAGAGGCAAGACAGAGAATGGTTGCAGGTCTGTAACTAGCTTCAGAAAATATAGTTTTTTTGGGGGCGGGGGCTCCCCTTCACAGTACATCATGTGCCTGTCGCAGACTCAGCAGGCAAATGAAGGACACCCGAAGCTTGTCCTTTCTAGCCGATCACTTAAGATGCAGAGGAACCCAGCGACATTATCATAGGCTGTGTTTGAAATTACAGGCTTCATCAACAATCAGGAAATGTCCTGATTTTCCACGATGATGAGTCTGTTGCATCTATTTAGTTTGCATTCTAGAATTTTATACAGGCTTATTTATATATGGGGAAGATACCCACACTAAAGGTTGGTTCATACAACATTGTGATTTCCATGCCAATGTGCCGACAGATCACATGGTATTTGTCGGCACATTGCAAAGGGAACCAGCACACATGGAACCGACCACCACAAGGAAATTTTCTGTCTTTCCCGATCAACAGAGAAGTGCCGACTACAAACTACAGGTTGGGTGTTTGAAACCCCCTGCCACTAGACTATTGTTCTGGCTGGTTTTGTTTACATTGGAGGGTGATGAATCTAGCCAAATAATTCTTGATTATTAGTAGTACGTTAGTTGGTTTCACATGGAGGAATTCGACAGTAAAAGAGAGCAATCTGAATAGTCGATTTATTTCTTATCTTTATAAGATTTTGTTTAGATTTTCCTTTCTTTTTTAGATTTCTGCCTTAAGTGTGATGCGTGTGAGCGAATATTGCAAAGATAACATCACTAGTGCAAGCTGCACTTAATTATGGGCTAATTAGATCAATAAACTGTTTACTATGGAGACCGATTTGTATAGACCGGGTGGTTACACTATGACCGAGGACCTAAACATATGACCACTAAACGTGATTGGTGGAGTTTAACTCATGCAGGTGGGTTTAAACTTCCTGACCTGTGATGGGTGGAGTTTAAACTTATATGGACCTAGTTGATTGGGTGGAGTTTATTAAAACTAATATGACCGTGATTGGGTGGATGTTGTATTACATTTTTTTTACGTTTCTTGTAGAATTCAGGTACCAGTCTGCCCCCTGTGTAACATCCCTATCCCTGTCACAAAGGGACAAAACTCCTGATATTGTGGTTTGGGGAACACATTGATCGAGATTGCAAGTCTGACCCTGACACAGCAAAAGCGCATCAAGTGATTAAAACTTACTGGCCAATAGGAATTAGAATGTGATAACAGATATTGGCAATAGACAGCATGCTTTACTGTTAATGTTGGGTTGTGCTGCTAGTTTTAAACAAGATAATTTATTTTACATTTCTGGGTAAAAGACCTGTAATGATATCTGATGCTTTCAAGCTGATGTATTATTTATTTTATGCACATTCAATGTCCAGAACAAGGGTTCGGACCCAACCCTTGAAGTTCAGTGGGAAACATCCTTATTTTTAAAATTCATGCAGGGAGATTCAATAAAATTCTTATTGTTTAAAAATGGTACTAATTTTGCCCAAAACCAATCACTCTTATGTACATTTGAAAGCTAACATTGATTGGTTGGGGCAAAACTAGCACCATTTTAAACGATAAGAACTGTTTTTATTGAATAAAACCCCTTAGTTATACTACACATCCCTGGTTATTTCTATCGTATTCTCTTCCATTTGAAAAATAAGTTTGTTTTATACCACGTAACTATGCCCTGACTGTTTGAAGCCACAGCAATGCCACCACAGTCTCTGGAATGTTCTAACAGTAATTTATGATTGGTGTTGGATGGGGAAACACGCTCAGATCTCTACAGAGCAACTGAGATCAACCCCAGGCACTGGAGTCAAGGGCAAGACCATAACCGGTCTCTATAGGGGTCCTGAAACCGAGGAAGTCAGTAGTTTGGAAGCATTTTATTATACACAGGCAAAACATTGATGCGGCAAAGTCATCAGGATGGAATAAATACTGCCCTTTTTTCCTTAAAAGTACGTGTATTTGCATCTAATCCCTCTTAAGGAATCAGTTCACTGACCAAAAGTGAATGTCCATTTAATGCAGATTTATTATGACTGGGAGGATAAGGAGCTATGTCCTGACCTTAGTTTTTAAAGACAAGTGTGGACAGCGGCGATCGCTTGGAAAGGTAAGTTGTTCTTCTCATCCCTGGCTCACACGGCATGATTAAGAATGAGGATCCGGTAGGGCATAGCTCAGTTAAACATCATCTGTCTCTTCAATCAATGAATTAAAGGACATTTTCACTGTGCAACATTCCTTGTAAAATGAACACCCTGTGCCAACGAGGCCCTGGGGTAACTGGTAATGTCACAATAAAGGAATGTGTGAAAATTCAAAACATTAGGTGTGGTGCTGTATTAATATGTCAGTTAAGAGATAAAAGGAGAGAAAATCAGGAATGTTTAAATGGTTTTTTCCCCTTCCTAAATATAGATTTTCACTAAAAGTGTGCAAAGCCAGGCATGCAAGCAGAAAGAGCTTATTGACCAGGTGATGGTAACGATGTCGTGGGAATTTAATGACTTTCAACCGCACTGACAGCAGCCTATTGACCAAATGAGTGCCCCCAAAGGACAAGGCGCACCGCGACCCCGTTGCAAGCATGGTACTAACGCTATAAACAAATGGCCGTACAGGGCCTGTCTAAGGATTGATAGGATAATATATGATGGTTATAAGGAAATAAAAATGCCGACCCTTCACTTCATTTTTGTTTAGAACAGGGTTTCCGCAGGCTGGCCATGGCAAGAATACAGTTGTATGGGCATTGTGACAGTGTTCCGAGGATGGCCATGTGCAATGAATACGTGTAATGCATCGTGACAGTGTCAGCAGGATGGCCATGCAATGAATACCAGGGGTTTGTAATGCATTGTGACAGTGTCCGCAGGAATGGCCATGGCAATGATACACGTGTAATGCATTGTGGACAGTGTTCCGCGCAGGTTGGCCATGGTATGAATTACAGTGTAAGATTGTGACAGTGTTCCGCAGGGCTGGCCATGGTAATGAATACAGTTGTAAGGCATTGTGCAAGTGTTCCGAGGCCTAGGGCAATGGTTTAAGGAAACAGTTGTAATG
>CM033477.1:154135157-154191826 GCA_019447015.1 Hymenochirus boettgeri
GGGGATTTGAACGTTACTGGGGAACACTGGGTGTACTGGGAGAGACAGAGTGTGCATTGAACGTTACTGGGGTACACTGGGTGTACTGGGAGAGACAGAGTGTGCATTGAACGTTACTGGGGTACACTGGGTGTACTGGGAGAGACAGAGTGTGCATTGAACGTTACTGGGGTAAACTGGGTGTACTGGGAGAGACAGAGGGTGCATTGAACGTTACTGGGGTAAACTGGGTGTACTGGGAGAGACAGAGGGTGCATTGAACGTTACTGGGGTAAACTGGGTGTACTGGGAGAGACAGAGTGTGCATTGAACGTTACTGGGGTACACTGGGTGTACTGGGAGAGACAGAGGGTGCATTGAACGTTACTGGGTACACTGGGTTGTACTGGGAGCAGAGTGTGCATTGAACGTTACTGGGGTACACTGGGTGTACTGGGAGAGACAGAGTGTGCATTGAACGTTACTGGGTACACTGGGTGTACTGGAGAGACAGAGGGTGCATTGAACGTTACTGGGGTACCACTGGGTTGTACTGGGAGAGACAGAGTGGCATTGAACGTTACTGGTCGACACGGGTGTACTGGGAGAGACAGAGTGTGCATTGAACGTTACTGGGGTACACTGGGTGTACTGGGAGAGACAGAGGGTGCATTGAACGTTACTGGGGTACACTGGGTGTACTGGGAGAGACAGAGTGTGCATTGAACGTTACTGGGGTACACTGGGTGTTACTGGGAGAGACAGAGGGTGCATTGAACGTTACTGGGGAACACTGGGTGTACTGGGAGAGACAGAGGGTGCATTGAACGTTACTGGGGACACGGGTGTACTGGGAGAGACAGAGTGTGCATTGAACGTTACGGGGTACACTGGGTGTACTGGGAGAGACAGGGTGCATTGAACGTTACTGGGGTACACTGGGTGTACTGGGAGAGACAGAGTGTGCATTGAACGTTACTGGGGTACACTGGGTGTACTGGGAGAGACAGAGGGTGCATTGAACGTTACTGGGGTACACTGGGTGTACTGGGAGAGACAGAGTGTGCATTGACGTTACTGGGTACACTGGGTGTTACGGGAAGACAGAGGGTGCATGAACGTTACTGGGTAAACTGGGTGTACTGGAGGAGACAGAGGGTGCATTGACGTTACTGGGGTACACTGGGTGTACTGGGAGAGACAGAGGGTGCATTGAACGTTACTGGGGTAACACGGGTGTACTGGGAGAGACAGAGTGTGCATTGAACTTACGGGGTAACTGGGTGTACTGGGAGAGACGAGTGTGCATTGAACGTTACTGGGTAACTGGGTGTACTGGGTAGGGAAACAGAGGTGCATTGAACGTTACTGGGGTACACTGGGTGTACTGGGAGAGACAGAGTGTGCATTGAACGTTACTGGGGAACACTGGGTGTACTGGGAGAGACAGAGTGTGCATTGAACGTTACTGGGGTAAACTGGGTGTACTGGGAGAGACAGAGTGTGCATTGAAAAGTTACTGGGTACACTGGGTGTACTGGGAGAGACAGAGTGTGCATTGAACGTTACTGGGGAACTGGGTGTACTGGAGAGACAGAGTGTGCATTGAACGTTATGGGAAACTGGGTGTACTGGAGAGACAGAGGTGCATGAATTACGGGTAACTGGGGTACTGGGAGAGACAGAGTGTGCATTGAACGTTACTGGGGTACACTGGGTGTACTGGGGAGACAGAGTGTGCATTGAACGTTACTGGGGAACACTGGGTGTACTGGGAGGACAGAGGGTTGCATTGAACGTTACTGGGGTAACACTGGGTGTACTGGGAGAGACAGAGGGTGCATTGAACGTTACTGGGGTAACACTGTGGTGTACTGGGAGAGACAGAGGTGCATTGAACGTTACGGGACAACTGGGTGTACTGGGAGAGAAAGAGGGTGCATTGAACGTTACGGGGTAAACTGGGTGTACTGGGAGAGACAGAGTGTGCATTGAACGTTACTGGGGTAAACTGGGTGTACTGGGAGAGACAGGGTGTGCATTGAACGTTACTGGGGTAACTGGTGTACTGGGAGAGACAGAGTGTGCATTGAACGTTACTGGGTAAACTGGGTGTACTGGAAGAGAGCAGTGTGCATTGAATGTACTGGGGTACACTGGGTGTACTGGGAGAGACAGAGGTGCATTGAACGTTACTGGGGTACACTGGTGTACTGGAAAGACAGGTGCATTGAATGTTACTGGGGTACACTGGGTGTACTGGGAGGACAGAGTGTGCATTGAACGTTACTGGGTACACTGGGTGTACTGGAGAGACAGTGTGCATTGAACGTTACTGGGGTACTGGTACTGGGGTACACTGGGGTACTGGGAGAGAGAGAGTGTGCATTGACGTTACTGGGTAACTGGGTGTACCGGGAGAGACAGAGTGTGCATTGAACGTTACGGGGTAAACTGGGTGTTACTGGGAGGAGAACAGAGGGTGCATTGAACGTTACTGGGGTAACACGGGTGTACTGGGAGAGACACGAGGGTGCATTGAACGTTCTGGGGTAACTGGTGTACTGGAGAGAAAGAGTGTGCATTGAACGTTACTGGGGTACATGGTGTACTGGGAGAGACAGAGGGTGCATGAACGTTACTGGGGTAACTGGGGGAATGGGGAGGACAGAGTGTGCATTGAACTACTGGGGTACACTGGGTGTACTGGGGAGAGACGAGTGTGCATTGAAACGTTACTGGGGTACACTGGGTGTACTGGGGAGACAGAGGGTGCATTGAACTTAATGGGGTACACTGGGTGTACTGGGAGAGACAGAGTGTGCATTGAACGGTACTGGGGTAAAAGGGTGTACTGGGAGAGGACAGAGGGTGCATTGAACGTTACTGGGGTACACGGGGTGGTACTGGAGAGACAGAGTTGCATTGAAAGTTACTGGGGGACACTGGGTGTACTGGGAGAGACAGAGTGTGCATTGAACGTTACTGGGTAAATGGGTGTACTGGGAGAGACAGAGTGTGCATTGAACGTTACTGGGGTACACTGGGTGTACATGGGAGAGACAGAGGGTGTGCATTGAACGTTAATGGGTAACAATGGGTGTACTGGGAGAGACAGAGTGTGCATTGAACGTTACTGGGGTAAACTGGGTGTACTGGGAGAGACAGAGTGTGCATTGAACGTTACTGGGGTAAACTGGGTGTACTGGGAGAGACAGAGGGTGCATTGAACGTTACTGGGGAACACTGGGTGTACTGGGAGAGACAGAGGGTGCATTGAACGTTACTGGGGTAAACTGGCTGTACTGGGAGAGACAGAGTGTGCATTGAACGTTACTGGGGTACACTGGGTGTACTGGGAGAGACAGAGGGTGCATTGAACGTTACTGGGGTATACTGGCTGTACTGGGAGAGACAGAGTGTGCATTGAACGTTACTGGGGTAAACTGGGTGTACTGGAAAAGACAGTGTGCATTGAATGTTACTGGGGTACACTGGGTGTACTGGGAGAGACAGAGTGTGCATTGAACGTTACTGGGGTACACTGGGTGTACTGGGAGAGACAGTGGGCATTGAACGTTACTGGGGTACACTGACGTTACTGGGGTACACTGGATGTACTGGGAGAGAGAGAGTGTGCATTGAACGTTACTGGGGTAAACTGGGTGTACCGGGAGAGACAGAGTGTGCATTGAACGTTACTGGGGTAAACTGGGTGTACTGGGAGAGACAGAGGGTGCATTGAACGTTACTGGGGAACACTGGGTGTACTGGGAGAGACAGAGGGTGCATTGAACGTTACTGGGGTAAACTGGCTGTACTGGGAGAGACAGAGTGTGCATTGAACGTTACTGGGGTACACTGGGTGTACTGGGAGAGACAGTGTGCATTGAACGTTACTGGGGAACACTGGGTGTACTGGAAAAGACAGTGTGCATTGAACGTTACTGGGGTACACTCGGTGTACTGGGAAAGACAGTGTGCATTGAACATTACTGGGGTACACTGGGTGTACTGGGAGAGACAGAGGGTGCATTGAACATTACTGGGGTACACCGGGTGTACTGGGAGAGACAGTGGGTGCATTGAATGTTACTGGGGTACACCGGGTGTACTGGGAGAGACAGAGGGTGCATTGAACGTTACTGGGGTACACTGGGTGTACTGGGAGAGACAGAGGGTGCATTGAACGTTACTGGGGTACACTGGATGTACTGGGAGAGACAGGGTGCATTGAACGTTACTGGGGTACACTGGGTGTACTGGGAAAGACAGAGTGTGCATTGAACATTACTGGGAGAGACAGAGGGTGCATTGAACGTTAACTCTAGGCACCTGGGTGTTACTGGGCAGAACGAGTGTGCATTGACGTTACTGGGTAAACTGGGTGTACTGGGAGAGACAGAGTGGCATTGAACTTTACTGGGGTACCACTGGTGTTACTGGAGAGAGACAGAGTGTGCATTGAACGTTACTGGGTACACTGGGTGTACTGGGAGACAGAGGTGCAGAACTTTACTGGGAACACTGGGTGAACTGGGAGAGACAGAGGGTGCATGACACTTTACGTCGGGGTAAACTGGTGGTACTGGGAGAGACGAGTGTGGCATTGAACGTTACTGGGGTAACTGGGGTTGTACTGGGAGAGACAAGGTGCATTGAACGTTACTGGGTACCGGGGTGTACTGGAGAGACAGAGTGCATTGAACGTTACGGGGTAACTGGGTGTACTACGAAGACCGTGTGCATTGAGTTACTGGGGGTCACTGGTGTACTGGAGAGACAGAGGGTGCATTGAACGTTACTGGGGTACACTGGGTGTAGCTTAAAGAGACAGTGTGCATTGAAGTTACTTGGTGTACTGGGTGTACTGGGAGAGACAGAGTGTGCATTGAACGTTACTGGGGTCACTGGGTGTACTGGGAAGACAGAGTGCATTGAACGTTACTGGGGTACCTGCTGTATACGAGTGGTCAGGTTCTGGGGAGAGATCAGTGGTGCATTGAACGTTACTGGGGTAACTGGGTGTACGGGAGAGACAGAGTGTGCTTTGAACGTTACTGGGGTAAACTGGGTGTCTGGGAGAGCAGAGGGTGCATTGAACGTTACTGGGGAACACTGGGTGTACTGGGAGAGACAGAGGTGGCATTGAACGTTACTGGGTAAACTGGCGTGTACTGGGAGAGACAGGTGTGCATTGAACGTTACTGGGGTACACTACTGGGTGTACTGGGAGAGACGTGGCATTGAACGTTACTGGGGAACACTGGGTGTACTGGAAGACAGTGTGCATTGAACGTTACTGGGGTACACCGGTGTACTGGGAAGACAGTGTGCATTGAACATTACTGGGGTACACGGGGTGTGTACTGGGAGAGACAGAGGGTGCATTGACATTACTGGGGTACACTGGGGTACTGGGAGAGACAGGGGTGCATTGAAGTTACTGGGGTACCGGGTGTACTGGGAGAGCAGAGGGTGCATTGAACGTCTACTGGGGTACACTGGGTGTACTGGGAGAGACAGAGGGTGCATTGAACGTTACTGGGTACACTGGTGTACTGGGAGAGACGAGTGTGCATTGAACGTTACTGGGGTACACCTGGGTGTACTGGGAAAGACAGAGGTGCATTGAACATGGTACTGGGAGAGACAAGAGGGTGCATTGAACGTTACTGGGTACCGGGTGTACTGGGAGAGACAGTGGTGCATTGAACGTTGGGACTGGGTACACCGTGTGTACTGGGAGAGACAGAGGTGCATTGAAGTTACGGGGGTACACCGTGGTGTATGGGGAGGAGGGTGCATTGAAGTTACTGGGGTACACTGGGTGTACTGGAGAGACATGGTTGCATTGGTTACTGGGGTACCTGGGTGTACTGGGAGAGGACATGAGTGCATTGAACGTTACTGGGGTACACTGGTGTACTGGGAGAGACAGAGTGTGCATTGAACGTTACGGGTACACTGGTGTCTGGGAGAGACAGAGGGTGGCATTGACGTTACTCTGTTACTACTCTGGTACCTGGGTTACTGGGAAGCAGATGTGCATTGAACGTTACTGGGGTACCTGGTAGGCTGGGGAGACAGAGGGTGCATTGAACGTTACTAGGGTCACTGGGTGCTGGGAGAGACAGAGGTGCATTGAAACGTTACTGTGTACACGGGGGTGTACTGGGAGAGACGGTGTTAGAACGTTACTGGGGTACACTGGGTGTACTGGGAAGACAGGGTGCATTGAACGTTACTGGGTACACTGGGTGTACTGGGAATAGGATGCATTGAACGTTACTGGGTACACTGGGTGTACTGGGAGAGACAGTGTGCATTGAACGTTACTAGTTCCTTATTGTTGGATGGACTGCAAAAATCATGGTTACCTTGTGATAAATCTTTTACCAGGTCTGTTTTGGTTGTTTTACAGGAGGTTTTTAATGTTCTTGTAGATTTGTCGATATGGAATTTCCTGACCTGGGGAAACAGTGCTCCGAGCCACACATGCAAACAGCTCGTGTAAAGAGGCTTAGATTTATCTTTTTATTATTAAGTCAGAATTTTATGGCATATAAAAATATTTCTTAAGGGGAACTCTGGTCTTCATACAATCGTCCTTTATTACAAACAAGGGGTGTTTTTCCTGCTAGTACTGTGACATCACAAGCACCACTAATATGACCCCAAGCTGTCTTGAGCAGTGCCATTGCTAGGACTGAGCATATCACTCCTCATGGCCCACCCCGAGCTTCTAAATCATTTTTAAAGCTAGCCACAAGCCTATTTTTTTCTCTCCCTAATCTGCCTATAGGGAGAGGAAAGACGAGAATGGTTGCAGGTCTGTAACTAGCTTCAGAAATATAGTTTTTTTGGGGTGGGCTCTCTCAACAGTACATCATGTGCCTGTCGCAGACTCAGACGGCAAACAGACAAGAAGTGTCTTTCTATCTAACTTAAGATGCAGAAACCTAGCGACATATTCATAGGCTTGTTTGAAATTAACGGCTTCAACAATCAGGATATTCTGATTTTCACGATGCTGAGTCTGTTGCATCTATTTAGTTTGATTTCTAGAATTTATACAGGCTTATTTATATATGGGGAAGATACCCACACTAAAGGTGGTCATCCTGTGATTTCCATCCATCGCAAGTGCCGACAGATCACATTGTTATTTGTCGGCACATGGCAAGGGAACCAGCACACATGGACCGACCATGGAAATTTTCTGTCTTTCCCGACATTCGGAGTGCCGACTACAACTACAGGTTGTGTTTGAAAACCCCTGCCATAGACTTTTGTTTCGGCTGGTTTTTTACATTGAGAGTGATGAATCCTAGCCAAATAATTCTTGATTCTTAGGTAGTTATTGGTTTCACATGGAGGAATTCGACAGTAAAGAGAGCAATCTGAATAGTCGATTTATTTCTTATCTTTACTATAAGATTTGTTTAGATTTCCTCTTTTTTTAGATTTCCTGCCTTTAAAGTGTGATAGCTGTTAGCGAATATTCTGCAAGATACATCACTTATGCACTGCACAATGTACTCAGCCTATAAGGTAACTCCCTAACTTTATTGCGCAGTTTAAACTCATATGACCTGTGATTGGGTGGAGTTTAAACTTATATGACCTGTGATTGGGTGGAGTTTAAACTCATATGACCTGTGATTGGGTGGACTGTTGTATTACATTTTTTTTTACGTTTCTTGTAGGATATTCAGGTACCAGTCTGCCCCCTGTGTAACATCCCTATCCCTGTCACAAAGGGACAAACTCCTGATATTGTGGTTGGGGAACACATTGATCGAGATTGCAAGTCTGACCCTGCACAGCAAAAGCGCAAGGTGATTAAACTTACTGGCCAATAGGAATTAGAATGTGATAACAGATATTGGCAATAGACAGCATGTACTGTTAATGTTGGGTTGTGTCTGGTTAAACAAGATAATTTATTTTACATTTCTGGGTAAAAGACTTTTAATGATATTCTGATGCTTTCAAGCTGATGTATTATTTATTTTATTGCATTCAATCTGTCCAGAACAAGGGTTTGACCCAACCCTTGTAAGTTCAGTGGGAAACATCCTTATTTTTAAAATTCATGCAGGGAGATTCAATAAAAGTTCTTATTGTTTAAAATGGTACTAATTTTGCCCCAACCAATCACATCTTATGTTACATTTGAAAGCTAACATCTGATTGGTTGGGGCAAAACTAGCACCATTTTAAACGATAAGAACTTTTATTGAATAAACCCCTTAGTTTATACTACACATCCCTGGTTATTCTACGTATTCTCTTCCATTTTGAAAAATCAGTTGATTTTATACCACTTACTATGCCCTGCTGTTCTGACAGCCCAGAATGCACCACATCCTTGGAATGTTCCTAACAGTAATTTCTACTGATTGGCTGTTGGATGGGTCAAACACGCTCAGATCTCTACTGAGCAACTGAATCAACCCAGGCACTGGGTCAAGGGCAAGACCATAACGGTCTCTACTAGGGGTCCTGCAAACAGGAAGTCAGTATTTTGGAAGCATTTATTTATACACAGGCAAAACATTGAATGGGCAAAGTCATTAGGATGGAAAAATACTGCCCTTTTTTCCTAAAAGTACGTGTATTTGCACTGAACTCCCTCTTTAAGGAATAGTTCACTGCAAAAGTGAACTGTTCCTTTAATGCATTGATTTATGACTGGGAGGATAAGGAGCTATGTCTTACCTTCTGTTTTTAAATCAATGTGTGACAGCGGAGGATCGTGTGAAAGGTAAGTTTGTTCTATCTTCATTCCTGGCTCCACAGGCATTGATTGAAGAACGGGAGGTAGGGCATAGCTCATTAACCTCTCTGTCTTCAATCAATGAATTAAAGGGACAGTTCACTTGTGCAACTATTCCTTTAATAATGAATCACCCTGTGCCAACGAGGTAATGTCACAATAAAGGAATGGTGAAAATTCAACCTTATGTGTGGTGCTGTATTAATATTTCATGTTTAAGAGATTAAAAGGAGAGAAAATCAGAATGTTTAAATGTTCCCTTTAAATATAGATTTTCACTAACAAGTGTGCAAAGCCAGGCTGCAAGCAGAAAGAGCTTATGAAGGTGATATGTAACGATTGTCGTGGGAATTTCTGCCTCAAGCACAGACATCCGCTAGACCATGAGTGCCAAGGAACGGGCGCCCCCGTTTCCAAGCCTGGGTAAGTCTACAAAATGGCCGTACATGGCCTGTCTAAGGAGATAGTAATCATATATATGATGGTTTATCATGGCAAATAAACCTGCCGACCTTCACTTATTTTGTTAGACAGTGTTCCGCAGGCTGGCCATGGCAATGAATACAGTGTAATGCATTGTGACAGTGTTCCGCAGGATGGCCATGGCAATGAATACCGTGTAATGCATTGTGACAGTGTTCCGCAGGCTGGCCATGGCAATGAATACAGTGTAATGCATTGTGACAGTGTTCCGCAGGCTGGCCATGGTAATGAATACAGTGTAATGCATTGTGACAGTGTTCCGCAGGCTGGCCATGGCAATGAACACAGTGTAATGCATTGTGACAGTGTTCCGCAGGCTGGCCATGGCAATGAACACAGTGTAATGCATTGTGACAGTGTTCCGCAGGCTGGCCATGGCAACGAACACAGTGTAATGCATTGTGACAGTGTTCCGCAGGCTGGCCATTACAATGAATACAGTGTAATGCATTGTGACAGTGTTCCGCAGGCTGGCCATGGTAATGAATACCGTGTAATGCATTGTGACAGTGTTCCGCAGGCTGGCCATGGCAATGAACACAGTGTAATGCATTGTGACAGTGTTCCGCAGGATGGCCATGGCAATGAATACAGTATAATGCATATTGCAATTTAAAAAGTATTAGTGGCCGGTTGGGGAAGAGAAAGGATTGTAATGGTAACATTCTTTTTACAGACATGCAGCTTTGCTTAGGTATCAGGCTTCATCCTCCAAGACACCAACACCAGGTTTTTCAGTTCCTAGACCAACACCACCAAGTTACTCAGTTCCTAGACCAACCACACAGCAGCCTCCGAGCAGGTACAGAAACTGGATCTTTGTGTCTCTCATTTACTGAATATCTATACTGGGTTTTAAGTCTGCGCAGATCTCGTGGCTGTCATTCCCTTCCTGTATATGGAAAGATAATTGCCTGTAAGGGGTTGGCCAGGGGAGCTGTCAGTCATGAGCTCTTGCAGCTTCAAGAAATGATTAATCGGCTTGAAAGGAACCAGAGGTAGGAATGAATTATTAATAATTAATTTGAAGCAACCAATCGGATATTTGCTTCTTACTTGGTTACAGCTATATAATGTGTGATTGGTCATAGCACCTTTTATTTCCTCAGCCCCCAGTATGTTAGTATGGTGCTAGTGCATATAGATAAAACAAATGGGGTTATAGTTTATTATGGAAATGAAAAACCTTCCAATCACATTAAGGTTACCCCAATATAGAAAGTCTAATTTCCATTTCATTGTAACATATACAGGGATTGGGTCGGGGGTCCAACTGGAATCTGCCCCCAGGATCCCCTTCTCAGTGAATTCCCATCATTTTATTTAATGTCTATATTAAATGATTATAGATAACACTGTGTGTGGGACATGTGCTGTGAATGGAATGCTAACCATGAATGAATGTGCTGTGAATGGAATGCTAACCATGAATGAATGTGCTGTGAATGGAATGCGTAACCATGAATGAATGTGCTGTGAATGGATGCTAACCATGAATGATGTGCGTGTGAATGGAATGCTAACCATGAATAAATGTGCGTGAATGGAATGCTAACCAGACATGAATGTGCTGTGAATGGAATGCTAACCATGAATGAATGTGCTGTGAATGGAATGCTAACCATGAATGAATGTGCTGTGAATGGAATGCTAACCATGAATGAATGTGCTGTGAATGGAATGCTAACCATGAATGAATGTGCTGTGAATGGAATGCTAACCATGATGAATGATGCTGTGAATGGAATGCTAACCATGAATGAATGTGCTGTGAATGGAAGCTAACCATGAATGAATGTGCTGTTGAATCTGAATTGCTAACCATGAATGAATGTGCTGAGAATGGAATGCTAACCATGAATGAATGTGCTGTGAATGGAATGCTAACCATGAATGAATGTGCTGTGAATGGAATGCTAACCATGAATGAATGTGCTGTGAATGGAATGCTAACCATGGAATGAATGTTGCTGTGAATGGAATGCTAACCATGAATGAATGTGCTGTGAATGGAATGCTAACCATGAAGGAATGTGCCTGAATGGAATGCTAACCATGAATGAATGAGATGCTTGAATGGAATGCTAACCATGAATGAAGTGCGTTGTGAATGGAATGCTAACCATGAATGAATGTGCTGTGAATGGAAGCTAACCATGAATGAATGTGCTGTGATGGAATGCTACCATGAATGAATGTGCTGTGAATGGAATGCTAACCATGAATGAATGTGCTGTGAATGGAATGCTAACCATGAATGAATGTGCTGTGAATGGAATGCTAACCATGAATGAATGTGCTGTGAATGGAATGCTAACCATGAATGAATGTGCCTTGAATGGAATGCTAACCATGAATGAATGTGCCTTGAATGGAATGCTAACCATGAATGAATGTGCTGTGAATGGAATGCTAACCATGAATGATGTGCTGCTGAATGGAATGCTAACCATGAATGAATGTGACGCTGATGAATGGAATGCTAACCATGAATGAAGTGCCTTGAATGATGCTAACCATGAATGAATGTGCCTGAATGAATGCGAATGCTAACCATGAATGAATGTGCTTGAATGGAATGCTAACCATGAATGAATGTGCTGTGAATGGAATGCTAACCATGAATGAATGTGCTGTGAATGGAATGCTAACCATGAATGAAATGTGCGTGAAGGAATGCAACCATGAATGATGTGCTGGAATGGAATGCTAACCATGAAATGAATGTGCTGTGAATGGAATGCTAACCATGAATGAATGTGCTGTGAATGGAAGATGCTAACCATGAATGAATGTGCTGTGAATGGAATGCTACCATGAATGAATGTGTGTGAATGGAATGCTAACCATGAATGAATGTGCTGTGAATGGAATGCTAACCATGATGAAGTGCTGTGAATGGAATGCTACCATGAATGAATGTGCTGGAAATGGAATGCTAACCATGAATGAGTGCTGTGTGAATGGAATGCTAACCATGAATGAATGTGCCATGTGAATGGAATGCCTAACCATGAATGAATGTGCTGTGAATGGGAATGCTAACCATGAATGAATGTGCGTGTGAATGGAATGCGAACCATGAATGAATGTGCTGTGATGGAATGCTAACCATGAATGAATGTGCTGTGAATGGAATGCTAAACCATGAATGAATGTGCTGAATGGAAGCTAATTGAAGGAATGTGCTGAATGGAATGCTAACCATGAATGAATGCTGACTGTGGAATGGAATTGCTAACCATGAATGAATGTGCTGTGAATGGAATGCTCAACCATGAATGAATGTGCTGTGAATGGAATGCTAACCATGAATGAATGTGCTGTGAATGCAAATGAAACATGAATGAAATGTGTGTGATGATGGAATGCTTAACCATGAATGAATGTGCTGTGAATGGAATGCTAACCATGAATGAATGTGCTGTGTGAATGGAATGATAACCAGGAATGAATGTGCTGTGAATGGAATGCTAACCATGAATGAATGTGCTGTGAATGGAATGCTAACCATGAAGGAATGTGCCGTTGAATGGAATGCTAACCATGAATGAATGTGCTTGAATGGAATGTAACCATGAATGAATGATGCTGAATGGAATGCTAACCAGGAATGGAATGTCGTGAATCGGAATGTAACCATGAATGAATGTGCTTGAATGGAATGCTTAACCATGAATGAATGTGCCTGTGAATGGAATGCTATAACCATGGATGAAATGTGCCTGAATGGAATGTTAACCATGAATGAATGTGCGCTGAATGGAATGCTAACCATGAATGAATGTGCCTTGAATGGAATGATTAACCATGAATGAATGTGCTCTGTGAATGGAATGTAACCATGAATGATGATGCCTTGAATGGAATGTTAACATGAATGAATGTGCTGTGAATGGAATGTAACCATGAATGAATGTGCCTGTGAATGGAATGGTTAACCATGAATGAATGTTGCCGTGAATGGAATGCTAACCATGAATGAATGTGCCCTTGAATGGAATGTAACCATGAATGAAGTGCTGTGAATGGAATGCTAACCATGAAATGAATGTGCCTTGAATGGATGCTTACCATGAATGAATGTGCTGTGAATGGAATGCTAACCATAATGAATGTGCCTTGAAGTGGATGTTAACCATGAATGAATGTGCTGTGAATGGAATGCTAACCATGAATGAATGTGCCTTGAATGGAATGTTAACCATGAATGAATGTGCTGTGAATGGAATGTTAACCATGAATGAATGTGCTGTGAATGGAATGAACCATGAATGAATGTGCTTGAATGGAATGCTTAACCATGAATGAATGTGCCTGTTGAATGGAATGCTAACCATGAATGAATGTGCCTTGAATGGAATGTTAACCATGAAGAATGTGCTGTGAATGGAATGCTAAACATGATAGAATGGCCTTGAATGGAATGTTAACCATGAATGAATGTGCTGTGAATGGAATGCTAACCATGAATGAATGTGCCTTGAATGGAATGTTAACCATGAATGAATGTGCCTTGAATGGAATGTTAACCATGAATGAATGTGCCTTGAATGGAATGTTAACCATGAATGAATGTGCTGTGAATGGAATGCTAACCATGAATGAATGTGCTTGAATGGAATGTAACCATGAATGAATGTGCCTTGAATGGAATGTTAACATGAATGAATTGACTGATGGAATGTACCATGAATGAATGGCTGTGAATGGAATGCTAACCATGAATGAATGTGCCTTGAATGGATGCTAACCATGAATGAATGTGCCTTGAATGGAATGTTAACATGATGAATGTGCGTGAATGGAATGCTAACCATGAATGAATGTGCCTTGAATGGAATGGTAACCTGATGAATGAATGTGCCTTGAATGGAATGCTAACCATGAATGAATGTGTGTGAAGGAATGTAACCATGAATGAATGTGCTTGAATGGAATGCTAACCATGAATGAATGTGCTGTGATGGAATGCTAACCATGATGAATGTGCTGAATGGAAGTTAACATGAATGAAAGTGCTGTGAATGGAATGCTAACCATGAATGAATGTGCTGTGAATGGAATGCTAACCATGAATGAATGTGCTGCTGAATGGAATGCTAACCATGAATGAATGTGCCTGAATGGAATGCTAACCATGAATGAATGTGCTGTGAATGGAATGCTAACCATGAATGAATGTGTCGTGAATGGATGCTAAAATGAATGAATGTGCCTGTGAATGGAATGCTAACCATGAATGAATGTGCTGTGAATGGAATGCTAACCATGAATGAATGTGCCTTGAATGGAATGCTAACAATGAATGAATGGCCTGCTGAATGGAATGTAACAATGAATGAATGTTGCTGTGAATGCGAATGTAACATGAAGGAAGGCCTTGAATGGAATGATAACAGAATGAAGTGCGTGAATGGAATGCTAACCATGAATGAATGTGCCTTGAATGGAATGGTAACCATGAATGAATGTGCCTTGAATGGAATGTAACCATGAATGAATGTGCTGAATGGAATGTTAACCATGAATGAATGTGCTGTGAATGGAATGTAACCATGAATGAATGTGCCTTGAATGTTTGAATGTTAACCATGAATGAATGTGAATGCTGAATGGAATGCTAACCATGAATGAATGTGCCTTGAATGGAATGTTAACCATGAATGAATGTGCTGTGAATGGAATGCTAACCATGAATGAATGTGCCTTGAATGGAATGTTACCATGAATGAAGGCTGATGTGCATGGAATGCTAACCATGAATGAATGTGCCGAATGGAATGTTAACCATGAATGAATGTGTGTGAATGGAAT
The DNA here is from genome assembly GCA_019447015.1 of Hymenochirus boettgeri. NCBI lineage: Eukaryota > Metazoa > Chordata > Amphibia > Anura > Pipidae > Hymenochirus > Hymenochirus boettgeri. The sequence continues at coordinate 154,150,219 of CM033477.1, forward strand.
GTTAACCATGAATGAATGTGCCTTGAATGGAATGCTAACCATGAATGAATGTGCCTTGAATGGAATGTTAACCATGAATGAATGTGCTGTGAATGGAATGCTAACCATGAATGAATGTGCCTTGAATGGAATGCTAACCATGAATGAATGTGCTGTGAATGGAATGCTAAAGAATGAAGTGCTCGTGAATGGAATGTTAACCATGAATGAATGTGCTGTGAATGGAATGCAACCAGAATGAATGTGCCTTGAATGGAATGTTAACCATGAATGAATGTGCCTTGAATGGAATGTAACCATGAATGAATGTGCCTTGATGGAATGTAACCATGAAGAATGTGCTGTGAATGGAATGTAACCATGAATGAATGTGCTTGAATGGATGTAACCATGAATGAATGGTGCTTGAATGGAATGCTAACCATGAATGAATGTGCTTGCTTGAATGGAATGCTTAACCATGAATGAATGTGCTGTGAATGGAATGCTAAACATGAATGAATGTGCTTGAATGGAATGTAACCATGAATGAATGTGCCTTAATGGATGTTAACCATGAATGAAGTGCTGTGAATGGAATGCTAACCATGAATGAATGTGCCTTGAATGGAATGTTAACCATGAATGAATGTGCCTTGAATGGAATGCTAACCATGAATGAATGTGCTGTGAATGGAATGCTAACCATGAATGAATGTGCCTTGAATGGAATGCTAACCATGAATGAATGTGCTGTGAATGGAATGCTAACCATGAATGAATGTGCCTTGAATGGAATGTTAACCATGAATGAATGTGTGGTGAAGGAATGCTAACCATGAATGAATGTGCTGTGAATGGAATGCTAACCATGAATGAATGTGCTGTGAATGGAATGCTAACATGAATGATGTGCGTGAATGGAATGCTAACCATGAATGAATGTGCTGTGAATGGAATGCTAACCATGAATGAATGTGCTGTGAATGGAATGCTAACCATGAATGAATGTGCCTTGAATGGAATGCTAACCATGAATGAATGTGCTGTGAATGGAATGCTAACCATGAATGAATGTGCTGTGAATGGAATGCTAACCATGAATGAATGTGCTGTGAATGGAATGCTAACCATGAATGAATGTGCTGTGAATGGAATGCTAACCATGAATGAATGTGCTGTGAATGGAATGCTAACCATGAATGAATGTGCTGTGAATGGAATGCTAACAAATGAAGAATGTGCTGTGAATGGAATGTAACCAGGAATGAATGTGCTGTGAATGGAATGCTAACCAGAATGAATGTGCTGTGAATGGAAATGCTAACCATGAATGAATGTGCTGTGATGGAATGAACCATGAATGAATGTGCTGGAATGGAATGCTAACCATGAATGAATGTGCTTGTGAATGGAATGCTAACCTGAATGAATGTGCTGTGAATGGAATGCTAACCATGAATGAATGTGCTGTCGAAGGAATGCTAACCATGAATGAATGTGCTGTGAATGGAATTGCTAACCATGAATGAATGTGCTGTGAATGGAATGCTAACCATGAATGAATGTGCTGTGAATGGAATGCTAACCATGAATGAATGTGCTGTGAATGGAATGCTAACCATGAATGAATGCGCTGTCAATTAAACCCCTATTTTGCCTATTAAAGGACAAGTGTCTCCAGCGCTCCTGTTCCTGCTGCAGCAACTTTACAGAATGGTCTGGTAGGTGCCCATTTCTATTTTATTGGAACAAACACTGTCACATTACATGCGTGTTCCCTGCATAGATAATCATCCATGTGCAAACGTCCTTGTATAAGATGACTAAAGCTGTGTTTTCCCCTCCTTTTCATTTGCCATTGCAGAGCCAATCTCCACTGTTAGTCAGGAGGGATCATCCCCCTTTCCTGTGCCTCCTGTCCTGTAGTATAGTGCAAGGTCTGTGGCTGATGTAAGAGTCTGGCTGAAATTCACTGGGCTAACCAGAAGGGGGAAAACGTTCCAATAACGCAGCCTGTGATTTACCATTACCCTCGGTATGCACATGCTGTCAATCTCCCCCCTACTTCTCCACCCCCTATATAGTTTAATTTATCCCCAAAAAAGAGAGAATGGGTGTGGTCTGTCTTAAGGGCCCGCCCTAAGGGGCATCAGGCTTTCAGTCTCTTGAGGTGTAAACCCGCCCCTGACTGGCAGACTTGCCAGGGAACTTGCTAATAGCTCTGCATTCATTAATAACATCCCCATAGGGAAATATTAAACTGGGGTGTCTAGGATTGGGTAACATTTATTTTACTTTCACACTGGGGCAGATCATTACCCATCGCATTTTGTTCTAGTGGTTTGTATACACTGTACATCACCAATAAAACACCATATAGTATCTAGGGTTACATTGTGGTTCAAAAACGGTGGTTAGGTTACTAAATGTAACTATGTATGTCGGATTTAATAGTATAACTATAAGAAACCTATCGGTCTCTCTGTGTGTAACGAAACACAGGTCATTCAGGTGCTCAAGCCTTGAGCCTGTCGCTAGTGCTTCTTAAGCTTCCAATACATAAATACATTTGCCAATCAGGTATACTGGAACTCACCGCTCCTTATCAGTGGTTTGGGTGCCGCCTGCCCTGAACCCCTCGCTAGGTACCACGGTGGGAAGAAAATCCAAATAGAAGTACTCTGCGCACTCCGATAGGAATTACAGCCACACGGTCTATTGTTTTTTAATTACACACACTTTATTGCGTCCTCCGACCCCTCCATGTTCAGATACGCTTGGCGCGGTCCTTACTCATACGAGTAAGGAGGTCCGAAACGCGTCAGGCGTATCTGAACATGGAGGGGTCGGAGGACACAATACAGTGTGTGTAATTGAAAACTTGGGTACCTCAGAATAATGTAAAGGAAGTCCGCACTCCTTCATGCAGAGTCACTCGGCAATAATTAAAAGGTTTTCCTTATTGCCGAGTGACTCTGCATGAAAACCGAGGAGTGCGGACTTCCTCTACATTGTTCTGAGGTACCCATGTAGACGCGGACCGGGCGAAGGGTTCGGGGCACCCAGACCACCACCATAGAGGGGTGAGTTCAATACGGGGATTCCCGGCGGATATTGTTTTTGATGCATACGATGCCGATATGTTTAGATAAACGCCCAAAAAGGTAGAAGCTGAGAGAGAACAGTTGCAGCGAAGTGCTAGATCTGGGTATATACACCCAGATCCCCCCAGCTATTTCAGTGAGAGTATATCATAAATTAGCACCACTTCCATATAGTTTGTCTAAAAATCTATTTTTATTGTTGGATTTATTCTAACATTCGAAGCCGGGTTTGTTTCATCCTAGTCACTTTGATTGATTACAGAAGGCTGTGACCATTTGACATACTAATTTGTGTACCGTAATTGAAAATAAATAGACCGTGTGGCTGTAATTCCTATCGGAGTACGCGGATAACCACATTGTGATTCACACTGTACTAACCCCCTTCGTTATTTTCTTACGGTAGCTTTTTAGCTGTCTACAGTAGCTAGGAAACTTTTGATCGTTTGCACTTGGATTAAATGCAGAAGCAAGCGTTCCATCTTTGCTATGAACATTACTGATGTGTTATTTATTTCAGACAGAGGAAGAAGCTCTCCAGAAAGCACTCGAAATGTCACTGGCAGAATCTGCGGGGGCTGCTTCTCAACAGCACAGGTACATAGATCCACCAAATAGATAATATAAGGGATAATACGCTACCTACAGTGTAATATAAGAATATTACGCCACCGAGGAGTTCCATGACCATATACAGGTCATGGAACTCCGAGGTGAAGTAAATCCGTATATTACACTGTAGGTAGCTTATTATTTCTTATAATACATATGGCCAGCCAAAAAAAATAACCTTCCCATTACCACTGTCTCTCCCCCTTCCTGTATTAGTCATTTATATAGGAATCCCTGTTTAATGTATAAATAGTTAATTACTGTTTGTATTGAAAAGAGAAAGAAGGAGCGAACATTGTCTGTCAATAATAAACAGGTCTTCCTATATAAATGACTAATACAGGGAGGGGGAGACAGTGGGAGGGGCAGTGGGAGACAGGAAGTCACTCAGTGACATCACTGAGTGATTGTAATATAGATTCTCGCCACTGCACCTCCCTATTGAAAATGCCTAGCCTTATGTATTATATAGCAATAGTGTCAAATAACCTTAACTATATATTGTTTTCTGCAAAATACCATTTATAAATACAAGTAAAATTTTTAATCTAAATATCCGATTGGATCTGTCAGTTCATCATCCATTGAGACCAAGCTCCTGGATTAAAATACAGGTGCAGCTACTGCCACTTTCGTGTTTTCTCATAATCTTGTCACCAACAGAAATCACCACCTTATGTAAAGCTCCCCCTATCCTTTAGTTACCCCCAGTACAGAGAAATATATACAGAGAAAAATGTATTATATCTCCCTACTATTCTATATCTCTAGGTACAGACAGCACCTTATATTGTAAATTAACCCACTGGGTAAGGGACTGAGAAGGAGCTGCAGGGATGTCAGCAGCCCTTTTGACTGAAAGATTGTAAGTTTGATGGATTTTATCTAAGGAACCAGATGGAATATAAAGGCAGGTGATACACTGTTTGAAACTATTATAAATGTGTGAATTGTTTAACAGAACCAGTCTTCTTCTTAGACTGGAAGTTAAAGGGCATGTTCACTATTTATACAAAAAACTAGTCTGCCCCCAACCCCAAACTGATATGTGAATGTGCACATTATTAGATGTATTATTTCCCAGATATCGATGTGTTATTATTACCTTCATTCTGGCAGAGTAAGCTGGCTCCTCCCTTAGTCAATCAAGGCTGTAACTGCTGACATCACAACTAACGATTGACTGGGGACTGCCCTGCTGAGGCAGATACCTCTGCCAGAAACGAATAGAACTTATTAAATATCTGGTTACAAATGCATGTAATAAACTGGTAATGATATAATTTGGGGTTGTGGGCTGACAAGTCACCCGTTTTTTGGTTTTGATGGTGGACTTTCCTTTTAATACAAACTCTGTAGTGAATATTGTGTATTTCTACTTCTCTGATGTTTTTATGTTAAATCTGATTTTAGCTCTCAAGAGGAGGAAGACCTGGCTCTGGCACAAGCTTTGTCCGCCAGCGAGGAGGAATATCGGCGGCAGCAGGCGGTAAGTTTGCATTGTTACTGACATAAGAATCCATTAAACCAAAGTTTTTCTCGTTTATACTTTATCCGTTTTATATGGTGTCAAAGATGAACCAGACATGAATTAGTTAAAGGGAACCTTCCTTTTTATACTGTTCAGTCAGAATGCAAATTGAATCCTGGGAACAATCTTTTTCTCGTGCTGCTGCAGGTTCAAGCTATAAAGCTTTTATTTAAAGTTCATTAACAGATTTCGGCTATCGGTAATTTAAAATTTTAAACACCATATTTAAATACTTTCTTATATTTGATATTTAAACTTTCATATATGATGTCCAGATCCAAGGCTCGAATCGAGACGCCAAACAGACCACCTGTATCCTGTCCTAGTCCAGAGTGACAGATCAGCTGACTTAAATCGCTAACACCGAACCATCACTGCTGATACAGAGCACAGTGCCTCGTCCTGCGGATTCTGATTGGACCACGAGATAAGCTGCTATCAGGATACTTGTGTATTAAACACCTGTATATTTATGCTTTATATAAAGATTGCATTCAGTTAATAACTTTAAGATTATTAAGAAATTCCTTTGGGGATGCCTTAGATTACCAATGGAAGGAGTTCTCATAAGCTTGTCTAATGTAACGTTAGCACTGGGTTCAGCTGCCTTGTTACTGTCCATATTAAACATGCAGTGACCGTTCTAGACATTAATATAAGAAATCCTGTTGGATTGCTCTTCCTATATATTTATTAAGGTGCTAGAGCTTTATAGACATGAGGCTCTTTTTAGTATGGATTTTGGACTTAAAAGATAACTACGTTCTTAAGCACATTTATCATATAAGGGCACGTTCACCTCCCAACCGAAAATGTATAATTAGCTTGCTCACCCCCAAGACTCCAATACTTACCTACCAGCAGGATCCATCTGAAGTCAGATCCTTACCCTAAAGTCGTCTTTCCGGTGGCAGCAGTCAGTCATGACGCCTAACGGCTTCTCCACGGGTCGCCTCTTCTGAGGATGTGCAGACTCCATAAAAAGCTTTTACAGCTTTAACAGGAGGCAGGAACCTTTAGAAAGGGGACAGCAAGCAGGTTGACCATCTAGCTTTAGAAGTATCCTGCTTGTAGGTAGGTATTGCTGCCTTAGGGTTAGGGGAGGGACAAGTACAAATACAGATTTTGTTGGGGGTGGACATGATCTTAAAAGTAATATATCAATTGTTTTTCTAAGTTATTCCTAAGTAAATATACAAATGTGAGACATAAGTTAACTCTTTCACTGCCCCCATTATGCACTTACTTTCATTTAAACCCTTTCCTAACCTTGGTATAGGAAGCTACAAACAAGCTTATTGGATGGCTTTTTACTCTGCATGAACTACACTGAGCAGGTCTGTCCCACTGGGAGAGTGACAGGAGGGGGTCATTTAGTGAAGATTTTACGTCTTTCATTCAGCCGTATCCTTGTTTAGGCCGCGTGTTCCTTTAAGAAATGTCTTTATTGGCTCTGCATGGGGAAAACAAGACGACTGAATGGCAATTAACACTTTACAATGTCTTATTTATATGATTGTTCAATAAGGTCTGTATGTGAGGGTCTGGAGACACCGGAAACATGCGCATGTGATTTTATACTTAGTTAACTGGGGGCATAAACGCTTTATATTTATTTCATGTTTCTCGGTTTTCTCTAGCCCGCAGGCCCAGTGGGATTCCATTTACAGACAGATTGTCAAACTTGCATCCCTACAGATGTGTGAAAACTACAACTCACAGCATTCTGCAACCAAGGCATGCTGGGAGTTATTTCCAAACCTCTAGAGGGCTGCTGGTTTGACATCCCTGCTTTAAACAGATACTATGTTACATGGTTTGGGTCTGAATCACGGTGCTTTGCTGATTTTCACAATGGTGAAGGGAAGGAATCGCCCTGTATTCATAATTTATATATTGGCTTTACCACCATAATGTGCCTCTTACAATCCTATCTGGTTCCATAGCACATAGACAGAAATGCTTCTTGTCAATCAGCTGGTGTACAGAGATAAACATGGAACCGGTGATTGTTTTATTGGAGTTTACGGTAAGCGTGAGTTACCCCTTCAGTGAAAATACGCAAAGCACTGTCAGCCATTAAATCAAAGGCAAAAGATCCCAGTTATATTTAAACATAGTAGGTAGACCAGCCAACCAATAGGAAAGCACATCTTAGGCAAAGCTTGCTTTGCGATTGGTATATCTGTTATAGAGGCGGGACCCTTGCATAAGCTGGGATAATAAAACGCTTAGATTCATTCATGCTGTGTAAAGATAGGTAAAAGTGACCCTACCATATGTAAATAGTATCAGTTCCTTTAGCCCACTTTAACCTATTACAGCGGATAAACCTTTTAATCAATGAATAATCTTGAAATGTAGCACAAGTATGCATTGCAAACAGGTTTATGCCCCCTTTAAAATGACATCAGGGGTATCTGTCATGCCGTAGGTGTTCTAAAGTCTTTACATATTTCCTAATTGTGAAATTAAAGAATATTTAAAGGAAAATGTTTTAATAAAATATCTCTGGAAAAATAAACATTTCAACTGCCAAAAACCAACAGAGACTGTTGCCTTTCTACACTCCACTTGGCTTCATTTTGGGGGTTGTGGAGCGGGGAATTGGGGTGGGAAGCTGGTAAACTTCCTATGGCTGTATTTATAAAGGATGGCTATCGGAAAACGAAGTATACATCAAATAACAACCACAGTAGTCAGTGTCCAATACCGCGTAGTAGTAAAAACACGTAGTATCGGTTATTTGCAATCCTTGTTTTGTTATCTTATGATTTTGCTCCTTTATAAATACTGTCCCATGTTCCTTAATCTTCCTCAATTTGGTGCTATTTGGTCACATACACCAACACCCAGAACATTCTGTGATGTGATCAGGAACATTCCAGAAGGAATTGACTAATGAACCAAGTTAGTCGGTTATATCAATGGTTTCCTCGTAATTAATAGAATCGCCACAGAATGACCTTTATCACACATGATTACGGAAAAGGAGATTAAAGAACAAAAATGATCACTGCTTAATGGGCTTATCCACCCACTGGGCAACAATATTTACATAGGTTAAAGCTTCGTACACAAGTCTGATAGTGATGAGGACCAACTCCTGGCAAGTCGGATCGCCAACAACAAGACCGTTCCATAGCTTTACAGTCCTTACAGTGACAAACCCTTTCCGAACTCTACTTTATGTATCAATACCAGTAACTTGTAACATTCCTTGTTTGTAGAAACTCATCCAGCTTTTTATTAAACTGACCAACGAACCTGCCATAACAACGTCCACTGGAAGACAGTTCCATAGCTTTACCGTTCTCACAGTGACAAACCCTTTCCCAACTCTACTTTATGTATCAATACCAGTAACTTGTAACATTCCTTGTTTGTAGAAACTCATCCAGCTTTTTATTAAACTGACCAATGAACCTGCCATAACAACGTCCACTGGAAGACCATTCCATAGCTTTACAGTCCTTACAGTGAAAAACCCTTTCCGAACTTGACACAACTTCTTTTCTTCCAGTCTAAAGGGATGGCCGCATGTCCTCTGACATGTTCTAGTCGTGAACAATGCATCAGAATTCAGCCACATGGGTGTGAACTTGTTTTCTTTTTACCTTTATTTCCCAAGGGTATGACATTTAGATGTGAAATGGTTTAAATCCCCTTTAAAAACAGTCCACTTCTGTTTAGTATCTGAGAAATGAGAATATATCAGTGATGCCCAACCCGTGGGCTGCATTTTTTTGGAGCCGCGGATGGGCGTGGTGGGGGCGTGTTGTGTGCATGGAGCTACTCCCTGGGGCCCGCTCACAGCGTGGGTATAGAAGACTGGTAGAACCGGCAGAAGTTTTAAACAGCTGATTGTGCATATCTTTACTGCATACACAAGATCAGCTGTTTGATCGAGGGCCCTCGTAGTTCCTGGGCCTCCCAGCCTTCGCTGGCCTTGCGACATGTTTGTTACGCCACTGTACAAAATCTAACCAATTATAAATCCATTTATTAGAGCAATATATCGATTACAAAATAATCCAGCAAAAATGTTTAAAAGGCAAGTCCACCCTAAAGCAAATCCTTCAAGCAAAAACAGACAGAGGGTTTCTGTGCTGACAGCTGCTCCTCTTCCTGGTCAGGGCTGTCAGGCGATTGGTCATCTTTACTGACAGCCGCAACCAAGAAATGGAGTGGCTGTCAGCAGTAGGAGTGGCGAGGGATCGGGTCAGGAAGGAAGTTCAGGGGCGTCTTTGACATTTAAAAATATTGTGAAACCTAGGTTTGGGGGACGTTAAACATTATTAAGGAAAGTTTATTTTGGGGTGGACTTGCCCTTTAATAAATACTGATTGCCTCATAGTGTATGGCCAGTATTAGAAAAGAGGAGGCAGACAATAGTTTCCTAGTGACAGTTGTCCCCAAACACAAGGACGGTGTAAACATCAGTATCACTAGGGACTCACCGGTCTGTATAATCATTGTACTGGGACAGCTCAATCACAGTCTAACACCCCCCGGGATACCGACACTTTGTAACCAAGTCTTTCCTACCTGTGTCAACGTTTATACCAGCAACCAAACGGACGGGTTTTGTCATTTAAATGGACTTGTATAGATTGTTTACATTTGAATTGACCTTAGTGATCGTGGTTTATTTGACTGTTAAATCTCACGTCTTCCTCTGGGGAGAATAAGTTGGACCTGAGCCCTGGGAAAGGAAATCTCTGTAATGATCAAACCTGACAGATTGATGTGTTGTATTTATCTTTACAGGGAATTTAGTCAGTACTTCACTCCTGGTGATTTATAACAATATAACGCATCTTTACCCAATTAATACCACTTTGTGTTACCCAGTGATCTGGGAGACGCAATACAGGGAAGACTCGATCGGCTCCTTGCCTGTCCAAGATCCCATGATGCAGTAATCACTTTGCAAGATTTACTGCATCGGAGAAACCTGAAGATAAGGTGCAACTGCTTACAGCAGAGTGGCCAAACCAAAATATCAACAGCGCTACTATTTTTTTTTATAAAGGAGCAATAAAATTGCATTAAGAGCCCATGGTATAATACTACGGTTTCATTTGCAACACTACAATGAAAATATATGCCCACTAAGCAGGTTCAGGGATAAATTAAATCATTGTGGGCCCCTGGACCAACCAGCACATAGGGCCCCCTTCTTGACAAACTACTGCCGCAGTTACAAAAATAGCGCTCAGCAGAGACTGCATTAGCAACAAAAGCTAAAACCTCCACGACTTTAGTGAGCATTGTGCTTCTTAACTACAGACAGAGAGTATTCCAGTGCAAACTAAACGTTAACTGCAGAAAGGAGAGGACGATCCATGCTTCCACCTCTCTCTGCTATTCTCCTTCCTGTTCACACCATCCCACGCGTTCCATACACAATAAGAATTTTTCAGACCCACTGGCGGTTCCCCCATTTATTCTCGGCCTTAACTTTTAACGTCAAGAATCTACTAGTTACAGGCCCAAACCAACCTCCTATTATGTTATTACATTATAATATTAACTGAATATGAGATCGGGAACGTTCCAAGATTAAGGGGTTGAAGAAATAAAAGGTGCAAACGTTTGCCTGAGCTAGGGTATAGAATTTTCAAACATGTTACCTTTAAGTAACCCCCATACATGTTACCTTTAAGTAACCCCCCAGCTGAAGAAGGATACGGTAATGTGGTACAGTGTGCCGCAGAGTCCATGCCAAAGACAGTTGAAACATTTGACAGTTCCCAGCGCCGGGAATGAATACAGTGGTAATGCATTGGTTGACAGGGTTCCGAGCGGTGGCCATGGCTGATACGTGTAATGCAATTGTGGACGTGTTCCGCCAGCTGGGCCATGGCAATGAATATCGTGTAATGCATTGTGACGTGGCCGCAGGCTGGCCATGGCAATGGAAATACAGTGTAAGCATTTGGACAGTGTTCCAGCTGGCCAGGCCGATGAATAACATGGTAATGCATTGTGACTCGATGTTCGCTAGGGCTGGCCATCACTGAAATACTGTTATGCATTCGACAGTGTTCGCAGGCTGGGCCCTGAGGCTAATGAATACGATGAAGCTTGGTGACCAGTGTTTCCGCAGGAGGGCCCCATGGTAATGAAACCAGTTGTAATGCATTTTGACATGTCGCAGCTGCCAGGCAAATGATCCGTGTCATGCATGTGGAACAGTATTCCATCAGAGCTCGACATGAATGAAACACTGTTAAATGCCTTGTGACGCGTGTCGTCAGCAGGTGGCCATGGTGACTACAGTGTAATGCATTGTGGACAGTGTCCGCAGGCTTGGCCATGGGCAAATGATAACAGTTTAAGGCATGTGCAGGGTTCGCAGCTGGCCCATGGCAATGAATACCTGTAATTCATTGTGGACATGTTCCCGACAGGCTGGCCATGGAATGAATCCGTGTAATCATTGTGACAGTGTTCCCGGCTAGGCCATGCAATGAATACAGTGTAATGCATTGTTGCCAGTGTCCCGGCTGGCCATGGCAATGAATACACAGTGTAATGCATTGTGACGGGTTACCGCAGGTGGCCTGGACATGAATACAGTGTAATGATCAATTGCAGTGGCTGATGAATACGGTTGTAATCCTGTAGTGTTCCGCAGGCGCCAAGGCACTAATACAGTATAAGCATGTGACAGTTTGTTGCCGCAGGCTGGCCATGACATGAATACAGTGTAATGCATTGTGGACAGTGTTCCGCAGGCTTGCCATGGCAACTGAATACAGTTTGTAATGTCATTGTTACAGTGTTCCGACAGCTGGCCATGGTCACTGAATACAGTTAAATGCATTGTGACGTGTTCCGCAAGGCTGGCCAGGTAATGAGACTAGCTTGGTAATGCATGTGACAGGTTCCGCAGGACTGGCCATGGCCCAACTGAATACATTGAATGCATTGTTGCAGTGTTCCCAGAGGGCCCTGGTAATGAATTACCATGTAATGCATTGTGACCAGTGTTCCGCAGGCTGGCCATGTCAATGAATTACAGTGTATCACTGTGACAGTGTTCCGCAGGCTGGCCATGGACAATGAAAACAGTGAAGCTCTTGTGAACAGTGTTCCGAGGCTGGCCATTGGTACATATTACAGTAGCATATTTTGACAGTGTTCCGCAGGCTGGCCATGGCAATGAAACCATGTTTGTAAGGCTTGTGAACAGTTTTCCGCAGGGCGATGGCATGAATACATGTTAATGCATTGTACAGGTTCGCAGCTGGCCATGGCAAGAAACACAGTGTGAATTCATTGTGACAGATGTTCCGCAGGCTGGCCATGGCAATAATACAGTGTAGGCATATTTGACATTGTTTCGCAGGCTGGCCATGGCAATGAACACAGTGTACGGATTGGTGACGTGTTCCGCAGGCTGGCCATTACAATGAAATACTGTGTAAATGCATTGTGACAGTTTTCTCAGGCTGGCCTGACAATGAATACTGTGTAATTCATTGTGACAGTGTTCTGCAGGCTGGCCATGACAATGATACATGTAATGTCATTGTGACAGTGTTCCGCAGACTGGCAATGGCATGAATACCGTGTAATGCATTGTGACAGTGTTCCGCACCTGGCCATGGTAAGTGATACAGTGTAATGCGCTTGTGACAGTGTTCCGCGGCTGGCCATGGTAATGAATCCGTGTATGCATTGTGTACGTTTTCCGCGAGCTGCCTGGTATGAATACAGTCTTGCATGTGACAGTGTTCCGGCTGGCCAATGAACCAGTGTAATGCATTGTACAGTGTTCCGCAGCTGGCCATGGCAATGAACACAGTGTAATGGCATTGTGACAGTGTTCCGCAGCTGGCCATGGTACTAATACAGTGTAATGCATTGTGACAGTGTTCCGCAGGCTGGCCATGCAATGATACACGTGTAATGCATTGTGACAGTGTTCCGCAGGCTGGCCATGGCATGAACACAGTGTAAGGCATTGTGACAGTGTTCCGCAGGCGCCATGGCAATGAACCCCAGTGTATGTAATGCATTGTGACAGTGTGTCCGCAGGCTGGCCACTTACAATGACTACAGTGTATGCATTGTGACAGTGTCCGCAGCTGGCCATGGCAATGGAATACGTGTAATGCATTGTGACGTGTTCCGCAGGGCTGGCCATGGCAATGAACCACGTGTAATGCATTGTGACAGTGTTCCGCAGGATGGCCATGGCAATGAATCCAGTATAATGCTATTGCAATTTAAAAAGTATTAGTGGCCGGTTGGGGAAGAAACGTAGGTAATGACCATTCTTTTTACAGACATGCAGCTTTGCTTAGGTATCAGGCTTCATCCTCCAGACCCAACACCGTTTTCAGTCCGAGCCACCCACCAGTACTCAGTTCTAGACCAACCACACAGCAGCCTCCGAGCAGTACAGAACTGATCTTTGTGTCTCTCATGTCGAATCTCTAACTGGGTTTTAGTCTGCGCGATCTCGTGCTGTCATTCCCTTCCTGTATATGGAAAGATATTGAATTGCCTGTAGATGGGTTGCCATGGGAGCTGTCATTCATGAGCTCATTGCGCTTCAAGAAATGATTATCGCTTGAAAGTAACCAGAGGTGAATGGAATTATTATAATGTAATTTGAAGCATCAATCGGATAATTTGCTTTTATGGACAGTAAATATATGTGGTGATGGTCCTAGCATAGCACCTTTTATTTCCTCAGCCCACAGTATGTTAGTATGGTGCTTTGCATTAGATAAACACAATGGGGTTTATAGTTTCATTATGGAAATGAAAACCTTCCAATCATTAATGTTACCCCAATATAGAACAGTCTAATTCCATTTCATTGTAACATATACAAGGGATTGTGTCGGGGTCCAACTGGAATCTGCCCCCAGGATCCCCTTCTCAGGATTCCATCATTTTATTAATATGTCTAAGTAAAATGATTAAGATAACACTGTGTGTTGGGCATGTGCTGTGAATGGAATTGCTAACCATGATGAATGTGCTGTGAATTGAGAATGCGAACCATTAATGAATGTGCTGTTAAATGGATGCTCAACCATGAATGAATGTGCTGTGAATGGAATGCTAACCATGAATAAATGTGCTGTGATATGGAATGCTAACCATGAATGAATGTGCTGGTGGAATGGAATGCTAACCATGAATGAATTGTGCTGTGAATGGAATGCTAACATGATGAATGTGCTGTGAAGGAAGTGCTAAGACCATGAATGAATGTGCTGTAGAGGGAATGCTAACCATGAATGAATGTGCTGTGAATGGAATGCTAACCATGATTGAATGGCTGTAATGTAATGCTAACCATGAAATGACTGAATGCTGTGAATTGGAATGACTAACCCATGATGAATGTGCTGTGATGGAATGCTAACCATGAATGAATGTGCTGTGAATGGAATGCTAACCATGAATGAATTGCCTGTGAAGGAAATGCTAACCATGATGAATGTGCTTGAGAATGGAATGCTAACCATGAATGAATGTGCTGTGATGGAATGCTAACCATGAATGAATGTGCTGTAATGGAATGCAACCATGAATGAATGTTCTGTAAATGGAATGCTAACCATGAATGAATGTGCTGTGATGAATGCTACCATGAATGATGTGCTGGTGAATGGATGCTAACCATGATGGAATGTGCTTGTGATGGAAGGCTAACCATGAATGAATGTGCCTTGAATGGAATGCTACCATGAATGAATGTGCTGTGAAATGGAATGCTAACCATGAATGAATGTGCTGTGAATGGAATGCTAACCATGAATGAATGTGCTGTGAATGGAAATGCTACATGAATGAATGTGCTGTGAATGCTGAATGAATGCTGTGAAAGCCATGAATGCAATGTGCCATGTGAATGAATGCTAACCATGAATGAATGTGCGTTGAATGGCAATGCCTAACCTGAATGAAGGTGCTGTGAATGGAATGCTAACCATGAATTGAATGTGCTGTTAATGGAATGCTAACCATGAATGAATGTGCTGTGAATGGAATGCTAACATGAATGAATGTGCTTGAATGGAATGCTAACCATGATGAATGTGCTGTGAATGGAATGCTAACCATGAATGATGTGCGTGAATGGAATGCTAACCCTGAATGAATGTGCTTGTAATGATGCTAACCATGAATATTTGCTGTGAATGGATGCTAACCATGAATGAATGTGCTGTGAATGAAGCGTTAACCATGAATGAATGTGCTGTGAATGGAATGCTAACCATGAATGAATGTGCTGTGGAATGGAATTGCTAACCATGAATGATGTGTGTGAATGGAATGTAACCATGAATGAATGTGCTGAGATGAATGCTAACCATGAATTGAATGTGCTGTGAATGGAATGCTAACCATGAAGGAATGTGCTGTGAATGGAATGCTAACCATGAATGAATGTGCTGTGAATGGAATGCTAACCATGAATGAATGTGCTGTGAATGGAATGCTAACCATGAATGAATGTGCTGTAATGGAAGACCTAACCATGAATGAATGTCTAACCAATGAATGATGCTAACCATGAATGAATGTGCTGTAGAATGGAATGTCACCATGAATGAATGTGACTGTGAATGGAATGCTAACCATGAATGAATGTGCTGTGAATGGAATGCTACCATGAATGAATGTGCTGTGAATGGATGCTACCATGAATGAGTGCTGTGATGAATGCTAACATGAATGAATGTGCTGGATGGAATGCTAAACCATGAATGAATGTGTGCTGTGATGGAATGCTAACCATGAATGAATGTGCTGTGAAATGGAATGCAACCATGAATGAATGTGGCACCTGAATGAATGGAATGCTAACCATGAATGAATGTGCTGTGAATGGAATGCTAACCATGAATAATGTGCTGTGAATGGAATGCTACCATGAATGGATGTGCTGTGAATGGAATGCTACACCATGAATGAATGTGCTTGTGAAATGGAATGCTACACCATGAATGAATGCTGTGAATGGAATGCTAACCATTGATGAATGTGCTGTGAATGTAATGCTAAACAACATGAATGATGTGCTGTGAATGGAATGCTAACCATGAATGAATGTTCTGTGAATGGAATGCTAACCCATGAATGAATGTGCTTGGAATGGAATGCTACCCATGAATGATGTGCCTTGAATGGAATGCTAACCATGAATGAATGTGCCTTGAATGAATGCTGAATAAGCCATGAATGAATGTGCTGTGAATTGAAGTGCTAACCTGAATGAATGTGCTGTGAATGGAATGCTAACCATGAATGAATGTGCTTGAATGGAATGCTTAACCATGAATGAATGCTGTGAATGGAATGCTAACCAATGAATGAATGTGCCTGAATGGAATGTTAACCATGAATGAATGTGCTGTGAATGGAATGCTAACCATGAATTGAATTGCCTTGAATGGAATGTATAACCATGAATGAATGTGCCTGTGAATGAATGCTAACCATGAATGAATGTGCCTTGATGGAATGTTAACCATGAATGAATTGCCTTGATGATGCCCCTATGAATGATGTCCTTTGAATGAATGTTTAACCATGAATGAATTGCCGTATGGTATGTAACCATGAATGAATGTGCCTTGAATGGAATGTAACCATTGAATGATGTGCTGTGAATGGATGCTAACCAGAATGAATGTGCCTTGAATGGAATGTTAACCATGAATGAATGTGCTGTGAATGGAAGCTAACCATGAATGAAATGTGCCTTGAATGGAATGTTAACCATGAATGAATGTGTCTGTGAATGGAATGCTAACCATGAATGAATGTGCCTTGAATGAATGTTAACCATGAATGAATGTGCCTGTGAATGGAATGTTAACCATGATGAATGTGCTGTGAAGTGGAATGACTTGAGGCCGTGAATGTGCCTTGAATGGAATGTTACGCATGGATGGAGTGTTGCTGTGAATGTGAATGCTACCATGAATGAATGTGCTTGAATGGAATGTTAACCATGAATGAATGTGTGTGGAATGGAATGCACCATGAAAATTGCCTGGAATGGAATGTTAACCATGAAGAATGTGCTGTGAATGGAATGCTAACCTGATGATAATGTGCCTTGAATGGAATGTTAACCATGAATGAATGTGCCCTTGAATGGAATGTTAACCATGATGAATGTGCCTTGAATGTGCTAATGGATTTAACCATGAATGAATGTGCTGTGAATGGAATGCTAACAAGAACCATGAATGAATGTGCACTGAATGGCAATGGATGTAACCATGAATGAATGTGCTTGAATGGAATGTTAAACCATGAAAATGTGCCCTGATGGAATGTTAACCATATGAATGTGTGCTGTGAATGGAATTGCTAACCATGAATGAATGTGCCTTGAATGGAATGTTACCATGAATGAATGTGCCTTGAATGGAATTGTTAACCATGAATGAATGTGCTGTGAATGGATGCTAACCATGAATGAATGGTGCCTTGAATGGAATGTTAACCATAAGAAATGTGCCTTGAATGGAATGTAACCATGAATGAGTGCTGTGAATGGGAATGCTAACCATGAATGAATGTGCCTGTGAATGGAATTGTTAACCTGAAGAAGAATGTGCTGTGAATGGAATGCTAACCATGAATGAATGGTGTGACCTTGAATGGAATGATTAAAACCATGAATGAATGTGCTGTGAATGGAATGCTACCATGAATGAATGTGCCCTGTGAATGGAATGCTAACCATGAATGAATGTGCTGTGTGAATGGAATGCTAACCATGGATGTATGAAATTGCCTTGAATGGAATGCTACATGAATGAATGGTGGCGTTGAATGGAATGTAACCATGAATGAATGTGCTTTGAATGGAATGCAACCATGAATGAATGTGCCTTGAATGGAATGCTAACCCATGAATGATTTGCTGTAATGGAATCTAACCATGAATGAATGTGCCTTGAATGGAAGCTACATGAATGACTGTGCTGTGAATGGAAGTGTAACCATGAAATGAATGTGCTGTGAATGGAATGCTAACATGAATAATGTGCCTTGAATGGAATTTAACCATGAATGAATGTGCTGTGAATGGATGCTAACCCATGAATAATGTGCCTTGAATGAATGTTATCCCATGAATGAATGTGCCTTGAATGGAAATGTTAACCCTGAATGAATGTGCCTTGAATGGAAATGTTAACCATGAATGAATGTGCTGTGAAGATGGAATGCTAACCATGAATGAATGTGCTTGAATGGAATGTTAACCATGAATGAATGTGCTGTGAATGGAATGCTAACCATGAATGAATGTGCTTGAATGGAATGTTACATGATGAATGTGCTGTGAATGGAACTGCTAACAATGAATGAATGTGCCTGAATGGAATGTAACCATGAATGAATGTGCTGTGAATGGAATGCTAACCATGAATGAATGTGCCTTGAATGGAATTAAACCCTGAAGATGTGCTGTGAATGAATGTTACCATGAATGAATGTGCTGTGAATGAATGCTAACCATGAATGAATGTGCCTTGAATGGAAGTTAACCATGAATGAATGTGCGTGTAATGGAATGCTAACCATGAATGAATGTGCCTTGAATGGAATGTTACCATGAATGAATGTGCTGTGAATGGAATGCTAACCATGAAGAATGTGCCTTGAATGGAATGTTACCATGAATGAATGTGATGGAATCTCTGTAGTGCGTGAATGGAATGCTTAACCAGAATGTCTAATGAATGACGATGATGGCTTGAATGGAATGTTAACCATGAATGAATGTGCTGTGATGGAATGCTAACATGAATGAATTCCTTGAATGGAATGTTAACCATGAAAATGAATGTGGCCTTGAATGGAATGTAACCATGAATGAATGTGCCTGAATGGAATGTTAACCATGAATGAATGTGCTGTGAATGGAAGCTAACCATGAATGAATGTGCCTGTGAATGAGAAATGGTTAACATGAATGATGTGCCTTGAATGAATTTGTAACCATGAATGAATGTGCTGATGAATGGGAATGCTAACCATGAATGAATGTGCCTTGAAGAATGTTAACCATGAATGAAATGTGCCTTGAATGGAAATGCTAACCATGAATGAATGTGTTGAATGGAATGCTAACCATGAATGAATGTGTCTGAGGAATGGATGCTAACCATGAAGAATGTGCTGTGAATGGAATGCTAACCATGACTAGAATGTGCCTTGAATGGAATGTAACCATGAAGAATTGCTGAATGGAAGGTAACCATGAATGAATGTGCTTGTGGAATGGAAATGCTAACCATGAATGAATGTGCTGTGAATGGAATGCTAACAGGAATGAATGTGCCTTGTAATGGATGCTAACCTGAATGAATGTGCTGTGAATGGAATGCTAACCATGAATGAATGTGCTGTGAATGGAAATGCTAACCATGAATGAAGGTGCCTTGAATGAATGCTAACCATGAATAATGTGCTGTGAATGGAAAGCTAACCATGAATGAATGTGCCTTGAATGGAATGCTAACCATGAATGAATGTGCTGTATGGAATGCTAACCATGATGATGCTGTGCATGGATGTTACCATGAATGAATGTGCTGTGAATGGAATGCTAACCAGAAGTGAATGTGCTGTGAATGGAATGCAACCATGAATGAATGTTGCTGTGAATGGAATGCTAACCATGAATATGTGCTTGTGATGGAATGCTAACCAGGAATGAATGTGCTGTGAATGGAATGCTAACCATATGAATGTGCTGTAATGGAATGCTAACCATGAATGAATGTGCTGTGAATGGAATGCTAACCATGAATGAATGTGTCGTGAATGGAATGCGAACCATGAATGAATGTGCTGTGATGGATGCTAACCATGAATGAATGTGCGTGAATGGAATGCTAACCATGATGAATGCTGTATGACTGCTAACCTGAAATATGTGCTGTGAATGGAATGCTAACCATGAATTGAATGTGCTGTGAATGGAATGCTAACCCATGACTGAATGTGCTGTGACTGGAATGAGCTAACCATGAATGAATGCTCTGTCAATTAACCCCTATTTTGCCTATTAAAGGACAAGTGGTCCCAGCGCTCCTGTTCCTGCTGCAGCAACTTTACGATGGTCTGGTAAGGTGCCCATTTCTATTTTATTGGAACAAACACTGTCACATACTGCGTGTTCCCTGCATATAATCATCCCATGGCAAACGTCCTTGTATAGATAGCTAAAGCTGTGTTTTCCCCTCCTTTCATTTGCCATTGCAGAGCCAATCTCACTGTTATCAGGAGGGATCATCCCCCTTTCCTGTGCCTCCTGTCGTAGTAATAGTGCAAGGTCTGTGGCTGATGTAAGAGTCTGGCTGAAATTCACTGGGCTAACCAGAAGGGGGAAAACGTTCCATAACGCAGCCGGTGATTTACCATTACCCTCGGTATGCACATGCTGTCAATCTCCCCCCTACTTCTCCACCCCCTATTAGTTTATTTATCCCCAAAAAGAGAGAATGGGTGTGGTCCGTCTTAAGGGCCGCCCTAAGGGCATCAGGCTTTCAGTCTCTGAGGTGTAAACCCGCCCCTACTGGCAGACTTGCCAGGGACTTGCTAATAGCTCTGCTTCATTAATACATCCCCATAGGGAATATTAAACTGGGGTGTCTAGGATTGGGTAACATTTATTTTACTTTCACACTGGGGCAGATCAATTACCCATCGCATTTGTTCTAGTGGTTGTTAACACTGTACATTCACAATAAAAACCATATAGTATCTAGGGTTACATTGTGGTTCAAAAACGGTGTTAGGTTACTAATGTAACTATGTATTCGGATTTAATAGTATAACTATAAAGAAACCCTATCGGTCTCTCTGTGTGTAACGAAACCACGTCATTCAGGTGCTCAACCTTGAGCCTGGTCGCATGTGCTTCTTAAGCTTCCAATACATATCCTTTGCCCAATCAGTATAACTGGAACTCACCGCTCCTTATCAGTGGTTTGGGTTGCCGCCTGCCCTGAACCCCCTCGCTAGGTACCCACGGTGGGAAAAATCCAAATAGAAGTACTCTGCGCACCCGATAGGAATTACAGCCACACGGTCTATTGTTTTTAATTAACCACACTTTATTGCGTCTCCACCCCTCCATGTTCATACGCTTGGCGCGTCCTTACTCATACGAGTTAAGGAGGTCGAACGCGTCAGGCGGTATCTGAACATGGAGGGGTCGGAGGACACAATCAGTGTGTGTAATTGAAAAACTTGGGTACCTCAGAATAATGTAAAGGAAGTCCGCACTCTTCATGCAGAGTCACTCGCAATAATTAAAGGTTTTCCTTATTGCCGAGTGACTCTGCATGAAAAACCGCAGTGCGGACTTCTCTACATTGTTCTGAGGTACCCATGTAGACGGGGACCGGCGAAGGGTTTCGGGGCACCCAGACCACCACCATAGAGGGGTGAGTTCAATACGGGGATTCCCCGGCGATATTGTTTTTGATGCATACGATTGCCGATATGTTTAGATAAACGCCCAAAAAGGTAGAAGCTGAGAGAGAACAGTTGCCGCGAAGTGCTAGATCTGTTATATACACCCAGATCCCCCCACTATTTCAGTGAGAGTATATCTAAATTAGCACCCACTTCCATATAGTTTGTCTAAAATCTATTTTATTGTTGGATTTTTCTAACATTCGAAGCCGGGTTTGTTTTCATCCTAGTCACTTTGATTGATTACAGAAGGCTGTGACCATTTGGACATACTAATGTGTGGTACCGTAATGAAAATAAATAGAACGTGTGGCTGTAATTCCTATCGGAGTACGGCGGATAACCACATTGTGATTCACACTTACTAACCCCTTCGTTATTTTCTTACGGTAGCTTTTTAGCGTCTACAGTAGTAGGAAACTTTTGATCGTTTGCACTTGGATTAAATGCAGAAGCAAGCGTTCCATCTTTGCTATGAACTTACGATTGTTTATTTATTTCAGACAGAGGAAGAAAGCTCTCCAGAAGCACTCGAAATGTCACTGGCAGAATTGCGGGGGCTGCTTCTCAAACAGCACAGGTACATAGATCCACCAAATAGATAATATAAGGGATAATACGCAACCTACAGTGTAATATAAGAATATTACGCACCGAGGAGTTCTCATGACCATATACAGTCATGGAACTCCGAGGTGAAGTAAATCCGTATATTACACTGTAGGTAGCTTATTATTCTTATAATACATATGGCCCACCAAAAAAATAAACCTTCCCATTACCACTGTCTCTCCCCCTTCCTGTATTAGAGTCATTATATGGAATCCCTGTTTAATGTATAAATAGTTAATTACTGTTTGTATTGAAAAGAAAGAAGAGCGAACATTTGTCTGCAATATAAACAGGTCTTCCTATTAAATGACTAATACAGGGAGGGGGAGACAGGGGAGGGGCAGTGGGAGACAGGAAGTCCTCCATTGACATCATGAGTGATTGGTAATATAGATTCTCGCCACTGCCCTCCCTATTGAAAATGCCTAGCCTTATGTATATATAGCAATAGTGTCAAATAACCTTAACTATATTTTTTTTCTGCAAATACCATTTATAAATACAAGTAAAATTTTATCTAAATATCCGATTGGATCTGTTCGTTCATCATCCTTGAGACCAAGCTCCTGGATTAAATACAGGTGCCGCTACTGCCACTTTCGTGTTTTCTCATAATCTTTGTCCCAACAGAAATCACCACCTTAGTAAAGCTCCCCTATCCTTTAGTTACCCCCCAGTACAGAAAATATATACAGAGAAAAATGTTATTTATCTCCCTACTATTCTATCTCTCTAGGTACAGAAGCACCTTATATTGTAAATTAACCCACTGGGTAAGGGACTGAGAAGGAGATGCAGGATGTCAGCAGCCCTTTGAGACTGAGATTGTAAGTTTGATGTTTTATCTAAGGAACCAGAGTGGAATATAAAGCAGGTGATACACGGTTTGAAACTATTATAAATGTGTGAATTGTTAACAGAACCAGTCTTCTTCTTAGACTGGAAGTTATAAGGGCATGTTCACTATTTTAACAAAAAAAACTAGTCTGCCCCCAACCCCAAAACTGATATGTGAATGTGCAATTATTAGATGTATTATTTCCCAGATATCGATGTGTATTATTACCTCATTCTGGCAGAGTAAGCTGGCTCCTCCTTAGTCAATCAAGCTGATAACTGCTGACATCACAACTAACGATTGACTGGGGACTGCCCTGCTGAGGCAGATACCTCTGCCGAACGAATAGAACTTATTAAATATCTGGTTACAAATGCATGTAATAAACTGTTAATGATATAATATTTTGGGGTTTTGGGCTGACAAGTCACCCGTTTTTTTGGTTTTTGATGTGGACTTTCCTTTTAATACAACCTGTAGTGAATATGTGTATTTCTACTTCTCTGATGTTTTTATGTTAAATCTGATTTTAGCTCTCAAGAGGAGGAAACCTGGCTCTGGCACAAGCTTTGTCCGCCAGCGAGGAGGAATATCGGCGCAGCAGGCGGTAAGTTTGCATTGTTACTGACATAAGAATCCATTAAACCAAAGTTTTTCTCGTTTTACTTTATCCGTTTTATATGGTGTCAAAGATGAACCAGACATAATTGGTTAAAGGAACTTTCCTTTTTATACTGTCAGTCAGAATGCAATTGAATCCTGGGCAACATCTTTTCTCTGCTGCTGCAGGTTTCAAGCTATAAAGCTTTTATTAAAGTTCATTAACAGATTTCGGCTATCGGTAATTTAAAATTTTAATTAACACCATATTTAAATACTTCTTATATTGATTTTAAACTTTCATATATGATGTCCAGATCCAAGGCTCGAATCGAGACGCCAACAGACCACCTGTATCCTGTCCGTCCAGAGTGTAACAGATCAACTGACTTAAATCGCTAACACCGCACCTCACTGCTGATACGAGCACAGTGCCTCGTCCTGCGGATTCTGATTGGACCACCGAGATAAGCTGCTATCAGGTCAATACTTGTGTATTAAACACCTGTATATTTATGCTTTATATAAGATTGCATTCAGTTAATACTTAAGATTATTAAGAAATTCCTTTGGGGATGCCTTAGATTACCAATGGAAGGAGTTCTCATAAGCTTGTCTAATGTAACGTTAGCAACTGGGTTCAGCTGCTTGTTAACTGTCCATATTAAACATGCAGTGACCGTTCTAGACATTAATATAGATCCTGTTGGATTCTGTCCTATAAATTTATTAATTGCTAGAGCTTATAGACATGAGGCTCTTTTATATGGATTTGGACTTAAAAGATAACTACGTTCTTTAGCACATTTATCATATAAGGGCACGGTTCACCTCCCAACCGAAAATGTATAATTATTTGCTCACCCCCAAGACTCCAATACTTACCACCAGCAGGATCCATCTGAAGTCAGATCCTTACCCTAAAGTCGTCTTTCCGGTGGCAGCAGTCATCATGACGCCTAACGGCTTCTCCACGGTCGCCTCTTTGAGGATGTGCAGACTCCATAAAAAGCTTTACAGCTTAACAGGAGGCGGAACCTTTAAAAGGGGACAGCAAGCAGGTTGACATTACTGCTTTAGAAGTACCTGCTTGTTAGGTAGTATTGCTGCCTTAGGGTTAGGAGGGACAAGTACAATACAGATTTTGTTGGGGGTGGACATGATCTAAAATAATATATCAATTGTTTTTCTAAGTTATTCCTAAGTAAATATACAAATGTGGAGCATAAGTTAACTCTTTCACTGCCCCCATTATGCACTTACTTTCATTTAAACCCTTCCTAACCTTGGTAGGAAGCTACAAACAAGCTTATTGGATGCTTTTACTCTGCATGAAACTAACACTGGCAGGTCTGTCCCACTGGGAGAGTGACAGGAGGGGTCATTTAGTGAAGATTTTACGTCTCATTCAGACCGTATCCTTGTTTAGGCCGCGTGTTCCTTTAAGAAATGTCTTTATTGGCTTTGCAATGGGGAAAACACGACGACTGAATGGCAATTAACACTTTACAATGTCTTATTTATATATTGTTCAATAAGTCTGTATGTGAGGGTGCTGAGACACCGGAACATGCGTCATGTGATTTTATACTTAGTTAACTGGGGGCATAAACGCTTATATTTATTTCATGTTTCTCGGTTTTCTTAGGCCGCAGGCCCAGTGGGATTCCATTTACAGACAGATTGTCAAACTTGCATCCCTACAGATGTGTGAAACTACAACTCACAGCATTCTGCACACCAAGGCATGCTGGGAAGTTATTTCCAAACCTCTAGAGGCTGTGGTTTGACATCCCTGCTTTAAACAGACTACTATGTTACATGGTTTGGGTCTGAATCACGGTGCTTTGCTGATTTTCACAATGGTGAAGGGAAGAATCGCCCTGTTTCATAATTTATATATGGCTTTCCCACCATAATTTGCCTCTTACAATCCTATCTGGTTCATAGCACATACAGAAATGCTTCTTGTCAATCAGCTGGTGTACAGAGATAAACATGGAACCGGGGATTGTTTTATTGGATTTTTTACGGTAAGACGTGAGTTACCCCTTCAGGAAAATACGCAAAGCCTGTCCAGCCATTAAATCAAGCACAAGAATCCCAGTTATATTTAAACATAGTAGGTAGACAGCCAACCAATAGGAAAGCACATCTTAGGCAAAGCTTGCTTTCGATTGGTATATCGTTATAGAGGCGGGACCCCTTGCATAAGCTGGGATAATAAAACGCTTAGATTTCATTCATGCTGTGTAAAGATAGGTAAAAGTGACCCTACCATAGGTAAATAGATCAGTTCCTTAGCCCACTTTAACCTATTAAGCGGATAAACCTTTTAAACAATGAATAATCTTGAAATGTGCACAAGTATGCATTGCAAAACAGGTTTATGCCCCCTTTAACAGACATCAGGGTATCTGTCATGCCGTTAGGTGTTCTAAAGTCTTAAATATTTCCTAATTGTGAAATTAAAGAATATTTAAAGGAAAATGTTTAATAAAATATCTCTGGAAAAATAAACATTTTCAACTGCCAAAAAACCAACAGAGACTGTTGCCTTTCTACACTCCACTTGGCTTCATTTTGGGGGTTGTGGAGCGGGGGAATTGGGGTGGGGAAGCTGGTAACTCCTATGCTGTATTTATAAGGATGCTACGGAAAACGAAGTATACACTCAAATACAACCCACAGTAGTCAGTGTCCAATACCGCGTAGTTAGTAAAAACACGTAGTATCGGTTATTTGCAATCCTTGTTTTGTTATCTTATGATTTTGCTCCTTTATAAATACGTCCATGTTCCTTAATCTTCCTCAATTTGGTGCTATTTGGTCACATACACCAACACCCAGAACATTCTGTGATGTGATCAGGAACTTCCAGAAGGAATTGACTATGAACCAAGTAGCGGTTATATCAATGGTTTCCTCGTAATTAATAGAATCGCACAGAATGACCTTTATACACACTGATTACGGAAAGGAGATTAAGAACAAAAATATCACTGCTTAATGGGCTTATCCACCCATGGGCAACAATATTTACATAGGTAAAGCTTCGTACACAAGTCTGATAGTGATGAGGACCAACTCCTGGCAAGTCGATCGCCACAACAAGCCGTTCCATAGCTTTACAGTCCTTACAGTGACAAACACCCTTTCCGAACTCTACTTGTACTAATCAATAACCAGTAACTTGTAACATTCCTTGTTTGTAGAAACTCATCCAGCTTTTTATTAAACTGACCAACGACCTGCCATAAACAAATCCACTGGAAGACAGTTCCATAGCTTTACCGTTCTCACAGTGACAAACCCTTTCCCAACTCTACTTTATGTATCATACCGTAACTTGTAACATCCTTGTTTGTAGAAACTCATCCCAGCTTTTTTTAAACTGCCATGAACCTGCCATAAACACGTCCACTGGAAGACAGTTTCCATAGCTTTACCGTTCTCACAGTGAAAACCCTTTCCCAACTCTACTTTATGTATCAATACAGTAACTTGTAACATTCCTTGTTTGTAGAAACTCATCCAGCTTTTATTAACTGACCAATGAACCTGCCATAACACATCCACTGGAAGACAGTTCCATACTTTACCGTTCTCACAGTGAAAACCCTTTCCCACTCTACTTTATGTATCAAATACCAGTAACTTGTAACACTCCTTGTTTGTAGAAACTCATCCAGCTTTTTATTAAACTGACCAATGAACCTGCCATAACAACGTCACTGGAAGACAGTTCCTTAGCTTAACCGTTCTCACAGTGTAAAACCCTTTCCCACTCTACTTTATGTATCAATACAGTAACTTGTAACATTCCTTTTTGTAGAAACTCATCCAGCTTTTTATAAACTGACCAATGAACCTGCCATACAACGTCCACTGGAAGGACAGTTCCATAGCTTTACCGTTCTCACAGTGACAAACCCTTTCCCAACTCTACTTTAGTATCAAACCAGTAACTTGTAACATTCCTTGTTGTAGAAACTCACCCAGCTTTATTAAACTGACCAAGAACCTGCCATAACAACGTCCACTGGAAGACAGTTCCATAGCTTTAACCGTTCTCACAGTGACAAACCCTTTCCCACTTACTTTATGTATCAATACCAGTACTTGTAAACATTCCTTGTTTGTAGAAACTCATCCAGCTTTTTATTAAACTGACCAATGAACCTGCCATAAACAACGTCCACTGGAAGACCATTCCATAGCTTTAGGTCCTTACAGTGAAAAACCCTTTCCGAACTTGACACAACTTCTTTTCTTCCAGCTAAAGGGATGGCCGCATGTCCTCTGACATGTTCTAGTCGTGAACAATGCATCAGAATTCAGCCACATGGGTGTGTGACTTGTTTTTCTTTTTACCTTTATTTCCCAAGGGTTATGACATTTAGATGTGAAATGGTTTAAATCCCCTTTAAAAACAGTCCACTTCTGTTTAGTGTCTGAGAAATGAGAATAATCAGTGATGCCCAACCCGTGGGCTGCATTTTTTTGGAGCCGCGGATGGGCGTGGTGGGGGCGTTGTGGGCATGGAGCTACTCCTGGGGGCCCGCTCACAGCGTGGTATAGAAGACTGGTAGAACCGGCAGAAGTTTTAAACAGCTGATTGTGCATATCTTTACTGCATACACAAGATCAGCTGTTTGATCGAGGGCCCTCGTAGTTCCTGGGCCTCCCAGCCTTCGCTGGCCTTGCGACATGTTGTTACGCCACTGTACAAAATCTAACCAATTATAAATCCATTTATTAGAGAATATATCGATCACAAAATAATCCAGCAAAAATGTTTTAAAAGGCAAGTCCACCCTAAAGCAAATCCTTCAAGCAAAAACAGACAGAGGGTTTCTGTGCTGAACAGCTGCTCCTCTTCCTGGTCAGGCTGTCAGGCGATTGGTCATCTTTACTGACAGCCGCCAACCAAGAAATGGAGTGGCTGTCAGCAGTAGGAGTGGCGAGGGATCGGGTCAGGAAGGAAGTTCAGGGGCGTCTTTGACATTTAAAAATATTGTGAAACCTAGGTTTGGGGGACGTTAAACATTATTAAGGAAAGTTTATTTTGGGGTGGACTTGCCCTTTAATAAATACTGATTGCCTCATAGTGTTATGGCCAGTATTAGAAAAGAGGAGGCAGACAATAGTTTCCTAGTACAGTTGTCCCAAAACACAAAGGACGGTGTAAACACATATCACTAGGGACGTTTATTAACAAACTCACCAGTCTGTATAATCATTGTACTGGGACAGCTCATCACAGTCAACACCCCCCACCCCCCCCCCCCCCCCCCCCGGGAAACCACACTTGTAACCCACCGTCGTTTCCTACCTGTGTCAATTATTTAATTAACTGAATCTGCATTGACTTTTCCAAATCAGAAGAAACAGAACAGTCAGAAAATCTGAAATACAAATCACCGACAAAGCAAGTTTATGCCAAAATGTTTTTTAGGTATATCAATAGTAAAAAGATTAGGACAGAGAATGCGGACCATTAAAAAAAATGGGGCTATCGTTCCATTGTGTCTTCATTCACAGCCCGGTAACTATAGATCTTTATTTTTAATATCTGAGCTGGATTAAAGGGTATGTCCACCCCCAAACAAAGAGTCAAAAGAACACCCCCCAAAAACGATGGTCTAAACCATTGTCGAGGCTTGTTGTATACTTACCAGCCAATCCCGTGTCACTCGGGATCTGCTGCTGTTCCGTGCCTTTTTTTTCGTGAACTGAAGCAGAAAATGGGTCCGGACTGGCAGAGTCTCAGGCCAGGAGGCGGATGACAATATTATAATTTTTTTATGAGTGACAAGTCTTTCCCTTACCCTGCTGTTATTGCAAACTAAGATTTCTCAGGACACAGCTCCAATTTCAAATCCGATTTTCGAAACCACTTGTGTGCTTTGTGCTCTATCTAAAAGCTGGCGTACACTGCCCGATGTTCTCGATCAGTGCAACAAAAGGAAATCCGATCGGAAGAACCGCTCAAGCCTTCCACAGGGTCTAACTGCAGGGTCCAGGGCCCCATGACTCACCCCTATCCTTTCCACCATCAGCTGTTTTTAAACAGGGATTTAAGGTTTTTCACTGTAAAGAACCAGTAAAGCTATATCCAGTGGACGTTGTTATGGCAGGTTCATGGTCATTTAATAAAAAAGCTGGATGAGTTTCTACAAACAAGGAATGTTACAAGTTACTGGTATTGATACATAAAGTAGAGTTGGGAAAGGGTTTGTCACTGTGAGAACGGTAAAGCTATGGAACTGTCTTCCAGTGGATGTTGTTATGGCAGTTTATTGGTCAGTTTAATAAAAAAGCTGGATGAGTTTCTACAAACAAGGAATGTTACACGTATACTGGTATTGAAATAAATTAGAGTTGGAAAGGGTTGTCACTGTAAGAACGGTAAAGCTATGGAACTGTCTTCCAGTGGACGTTTTATGGCAGGTCATTGGTCAGTTTAATAAAAAGCTGGATGAGTTTCAAACAAGGAATGTTACAAGTTACGGTAGATACATAAAGTACAGTTGGAAAGGGTTTGTCACTGTGAGAAGGTAAAGCTATGGAACTTTTCCAGTGGACGTTATGGCAGATTCATTGGTCAGTTTAATAAAAGCTGATGAGTTTCTACAAACAAGGAATGTTACAAGTACTGTATTGATACAAAACGTAGAGTTGGGAAAGGGTTTGTCACTGTGAGAACGGTAAAGATATGGAACTGCTTCCAGTGGACGTTGTTATGGCAGGTTCATGGTCAGTTTAATAAAAAGCGGATGTTTCTACAACAAGGAATGTACAAGTTACTGGTATTGATACATAAAGTAGAGTTGGGAAAGGGTTTGTCACTGGAGAACGTAAAGCTATGGAACTGTCTTCCAGTGGACGTTGTTATGGCAGGTTTTGGTCGTTTAATAAAAAGTGGATGAGTTTCTCACAAACAAGGAATGTTACAAGTTACTGGTATTGATACATAAAGTAGAGTTGGGAAAGGGTTTGTCACTGTGAGAACGGTAAAGCTATGGAACTGTCTTCCAGTGGACGTTGTTTGGCAGGTTCATTGGTCAGTTTAATAACAAGCTGGATGAGTTTCTACAAACAAGGATGTACAAGTTTACTGGATTGTACCTAAAGTAGAGTTGGGAAAGGGTTATCACTGTAGAACGGTAAAGCTATGGAACTGTGCTTCCAGTGGACGTTGTTATGGCAGGTTCATTGGTCAGTTTAATAAAAGCTGGATGAGTTTCTACAAACAGAATGTTACAAGTTACTGGGATTGATACATAAAGTAGAGTTGGGAAAGGTTGGTCACTGTGAGTATGGTAAAGCTATGGAACTGTCTTCCAGTGGACGTTGTAATGGCAGGTTCATTGGTCAGTTTAATAAAAAGCTGGATGAGTTCTACAAACAAGGAATGTTACAATTACTGGTATTGATACAAATTAGAGTTGGGAAAGGGTTTGTCACTGTGAGAACGGTAAGTAGGGAACTGTCTTCCAGTGGACTTGTTATGGCAGGTTCATTGTGTTCGTTTAATAAAAAGCTGGTGAGTTCTACAAACAGGAATGTTACAAGTTACTGGGATTGATACATAAAGTAGCGTTGGGAAGGGTTTGTCACTGTGAGTATGGTAAAGCATGAACGTCTTCAGTGGACGTTGAATGGCAGGTCATTGGTCAGTTTAATAAAAAGCTGGATGAGTTTCTACAACACAAGGATGTTACAAGTTATGGTATTGATACATAAATTAGAGTTGGGAAGGGTTTGTCACTGTGAGAACGGGTAAAGCTATGGAACTGTCTTCCAGTGGATGTTGTTATGGCAGGTTCATTGGTCAGTTTAATAAAAAGCTGGATGAGTTTCACAAACAAGAATGTTACAAGTTACTGGTATATACATAAGTAGAGTTGGGAAGGGTTTGTCACTGTGAGAACGGTAAAGCTATGGAACTGTCTCCAGTGGACGTGTTATGGCAGGTTCATGGGTCAGTTTAATAAAGGATGGATGAGTTTCTACAAACAGGGAAATGTTACAAGTTACTGGTATTGATACATAAAGTAGAGTTTAGGAAAGGGGTTTGTCACTGTGAGAACGGTAAAGCTATGGAACTGTCTTCCAGTGGACGTTGGTTTATGGCAGGTTCAGTGGTCAGTTTATAAAAAGCTGATGGGTTTTCTACAAACAAGGATGTTACAAGTTACTGGTATTGATACATAAATAGAGTTGGGAAAGGGTTTGTCACTGTGAGAACGGTAAAGCTATGGAACTGTCTTCCAGGACGTTGTTATGGCAGGTTCATTGGTCGTTTAATAAAAGCTGGATTAGTTTCTACAAACAAGGAAGTGTTACAAGTACGGTATTGAATAAAGTAGAGTTGGGAAAGGGTTTGTCAGCTGTGAGAACGGTAAAGCTATGAACTGTCTTCCAGTGGACGTTGTATGGCAGGTTCATTGGTCGTTTATAAAAAGCTGGATGAGTTTCTACAAACAAGGAATGTTACAAGTTACTGGTATTGATGCATAAAGTAGTAGTGGGAAAGGGTTTGTCAGATGTGAGAAACGGTAAAGCTATGGACTGTCTTCCAGTGGACGTTGTTATGGCAGGTTCATTGGTCAGTTTAATAAAAAGCTGGATGAGTTTCTACAAACAAGGAATGTTACAAGTTACTGGTATTGATACATAAGTAGAAGTGGGAAAGGGTTTTTCACTGTGAGAAGGTAAAGTTGGAACTGTCTTCCATGGACGTTGTTATGGCAGGTTCATTGGTCAGTTTAATAAAAAGCTGGATGAGTTTCTGCAAACAAGGAAGTTCAAGTTACTGGTATGGATTGATAAAGTAGAGTTGGGAAAGGGGTTTGTCACTGTGAGAACGGTAAAGCTAGGGAACTGTTTCATTGGACGTTTGATGGAAGGTTCATTGGTCAGTTTAATAAAACAGCGGTTGATGAGTTTCTGACAAACATAGGATGTACAAGTACTGGTATTTGATACATAAAGTAGAGTTGGGAGGGGTTTTTTCACGTGGAACGGTAAAGCTATGAACTGTACTTCCAGTGGATGTTGTTGATGGCAGGTTCATTGGCAGTTAATTAAAAAGCTGGATGAGTATGTTACAAACAAGAAGGTTACAGTTACTGGGATGTATACAGAAAGTAGGAGTGGGAAAGGGTTTTCACTGTGGAACGGAAAGCTATGGAACTGTCTTCCAGTGGACGTTGTTATGGCAGTTCATGGGTCAGTTTAATATAAAGCTGGATGAGTTTCTACCAAACAAGGAATTTACAAGTTACTGGTATGATAAATAAGTAGAGTTGGGAAAGGGTTTTATCACTGTGAGACGCTAAAGCTATGGACTGTCTTCCAGTGGACGTTGTAATGGCAGGTCATTGGTCAGTTTAATAAAAAGCTGGATGAGTTTTCTACAAACAAGGAATGTTACAAGTACTGGTATTGATACATAAAGTAGAGGTGGGAAGGGTTTTTTCACTGTGAGAAGTAAAGCTATGGAACTGTCTTCCAGTGGACGTTGTTATGGCAGGTTCATTGGTAGTTTAATAAAAAGCTGGATGAGTTTCTACAAACACAGGATGTTCAAGTTACTGGGTATTGATACTAAAGTAGAGTGGGAAAGGGTTTGTCAGTGTGAGAACGGTAAGCTATGGAACTGTCTTCCAGTGGACATTGTATGGAGGGTTCATTGGTCAGTTTTAATAAAAGCTGGATGAGTTTTCTACAAACAAGGAATGTTACAAGTTACTGGATTGATACTAAAGTCGAGTTGGGAAAGGTTTTTCACTGTGTAAAGGTAAAGCTATGGAACTGTCTTCCAGTGGACAGTTGTTATGGCAGGTTCATTGGTCAGTTAATAAAAAGCTGGATGAGTTTCTGCAAACAAGGAATGTTTACAAGTTACTGGTATTGATTCATAAAGTAGAGTTGGGAAGGGTTTGTCACTGTGAGAACGTAAAGCTATGGAACTGTCTTCCAGTGGCGTTGTGATGGCAGGTTCTTGTCAGTTTAATAAAAAGCTGGATGAGTTTCTACAAACAAGGAATGTTACAGTTACTGGTATTGATACATAAAGTAGAGTGGGAAAGGGTTTTTTCACTGTGAGAGACGGTAAAGCTATGGAACTGTCTTCCAGTGGATGTTTGTTATGGCAGTTCATTGGTCAGTTTATAAAAAGCTGGATGAGTTATTACAAACAAGGAATGTTACAAGTTACTGGGATTGATACATAAAGTAGAGTTGGGAAAGGGTTTTTCACTGTGAAACGGTAAAGCTATGGACTGTCTTCCAGTGGACGTTGTTATGCAGGTTCATTGGTCAGTTTATATAAGCTGATGAGTTTCTACAAACAAGGAATGTTACAAGTTACTGGTATTGATACATAAAGTAGAGTTGGGAAAGGGTTATCACTGTGAGAACGGCTAAAGCTATGGAACTGCTTCAGGGACGTTGTTAGTGCAGGTTCATTGGTCAGTTTAATAAAAAGCGGATGAGGTTCACAAAACAAGGATGTTACAAGTTACTGGTATTGGATACATAAAGTAGAGTTGGGAAAGGGTTGTACTGTGAGAACGGTAAAGCTATGGAACTGTCTTCCAGTGGACGTTTGTATGGCAGGTTCATGGTCAGTTTAATAAAAAGCTGGAGCGTTTCTTACAAACAAGGAATGTTACAAGTAACTGGTATTGATACATAAAGTAGAAGTTGGAAACGGGTTTTCTACTGTGCGAAGGTAAATCTATGGAACTGTCTTCCCGTGGACGTGTTATGGCAGGTTCATTGGTCAGTTAATAAAAGCTGGATGAGTTTCTGCAAACAGGACTGTTCAATTACTGTTTGATTCATAAAGTAGAGTTTGGAAAAGGGTTTGTCACTGTAGACACGGTAAAGCTATGGAACTGTCTTCCAGGGACTTGTGATGGCAGGTTCATTGCGTCAGTGTTAATAAAAAGCTGCGATGTTTCTACTTAAACAAGGAATTTACAAGGTACTGGTATTGATACATAAGTAGATTGGGAAAGTGTTTTTCACTGTGAGAACGGTAAAGCTATGAACTGTCTTCCAGTGGATGTTGTTGATGAGTCATTGGTTCATGTCATTAATAAAAAGCTGATGAGTTATTACACACAGAAATGTCAAGTTACTGGGAGTTGATACTCAAAGTAGAGTTGGGAAAGGGTTTTTTCACTGTGAGACACGTAAAGGCTTGGAACTGTCTTCCAGTGGACGTTGTTATGCCAGGTTCATCGTCAGTTTAACTGAACCTGCCATAACAACGTCCACTGGAAGACAGTTCCATAGCTTTACCGTTCTCACAGTGACAAACCCTTTCCCAACTCTACTTTATGTATCAATACCAGTAACTTGTAACATTCCTTGTTTGTAGAAACTCATCCAGCTTTATATTAAACTGACCAATGAACCTGCCATAACAACGTCCACTGGAAGACAGTTCCATAGCTTTACCGTTCTCACAGTGACAAACCCTTTCCCAACTCTAATTTATGTATCAATACCAGTAACTTGTAACATTCCTTGTTTGTAGAAACTCATCCAGCTTTTTATTAAACTGACCAATGAACCTGCCATCACAAGTCCCCTGGAAGACAGTTTCCATAGCTTACCGTCTCACAGTGACCAAACCCTTTCCCAAACTCTACTTTATGATCATAACCAGTAATTGAACATCCTGTTTGCAGAAACTCATCCAGCTTTTATTAAACCTGACCAATGAACCTGCCATAACAACGTCACGGGAAGACAGTTCCATAGTTTACCTTCTCACGTAAAACCCGTTTCCAACTCTACTTTATGTATCAATACCAGTTACTTGTAACATTCCTGTTTGTAAAAATCGCTCAGCTTTTGATTTAAACTGACCATGACCTGCCATACAAACGTCCACTGGAAGACAGTTCCATAGCTTTTACCGTTCTCACAGGACAAACCCTTTCCCCAACTCTACTTTATGTACCAATACCAGTAACTTGAACATTCCTTGTTTTGTGAAACCTCATCCAGTTTTTATTAAACTGACCAATGAACCTGCAACTAAAACGTCAACCCTGGAAGCAGTTCCATAGGCTTTAGCGTTCTCACAGTATACCCCTTTCCCAACTCTACTTTATGTATCATACCAGTAACTTAACATTCCTTGTTTGTAGAAACTCATCAGCTTTATATGAAACTGACCAATGAACTGCCATAACAAGTCCATGGAAAGACAGTGTCATAGCTTTTTTTTTAACCCACCGTTCTCACAGTGAAAAACCCTTTCCAACTCTACTTTATGTATCAATCCCAGTAACTTGTAACATCCTTGTTTGAATAACTCATCCAGCTTTTATAAACTGACCAATGAACTGCCCATAACAAACATCCACTGGAAGCAGTTCCATGCTTTACCGTTCTCACAGTGAAAAAACCCTTTCCCACTCTACTTTATGTATCCAATACCAGTAAACTGTAACATTCCTTGTTTGTAGAAACTCATCCAGCTTTTTATTAACTTGACAATGAACCTGGCATCAAACGCCACTGGAAGACAGTTCCATAGCTTTACGTTCTCACAGTGACAAACCCTTCCCAACTCTACTTTATGAATCAATACCAGTAACTTGTAAACATTCCTTGTTTGCAGAAACTCATCCAGCTTTTTATTAACTGACCAATGAACCTGCCATAACAACTGTCCACTGGAAGACAGTTCCATAGCTTTACCTTTACACAGTGAAAAACCTTTCCCAACTCGACTTTAGTATCAATCCAGTAACTTGTAACATTCCTTGTTTGTAGAAAACTCATCCAGCTTTTATTAAAACTGACCAATGAACCCTCCATACAATGTCCACTGGAAGACAGTTCCATAGCTTACCGTTCTCACACTGACAAACCCTTTCCCACTCTACTTTAGTATCAATACCCAGTAACTTGAACATCCTGTGTTTGTAGAAACTCATCCAGCTTTTTATTAAACTACCAATGAACCTGCCATAACAACGTCCACTGGAAGACAGTTCCATAGCTTTACTTCTCACAGTGAAAAAACCCTTCCCACCTCTACTTTATGTATCAATACCAGTACTTGTAACATTCCTTGTTTGTAGAAAACTCATCCAGCTTTTTATTAAACTGACCAATGACCTGCCATTACAACGTCCACTGGAAGACAGTCCATAGCTTTAGCGTCTCACAGTGATAAAACCCTTTCCCAACTCTACTTATTTATCATACCAGTAACTTGTAAATTCCTTGTTTGGTAGAAACTCATCCAGCTTTATATTAAACTGACCCATGAACTGCCATAACAACGTCCACTGGAAGACAGTTCCATAGCTTTCCGTTCCACAGTGAAAACCCTTTCCCACTCCTACTTTTGTATACATCCCAGTAACTGTAACCTTCTTGTTTGTAAATACTCATCCAGCTTTTTAATTAACTGCCAATGAACCTGCCATCAACAACATCCACTGGAAGTACAGTTCATAGCTTTACCGTTCCACGTGAAAAAACCCCTCCCAACTCTACTTTATGTATCAAATACCAGTACTTGTACATCCTATGTTTGTTCAGAAACTCATCAACCGCTGTTTTATTAAACTGACCAATGAACCTGTCCATCAAACGTCCAATGAAACAGTTCCCTAGCTTTACCGTTCTCACAGTGACAAACCCCTTTCCCAACTCTACTTTATCAATCCATACCAGTAACCTTGAACTTCCTTGTTTGCAGAAACTCATCCAGCTTTTTATTAAACTGACCAATGAACCTGCCATAACAACGTCCATGGAAGACAGTTCCAACTTTACCTTCTCACAGTGAAAAACCCTTTCCCACTTCTACTTATGTATCAATACCAGTAACTTGTAACATTCCTTGTTTGTAGAAACTCATCCAGCTTTTTATTAAACTGACCAATGAACCTG
Source organism: Hymenochirus boettgeri (assembly GCA_019447015.1). Classification (NCBI taxonomy): domain Eukaryota; kingdom Metazoa; phylum Chordata; class Amphibia; order Anura; family Pipidae; genus Hymenochirus; species Hymenochirus boettgeri. The sequence continues at coordinate 154,187,921 of CM033477.1, forward strand.
CCATAACAACGTCCACTGGAAGACAGTCCATAGCTTTACGTTTCTCACATCTGACAAACCCTTTCCCACTGCTACTTTATGCATCAATACCAGTAACTTGTAACATTCCTTGTTTGTAGAAACTCATCCAGCTTTTTATAAACGACCAATGAACCTGCCATACAACGTCCACTGGAAGACAGTTCATAGCTTTACCGTTCTCACAGCTGACAAACCCTTTCCCAACTCTACTTTATTCAATACCGTACTTGTAACACTTCCTTGTTTGTAGAAACTAATCCAGCTTTTATTAAAACGACCAATGAACCTGCCATAACAACGTCCATGGAAGACAGTTCCATAGCTTTACCGTTCTCACAGTGACAAACCCTTTCCCAACTCTAATTTATGTATCAATACCAGTAACTTGTAACATCCTTGTTTGTAGAAAACCCATCAGCTTTTTATAAACTGACCAATGAACCTGCCATAAACCAACGTCCACTGGAAGACAGTACCATAGCTTTACCGTTCTCACAGTGACAAACCCCTTTCCTAAACTCTACTTTATGTATCAATACCAGTTAACTTGTAACATTCCCTGTTTGTAGAAACTCATCCATCCTTTATTAAACTGACCCATGAACCTGCCATAACACGTCCACTGGAGACAGTTCCATAGCTTTACCGTTCTCACAGTGACAAACCCTTCCCAACTCTACTTATGTATACTACCAGTAACTTGTAACATTCTTGTTTGTGAAACTCATCCAGCTTTTTATTAAACTGACCAATGAACCTGCCATAACAACATCCACTGGAAGACAGTTCCATAGCTTTACCCGTTCTCACAGTGACAAACCCTTCCCAACTCTAATTTATGTATCAATACCATAACTTGTAACATCCTTGTGTTGTAGAAACTCATCCAGCTTTTTATTAAACTGACCAATGACCTGCCATTACAACGTCCACTGAAGACGTTCATGCTTTACCATACTCACAGTGACAAACCCTTCCCAACGCTACTTTATGTATCAATCCCAGTAACTTGTAACATTCCTGTTTGTAGAACTCACCAGCTTTTTATTAAACGAACACAATGAACCTGCCATAACAAGTCCACTGGAAGACAGTTCCCTACTTACCGTTCTCACAGTGACAAACCCTTTCCCAACTCTAATTTGTATCAATACCAGTAATTGTAACATTCCTTGTTTGTAGAACTCATCCAGCTTTTTATTAAACTGACCAATGAACCTGCCATTACAACGTCCACTGGAAGACAGTTCCATAGCTTTACCATACTCACAGTGACCAACCTTTCCCAACTCTACTTTATGTATCAATCCCAGTAACTTGTAACATTCTGTTTGTAGAAACTCATCCAGCTTTTATTAAACTGACCAATGAACCTGCCATAACAACGTCCACTGGAAGCACAGTTCCATAGCTTTACCGTTCTACAGTGATAACCCTTTCCCAACTCTACTTTAGGTACAATCCAGTAAACTTGTACATCCTTGTTTGTAGAAACTCATCCAGCTTGTTATTAAACTGACCAATGAACCTGCCAAACAACGTCCACTGGAAGACAGTTCCATAGCTTTACCGTTCTCACAGTGACAAACCCTTTCCCAACTCTACTTTATGTATCAATACCAGTAACTTGTAACATTCCTTGTTTGTGAGAAACTCATCCACTTTTTATTAAACGACCAAAACCTGCCATAACAACGTCCACTGGAAGACAGTTCCATAGCTTTACGTTCTCCAGTGACAAACCCTTTCCCAACTCTACTTTATGTATCAATACCAGTAACTTGTACATTCCTTGTTGTAGAAACATCCGCTTTTTATTAAACTGACCATGAACCTGCCATAACAACGTCCACTGGAAGCAGTTCCATAGTCTTTACCGTTCTCACGTGACAAACCCTTTCCCAACTCTACGTTTTGTATCAATACAGTACTTGTAACATTCCTTGTTTGTAGAAACTCATCAGCTTTTATTAAACTGACCAATGAATCTGCCATAACGTCCACTGGAACAAGTTCCATAGCTTTACCTTCTCACAGTGACAAACCCTTTCCAACTGTACTTTATGTACTACCGTAACTTGTAACATTCCTTGTTTGAAACTCATCCAGCTTTTTATTAAACTGACCAATGACCTGCCATAAAACGTCCACTGGAAGACAGTTCCATAGCTTTACCGTTCTTACAGTGACAACCCTTTCCAACTCTAATTTATTTCAATACCAGTATACGTGTAACATTCCTTGTTTGTAGAAACTCATCCAGCTTTTTTATTAAACTGACCAATAAACTGCCATAACAACATCCACTGGAAGACAGTTCCATAGCTTTACCGTTCTCACAGTGACAAACCCTTTCCCAACTCTACTTTATGTATCAATACCAGTAACTTGTAACATTCCTTGTTTGTAGAAACTCATCCAGCTTTTTTATTAAATGACCATGAACCTGCCATAACAACGTCCACTGGATATAGCTTTACTGGTTCTTTACAGTGAAAAACCTTAAATCCCTGTTTAAAAACAGCTGATGGTGGAAAGGATAGGGGTGAGTCATGGGGCCCTGGACCCTGCAGTTAGACCCTGTGGAAGGCTTGAGCGGTTCTTCCGATCGGATTTCCTTTTGTTGCACTGATCGAGAACATCGGGCAGTGTACGCCAGCTTTTAGATAGAACACAAAGCACACAAGTGGTTTCGAAAATCGGATTTGAAATTGGAGCTGTGTCCTGAGAAATCTTAGTTTGCAATAACAGCAGGGTAAGGGAAAGACTTGTCACTCATAAAAAAATTATAATATTGTCATCCGCCTCCTGGCCTGAGACTCTGCCAGTCCGGACCCATTTTCTGCTTCAGTTCACGAAAAAAAAGGCACGGAACAGCAGCAGATCCCGAGTGACACGGGATTGGCTGGGAAGTAGGTATTGATACATAAAGTAGAGTTGGGAAAGGGTTGTCACTGTGAGAACGGGTAAAGCTATGGAACTGTCTTCCAGTGGACGTTGTTATGGCAGGTTCATTGGTCAGTTTAATAAAAAGCTGGATGAGTTTCTACAAAAAGGAATGTTACAAGTTACTGGATTGATACATAAAGTAGAGTTGGGAAAGGGTTTGTCACTGTGAGAAGGTAAAGCTATGGAACTGTCTTCCAGTGGACGTTGTTATGGCAGGTTCATTGGTCAGTTTAATAAAAAGCTGGATGAGTTTCTACAAACAAGGAATGTTACAAGTTACTGGTATTGATACATAAAGTAGAGTTGGGAAAGGGTTTGTCACTGTGAGAACGGTAAAGCTATGGAACTGTCTTCCAGTGGACGTTGTTATGGCAGGTTCATTGGTCAGTTTAATAAAAAGCTGGATGAGTTTCTACAAACAAGGAATGTTACAAGTTACTGGGATTGATACATAAAGTAGAGTTGGGAAAGGGTTTGTCACTGTGAGAACGGTAAAGCTATGGAACTGTCTTCCAGTGGACGTTGTTATGGCAGGTTCATTGGTCAGTTTAATAAAAAGCTGGATGAGTTTCTACAAACAAGGAATGTTACAAGTTACTGGTATTGATACATAAAGTAGAGTTGGGAAAGGGTTTGTCACTGTGAGAACGGTGTAAAGCTATGGAACTGTCTTCCAGTGGACGTTGTTATGGCAGGTTCATTGGTCAGTTTAATAAAAAGCTGGATGAGTTTCTACAAACAAGGAATGTTACAAGTTACTGGTATTGATACATAAAGTAGTAGGTGGGAAAGGGTTTGTCACTGTGAGAACGGTTAAAGCTATGGAATGTCTTCCAGTGGACGTTGTTATGGCAGGTTCATTGGTCAGTTTATAAAAAGCTGGATGAGTTTCTACAAACAAGGAAATGTACAGTTACTGGGATATACATTAAAGTA
>CM033477.1:154191912-154218774 GCA_019447015.1 Hymenochirus boettgeri
ACAATGTAACTTGTAACATATGCCTTGTTTGTAGAAACTCATCCGCTTTTTATTAAACTGACCAATGAACCTGCCATAAACAACGTCCACTGGAAGACAGTTCCATACTTTAACCCGTTCTCTCACATTGACAAACCCTTCCCAACTCACTTTATGTATCATCCCAGTACTTGTACATTCCTTGTTTGTAGAAACTCATCCAGCTTTTTATTAAACTGACCATGAACCTGCCATACAACGTCCACTGGAAGACAGTTCCATAGCTTTAACCGTTCTCAACAGTGACAAACCCTTTCCCAACTCTACTTTATGTATCAATACCAGTACTTGTAACATTCCTTTGTTTGTAGAAACTCATCCAGCTTTTTATTAAACTGACCAATAACCTGCCATAACAACGTCCCACTGAGACCGTTCCCATAGCTTTAACCGTTCTCACAGTGACAAACCCTTTCCCAACTCTACTTTATGTACAATACCAGAACTTGTAACATTCCTTGTTTGTAGAAACTTCATCCACTTTTTATTAAACTGACCAATGAACCTGCCATAACAACTCCACGGAAGACAGTTCCATAGCTTTATTAACCGTTCTCACAGTGACGAAACCCTTTCCCAACTCTACTTTATTGTATCATACCAGTAACTTAACTTCCTTGTTGCTAGAAACTCATCCAGCTTTTTATTAAACTGACCAATGAACCTGCCATAACAACGTCCACTGGAAGACAGTTCCATAGCTTTACCGTTCTCACAGTGACAAACCTTTCCAACTCTACTTTATTATCATACCATCACTTTGTACCATTCCTTGTTTGTAAACTCATCCAGCTTTTTATTAAACTGACCAATGAAACCTGCCATAACCACGTCGCACTGGAAGACCAGTTCCATAGCTTTACCACGTTCTCACAGTGACAAACCCTTTCCAACTCTACTTTAATGTTCAATCCCAGTACTTGTAACATTCCTTTGTTTAGTAGAAACTCATCCATGCTTGTATTAAACTGACCAATGAACCTGCCATAACAACGTCCACAGGAAGACAGTTCCATAGCTTAACCGTTCTCACAGTGACAAACCCTTCCCAACTCTACTTATGTATCAATCCAGTAACTTGTAACATTCCTTTTGTTTGTAAAAACTCATCACAGCTTTTTTATTAAACTGACCAATGACCTGCCATAAACACGTCCACTGGAAGACAGTTCCATAGCTTTAACCGTTCTCACAGTGACAAAACCCTTTCCCAACTCTACTTATGTATCAATCCATAACTTGTACATTCCTTGTTGTAGAACTCTCCACTTTTTTATTAACTGACCAATGAACCTGCCATTACAACGCCCCTGGAAGACAGTTCCATATTTACCGTTCTCACAAGTGACAAACCCTTTCCCAACTCTACTTTATGTTCAATCCCATTAACTTGTAACTTCCTTGTTTGTAGAACTCATCCAGCTTTGTTTTAAAACTGACCAATGAACCTGCCATAACAACGTCCACTGGAAGACATTTCCATAGATGTTAAACCGTTCTCACAGTGAAAACCTTTCCCAACTCTACTTTATGTATCAATACCATAACTTTTAACATTCCTTGTTTGTACGAAACTCACATCCAGCTTTTTATTAAACTGACCCATGAACCTGCCATAACACTTCCACTGGAAGACAGTTCATAGCTTTATACCGTTCTCACAGTGCAAAACCCTTTCCCAACTCTACTTTATGTATCAATCTACCATAACTTGTAATCATTCCGTTTTGTAAAACTCATCCACTTTTTATTTAATACTGACCAATGAACCTGCCATAACAATGTCCACTGGAAGACAGTTCCATATGCTTTTACCGTTCTCACAGTGACAAACCCTTTCCCAACTCTACTTTAATGTTCATACCCAGTACTTGTAACATTCCTTGTTTGTAGAAACCATCCAGCTTTTAATTAAACTGACCATGACCTGCTAAAACGTCCACTGGAAGACAGTTCCATAGCTTTACCGTTCTCACAGTGACAACCCTTTCCCACTCTACTTATTTATCAATACCAGTAACTGTAACATTCCTGTTTTGTAGAAACTCATCCAGCTTTTTATTAAACTGACCAATGAACCTGCCTAACAACGTCCACTGGAAGCACAGTTCCATAGCTTTACCCGTTCTCACAGTGACAAAAACCCTTTCCCAACTCTACTTTTGTATCAATACCAGTAACTTGTAACATTCCTTGTTTTAGAAACTCATCCGCTTTTTTTGAACTGACCAATGAAACCTGCCATAACAACGTCCACTGGAAGACAGTTCCATAGCTTTAACCGTTCTCACAGTGACAAACCACTTCCCAACTCTACTTTATGTAACAATAATCCATTAACTTGTAACATTCCTTGTTTGTAGAAACTCATCCACTTTTTTATTTAAACTGACCATGACCTGCCTAACACCTCCACTGGAAGACAGTTCCATAGCTTTACGACCGTTCTCACAGGGACAACCTTTCCCAACTCTACTTTATGTATCAATACCAGTAACTGTAACTTCCTTGTTGTTATAAACTCATCCAGCTTTTATTAAACTTACCAATGACCTGCCATAACACCGTCCACTGGAACAGTTCCATAGCTTTACCTTCTCACATCATGACAACCCTTCCCAACTCTACTTTATGTATCAATCCAGTAACTTGTAACATTCCTTGTTTGTAGAAACTCATCCAGCTTTTTATTAAACTGACCAATGAACCTGCCATACACAATCCACTGGAAGACAGTTCCAAGCTTTACCGTTCTCACAGTGACAAACTCCTTTTCCAACTCTACTTTATGTATCAATCCCAGTAACTTGTACATTCCTTGTTTGAGAACTCATCCAGCTTTTTTTAAACTGACCATGAACCTGCCATAACACTCCACTGAAGACAGTTCCATAGCTTTAAACCGTTCTCACAGTGACAAAAACCCTTTCCCACTCACTTTATGTATCACATCCCAGTAACTTGTACATTCTTCCTTGTTTGTAAAACCCTCATCCAGCTTTTTATTAACTGACCAATGAACCTGCCATACAACGTCCACTGGAAGACAGTTCCATAGCTTTAACCGGTCTCACGTGACAAACCCTTTCCCAACTCTACTTTATGTATCAATCCCATTACTTTGTAACATCCTTGTTTGTAGAAACTCATCCACGCTTTTTTATTAAACTGACCATGAACCTGCCCATACAACGTCCACTGGAAGACGTTCCATAGCTTTACCGTTCTCACAGTGACAACCCTTTCCCCACCTCTACTTTATGTATCAATACCAGTACCTTGTAACATTCCTTGTTTGTAAGAAACTCAACGCTTTTTATTAAACTGACACTAAACCTGCCATACAAAAACATTCCACGTGGAAGACAGTTCATAGCTTTAACCGTTCTCACAGTGACAACACCCTTTCCCAACTCTACTTTATTATCAATCCAGTAACTTGTAACATTCCTTGTTTGTAGAAACTCATCACAGCTTTTTTATTAAACTGACCAATAACCTGCCATCAAACGTCCACTGGAAGACAGTTCCATAGCTTTAACCGTTCTCACAGTGAACAAACCCTTTCCCAACTCTACTTTATGATCAATACCAGTAAACTTGTAACATTCCTTGTTTGTAGAAACTCATCCAGCTTTTTATTAACTGACCAATGAACCTGCCATAACAACGTCCACTGGAAGACAGTTCCATGCTTTTACCTTCTCACAGGACAAACCCTTTCCCACTCTACTTTATGTATCAATACCAGTACTTGTTACATTCTTGTTTGTAGAAACTCATCCACTTTTTATTAAACTGACCAATGTAACCTGCCATAACAATGTCCATGGAATACAGTTCCATAGCTTTAACCGTTCTCAACACACACAGTACAACCCTTTCCCCACCTCTACCTTATGTATCAATACCAGTAACTTGTACATTCCTGTTTGTAGAAACTCATCCAGCTTTTTTTATAAACTGACCAATGAACCTGCCCATCAACGTCCACTGAAGACAGTTCCATAGCTTTCACTTCTCCACAGTGACAAACCCTTTCCCAACTCTACTTTATGTATCATCCCAGTAACTTGTAACATTCCTTGTTTGTAGAAACTCATCCAGCTTTTTTATTAAACTGACCAATGAACCTGCCATAACACGTCCACTGGAAGACAGTTCCATAGCTTTACGTTCTCACAGTGACAAACCCTTCCCAACTCTACTTTTTGTATCAACCGTAACTTGGTAATTCCTTGTTTTAGACCATACAATGTCTACCTTTACAGTCAACCCAATTCATGTTACCTGGTTTAGTAACGAGAGCCCCATACATGTGTACCTTTAAGATAACCACCATTCATGTTCCTTTAGTACCCCTCTATATGTTACCTTTAAGTACCCCCATACATGTTATGTCCCCATCTACTTAAGTAACCCCATACATGTTACCTTTAAGTAACCCCATTCATGTACCTTTAAGTAACCGGTACTAAACGACCTCCATTACATTTACCTTTCAGATAACACCCATACTGTTACCTTTAAGTAACCACCCCCATACATGTTACACCTTTAAGTAACCCTCATATCATTTTACCTTTATAACCCCCATACATGTTACCTTTAAGTCCCCCCATGCTGTTACCTTAAGTAACCCCCATTCATGTTACCTTTAAGTAACCCCCATACTTTTACCTTTAAGTAACCACCCCCATTCATGTTTACCTTTAAGTAACCCCCATTCATGTTACCTTTATAACCCCATGCATGTACCTTTAAGTAACCCCCATACATGTTACCTTAAGTAACCCCCATTCATGTTACCTTTAAGTACCCCCATATCTGTTACTTTAAGTAACCCCATCCTGTTTACCTTTAAGTAACCCCCCATACATGTTTCCTTTAAGTACCCCCATCATGTACCTTTAAGTAACCCCCATATACATGTTACCTTAAGTAACCCCCATACATGTTACCTTTAGTAACCCCCATTCATGTTAACCTTTAAATCCCCATACATGTACTTTAAGTAACCCCCATACATGTCCCTTTAGTAACCCCCATTCATGTTACCTTTAAGTACCCCCATACTTTACCTTAAGTCAACCCCCATTCATGTACCTTTCAGACCCCATTCATGTTACCTAAGTAACCCCGATCATGTTACCTTTAATAACCCCCATCATCATGTCCTTTAAGTAACCCCCATAGCATGTCCTTTTAGTAACCCCTCCTACATTCCTTTAAGTAACCCCATACATGTTACCTTTAAGTACCCCATACATGTTACCTTGAAGTAACCCCATATCATAGTTACCTTTAAGGGGTAAACCCCCCTACATGATTACCTTTAAGTAACCCCCATACATGTTACCTTTAAGCTCCCCATACATGGTACCAGCCTAGTGAAAAGAGTCGGAACCGGTTTTCTTTTTTCCGTATTGCAATGTTGAAAGGTTTAATGGAAAAACCAAGATTGAGCTAGGCTGAAAGTTTTCAGCTGACTCTATCTTCTGTCCCAATCTCTCCCAGATTGAAAGGTCGAGCTACTGCAATCAGCTAGTATAGTATTAATTATAGTTAGTAAGTCTATAGCGTATAGTGGTGTCTAGTCTAGTATCGTGTAGTATGTCATATCCAGTATAGTGTAGTGTAGTATAGTATCGTATATTATGCTATATTATACAGTATAGTGTAGTCATACATAGGGTAATTATAGTATATTATCAGATAGTGTCGTGTTGTATTAGTATATTATATATGTACAGTCAGTACAGTGTATTATAGTAAATATAGTAATAGTATGTTGTATATGTCAGTAGTAATATAATATAGTATTTGAGGTTGAATAAAGACATACGTTCCTTCATTCGCGACCCTCTAGTATATCCTCATTCCTGGCCTAACTGTTGATCCAGGAAGGCACAAAAAAACACCAATTTATTATTATGGGAGAAAATTCCTTCCTGACTCAAGTGGCAATGGGAATTTCCCTGATCAACTCTACTTTATGTATCAATACCAGTACCTTTTAACATTCCTTGTTTGTAGAAACTCATCCAGCTTTTTATTAAACTGACCAATGAACCTGCCATACACAACGTCCATGGAGACCAGTTCCATAGCTTTACCGTTCTCACAGTGAAAACCCTTTCCCAACTCTACTTTATGTATATACCAGTAACTTGTACACATTCCTTGTGTTGAAAACTCATCAGCTTTTATTAAACTGACCATGAACCTGCCATACACAACGTCCACTGGAAGACAGTTCCATAGCTTTACTTCTCACAGTGAAAACCTTTCCCAACTCTACTTTATGTATCACTACCAGTAACTGTAACATTCCTTGTTTGTAAAACTCATCCAGCTTTTTATAACTGACCAATGAACCTGCCATTAACAACGTCCACTGGAAGACAGTTCCTAGCTTTACCGTTCTCACAGTGACAAACCCTTTCCCAACTCTACTTATGTATCAATCCCAGTAACTTGTAACATTCCTTGTTGTAAACATCCAGCTTTTTATTTAACTGACCAATGAACCTGCCATAACAACTCCACTGGAAGACAGTTTCATAGCTTTAACCGTTCTCACAGTGAAAACCCCTTTCCCAACTCTACTTTTATGTATCAATACCAGTAACTTGTAACATCCCTTGTTGTAGAAACTCATCCAGCTTTTATTAAACTGACCATGAACCTGCCATCACAAACGTCCATGGAAGACAGTTTCCATAGCTTTAACCGTTCTCACAGTGAACCCTTTCCCAACTCTACTTTATTTATCAATACCAGTAACTTGTAACATTCCTTGTTGAGAACTACCTCCGCTTTTTATTAAACGACCATGAACCTGCCAACAAACAGTCCACTGGAAGACAGTTCCATAGCTTTACCGTTCTCACAGTGAAAACCCTTTCCCAACTCTCTTTATGTATCAATACCAGTACCTTGTAACATTCCTTGTTTGTAGAAACTCATCCAGCTTTTATTAAACTGACCAATGAACCTGCCATACAACGTCCACTGAAGCTTTCCATAGCTTTACCGTTCTCACAGTGAACACCCCCTTTCCCAACCTACTTTATGTATCATACCAGTAACTTTAACATTCCTTGTTTGTAAAACGCTCATCCAGCTTTTATTAAACTGACCAATGAACCTCCATAACAACGTCCACTGGAAGACAGTTCCATAGCTTTACCGTTCTCACCGTGAAAACCTTTCCCAACTCTCTTTATGTATCAATACCAGTACTTGTAAACTTCCTTGTTTGTAGAACCATCCATCTTTTATTAAACTGACCAATGAACCTGCCATAACACACGTCCACTGGAAGACATTCCATAGCTTTACCGTTCTCACAGTGACAAACCCTTTCCCACTCTACTTGTATCAATCCCAGTACTTGTACATTCCTTTTTGTAAATAACTCATCCAGCTTTTTATAACTGACCAATGAACTGCCATAACACACTCCACTGGAGACAGTTCCATAGCTTTAACCTTCTCACACGTGAAAAACCCTTTCCAACTCTACTTTATGTATCAATAACCAGTAACTTGTAACTTCCTTGTTGTAAAACTCATCCAGCTTTTTATTAAACTGACCAATGAACCTGCCATAACAACGTCCACTGGAAGACAGTTCCATAGCTTTACGTTCTCACAGTGAAAACCCTTTCCAACTCTACTTTATGATCAATACCAGTAACTTGTAACATTCCTTGTTTGTAGAAACTCATCCAGCTTTTTAAACTGCCAAGGAACCTGCCATAACAACGTCCACTGGAAGACAGTTCCATAGCTTTACCGTTCTCACAGTGACAAACCCTTTCCCAACTCTACTTTATGTATCAATACCAGTACCTTGTAACATTCCTTGTTTGTAAAACTCATCCAGCTTTTTATTAAACTGACCAATGAACCTGCCATAACAACGTCCACTGGAAGCAGTTCCATAGCTTTTACCGTTCTCACAGTGAAAAAACCCTTTCCCAACTCTACTTATATTATCATACCAGTAACTTGGTAAATTCCTTGTTTGTAGAAACTCAATCCAGCTTTTTATTTAAACTGACCATAACCTGCCCTTACAACGTCCACTGAAGACAGTTCCATAGCTTTAGCGTTCTCACAGTGACAAACCCTTTCCACTCTACTTTATGTATCAATACCAGTAACTTGTAACATTCCTTGTTTGTAGAAACTCATCCAGCTTTATATTAAACTGAACCAATGAACCTGCCATAACACGTCCACTGGAAGACAGTTCCATAGCTTTACCGTTCTCACAGTGAAAAACCCTTTCGCCAACTCTAACTTTATGTATCAATACCAGTAACTTGTAACATTCCTTGTTTGTAATAACTCATCCAGCTTTTTATTTAAACTGACCAATGAACTGCCAAACAACATCCACTGGAAGACAGTTCCATAGCTTTACACCGTTCTCACAGTGAAAAAAACCCTTTCCCACTCTACTTTATGAATCAATACCAGTAACTTGTAACATTCCTGTTTTGTAGAAACTCATCCACTTTTTATTAAACTGACAATGAACCTGCCATAACAACGTCCACTGGAAGACAGTTCCATAGCTTTAAACCGTTCTCACAGTGAAAAACCCTTTCCCAACTCTACTTTATGTATCATACCAGTAACTTGTAACATTCCTTGTTTGTAGAAACTCATCCAGCTTTTTATTAAACTGACCAATGAACCTGCCATAACAACGGTCCACTGGAAGACAGTTCCATAGCTTTACGTTCTCACAGTGAGAAACCCTTCCCAACTCTACTTTATGTATCAATACCATTAACTTGTAACATTCCTGTGTTGTAGAAAACTCATCCAGCTTTTTATTAAACTGACAATGAACCTGCCATAACAACGTCCACTGGAAGACGTTCCCATAGCTTTTTACCGTTTCTCACAGTGACAAACCCTTTCCCAACTCTACTATGATATCAATACCAGTACACTGTAACATTCCTTGTTTGAGAAACTCATCCAGCTTTTTATTAAACTGACCAATGAACCTGCCATAACAACGTCCACTGGAAGACAGTTCCATAGCTTTACCTTCTCACAGTGAAAACCCTTTCCCAACTCTACTTTATGTATCAATACCAGTAACTTGTAACATTCCTTGTTTTGTAGAAACTCCTCCATCTTTTTATTAAACTGACCAATGACCTCCATAACACCGTCCACTGGAAGACATTCTAGCTTTACCGTTCTCACAGTGACAAACCCTTTCCCAACTCTACTTATGTATCAATACCAGTAACCTGTAACATTCCTTGTTTGTGAAACTCATCCAGCTTTTTATAAACTGACCAATGAACCTGCCATAACAACGTCCACTGAAGACAGTTCCATAGCTTTACGTTCTCACAAGTGAACACCCTTTCCCAACTCTACTTATGTATCATCCAGTCACTTGTAACATTCCTTGTTGTAGAAACTCATCCAGCTTTTTATTAAACTGACCAATGAACCTGCCATAACAACGTCCACTGGAAGACAGTTCCATACTTTACCGTTCTCACATGAAAAACCCTTCCCCAACTCTACTTTATGTATCAATCCACAAAACAGTAACTGTAACATTCCTTGTTTGTAAAACTCATCCACTTTTTATTAAACTGACCAATGAACCTGCCATACAACTCCACTGGAAACAGTTCCATAGCTTTAACGTTCTCACAGTGAAAAACCCTTTCCCAACCTACTTTATGTATCAATACCAGTAACTTGTAACATTCCTTGTTTGTAGAAACTCATCCAGCTTTTTTATTACTGACCAATGAACCTGCCATACAACGTCCACTGGAAGACAGTTCCATAGCTTATTACCGTTCTCAACAGTGAAAAACCCTTTCCCAACTCTACTTTATGAATCACTACCAGTAACTTGTACATTCCTTGTTTGAGAAACTCATCCAGCTTTTTATTAAACTGACCAATGAACCTTGCCATAACAACGTCCACTGGAAGACAGTTCCATAGCTTTATACCGTTCCTCACAGTGAAAAACCCTTTCCCAACTCTACTTTTTTATGTATCAATACCAGTAACTTGTAACATTCCTTGTTTGTAGAAACTCATCCAGCTTTTTATTAAACTGACCAATGAACCTGCCATAACAACGTTCCACTGAAGACGTTCCATAGCTTTACCGTTCTCACACTGACAAACCTTTCCCAACTCTACTTATATGTATCATACCAGTAACTTGTAACATTCCTTGTTTGTAGAAACTCATCCAGCTTTTATTAAACTGACCAATGAACCTGCCATAACACCGTCACTGAAGACAGTTCCTAGCTTTAACCTTCTCACAGTGAAAACCCTTTCCCAACTCTACTTTATGTATCAATACCAGTAACTTGTAACATCCTTGTTTGTAGAAACTCATCCATCCAGCTTTTATTAAACTGACCAATGAACCTGCCATACAACGTCCACTGAAGACAGTTCCTTAGCTTTACGTTCTCACAGTGAAAACCCTTTCCAACTCTACTTTATGTATCAATACCAGTAACTTGTAACATTCCTTGTTTGAGAAACTCATCCAGCTTTTATATTAACTGACCAATGAACCTGCCATAACACGTCCACTGGAAGACAGTTCCATAGCTTTCCGTTCTCACAGTGAAAAACCCTTTCCCAACTCTACTTTATGTATCAATACCAGTAACTTGTAACATTCCTTGTTTGTAGAAACTCATCCAGCTTTTATTAAACTGACCAATGAACCGCCATAACAACATCCACTGGAAGACGTTCCATAGCTTTACCGTTCTCACAGTGAACAACCCTTTCCCAACTCTACTTTATGTATCAATACCCAGTAACTTGTAACATTCCTTGTTTGTAGAAACTCATCCATCTTTTATTAAACTGACCAATGAACCTGCCATAAAAACGTCCACTGGAAGCAGTTCCATAGCTTTACGGTTCTCACAGTGAAAACCCTTTCCCAACTCTACTTTATGTATCAATACCAGTAACTTGTAACATTCCTGTTTGAGAAAAACTCATCCAGCTTTTTATTAAACTGACCAATGAACCTGCCATACAAACGTCCACTGGAAGACAGTTCCAATCTTTACCGTTCTCACGTGATAAACCCTTTCCCAACTCTACTTTATGTATCAATACCAGTAACTGTAACATTCCTGTTTGTAGAACTCATCCAGCTTTATATTATATAACTGACCAATAACCTGCCATACAACGTCCACTGGAAGACAGTTCCATAGCTTTACCGTTCTCCACGTGACAAACCCTTTCCCAACTCACTTTATGTATCAATACCAGTAACTTGTAACATTCCTTGTTGTAAACTCATCCGCTTTTTATTAAACTGACCAATGAACCGCCATACAACGTCCACGGAAGACGTTCCATAGCTTTAGCTTCTCACAGTGAAAAACCCTTTCCCAACTCACTTTAGTATCAACCAGTAACTTGTAACATTCCTTGTTTGTAAACTCCATCCACTTTTTATTAAACTGAACCATGAACCTGCCATACAACGTCCACTGGAAGACAGTTCCATAGCTTTAGCTTTCTCACAGTGAAAACCCTTTCCCAACTCTACTTTATGTATCATACCAGTAACTTGTAACATTCCTTGTTTGTAGAAACTCATCCAGCTTTAATTTAAACATGACCATGAACCTGCCATAAACAACGTCACTGGAAGACAGTTCCATAGCTTTACCGTTCTCACAGTGAAAACCCTTCCCAACTCTACTTTATGTATCAATCCCATAACTTGTAACATTCCTTGTTTGTAGAAACTCACCAGCTTTTATTAAACTACCAATGAACCTGCCATAACAACATCCACTGGAAGACAGTTCCATAGCTTTACCGTTCTCACGTGAAAACCCTTTCCCAACTCTACTTTAGTATCAATCCAGTAACTTGTAACATTCCTTGTTTGTAGAAACTCATCCAGCTTTTTATTAAACTGACCAATGAACCTGCCATAACAACGTCCACTGGAAGACAGTTCCATAGCTTTACAAGTTCTCACAGTGATAAACACCCTTCCCAACTCTACTTTATGTATCAATACCAGTAACTTGTAACATTCCTTGTTTGTAGAAACATCCAGCTTTTTATTAAACTGACAATGAACCTGCCATAACAACGTCCACTGGAAGACAGTTCCATAGCTTTAGCGTTCTCACAGTGATAAAACCCTTTCCCAACTCTACTTTATGTTCAATACCAGTAACTTGTAACATTCCTTGTTTGTAAAACTCATCCGCTTTATATAAACTGACCAATGAACCTCCATAACAACGTCCACTGGAAGACAGTTCCATAGCTTTAACCGTTCTCACAGTGACAAACCCTTTCCCAACTTACTTTATGTATCATACCAGTAACTTGTAAACATTCCTTGTTTGAGAAACTCATCCAGCTTTTTATTAAACTGACCAATGAACCTGCCTAACAACGTCCACTGGAAGACAGTTCCATAGCTTTACCTTCTCACAGTGAAAACCCTTCCCAACTCTACTTTATGTTACATACCAGTAACTTGTAACATTCCTTGTTGTAGAAACTCATCCAGCTTTTTATTAAACTGACCAATGAACCTGCCATTACAACGCTCCACTGGAAGACAGTTCCATAGCTTTACCGTTCTCACAGTGACAAAACCCTTCCCAACTCTACTTTATGTATCAATACCAGTAACTTGTAACATTCCTTGTTTGTAGAAACTCATCCGCTTTTTATTAAACTGACCAATGAACCTGCCAAACAACGTCCACTGGAAGACAGTTCCATAGCTTTACGTTCTCACAGTGAAAACCCTTCCCAACTCTACTTTATGTATCAATACCATTAACTTGTAACATTCCTTGTTTGTAGAAACTCATCCAGCTTTTATTAAACTGACCAATGAACTGCCATAACAACGTCCACTGGAAGACAGTTTCCATAAGCTTTACCGTTCTCACACGTGAAACCCTTTCCCAACTCTACTTTATGTACATCCAGTAAACTTGTAACATTCTGTTTGTAGATAACTCATCCAGCTTTTTTATTAAACTGACCAATGAACCTGCCATAACAAAGTCCACGGAAAGACAAGTTCCATAGCTTTACCGTTCTCACAGTGATAAACCCTTTCCCAACTCTACTTTATGTATCAATACCAGTAACTTGTAACATTCCTGTTTGTAGAAAACATCCAGCTTTTTATTAAACTGACAATGAACCTGCATACAAACTCACTGGAAGACAGTTCCATAGCTTTAACGTTCTCACAGATGATAAACCCTTTCCCAACTACTTTATGATCAATACCAGTAACTGTAACTTCCTTGTTTGAGAAACTCATCCAGCTTTTATTAAACTGACCAATGAACCTGCCATAACAACGTCACTGGAAGACAGTTCCATAGCTTAACCTTCTCACAGTGAAAAACCCTTCCCAACTCTACTTTATGTATCAATAACAGTAACTTGTAACATTCTTGTTTGTAGAAACTCATCCAGCTTTTTATTAAACTGACCAATGAACCTGCCATAACAAACGTCCCTGGAAACCAGTTCCATAGCTTTACCGTTCTCACAGTGAAAACCCTTTCCCAACTCTACTTTATGTACATACCAGTAATTGTAACATTCCTTGTTGTAGAACTCATCCAGCTTTTTATAAACTGACCAATGAACCTGCCATAACACACCACTGGAAGACAGTTCCATAGCTTTACCGTTCTCACAGTGACAAACCTTTCCCACCTCATTGATGTATCAATACCAGTGACTTGTACATTCTTGTTTGTAGAAACTCATCCAGCTTTTTATTAAACTGACCAATGAACTGCCATAACAACGTCCACTGAAGACAGTTCCATAGCTTAGCTTCTCACAGTGATAAACCCTTTCCAACTCTACTTAGTGTATCAATACCAGTAACTTGTAACATTCCTTGTTGTAGAAACTCATCCAGCTTTTATTTAAAACTGACCAATGAACCTGCCTAACACGTCCACTGGAAGACAGTTCCATAGCTTTACCGTTCTCACAGTGAAAAACCCTTTCCCAACTCTAATTTATGTATCAATCCCAGTAACTTGTACATTCCTTGTTTGTAATAACTCATCCAGCTTTTTATTAAACTGACCAATGAACCTGCCATAACAACATCCACTGGAAGACAGTTCCATAGCTTTACCGTTACTCACAGTGACAACCCTTTCCCAACTCTACTTCTTTATGTTATCAAACCATACCTTGTAACATTCCTTGTTTGTAGAAACTCATCCATCTTTTTTATTAACTGACCAATGAACCTGCCATACAACGTCACTGGAAGACAGTTCCATAGCTTTACCGTTCTCACAGTGAAAACCCTTTCCAACTCTACTTTATGTAACATACCAGTAACTTGTAACATTCCTTGTTTGCAGAAACTCATCCCGCTTTTTTTAAACTGACCAATGAACCTGCCATAACAACGTCACTGGAAGACAGTTCAAAGCTTTACCTTACTCACACGTGAAAAAACCCTTTCCCAACTCTACTTTAATGTATCAACTCATAACTTGTAACATTCCTTGTTTGTAGAACTCAACCTCCAGCTTTTTATTAAACTGACCAATGAACCTGCCATATACAACGTCCACTGGAAACGTTCCATAGCTTACCGTTCTCACACTGACAAACCCTTTCCCAACTCTACTTTATGTATCATACCAGTAACTTGTAACATTCCTTGTTTGTAGAAACTCATCCAGCTTTTTATTAACTGACCAATGAACCTGCCATAACACGTCCACGGAAGACATTCCATAGCTTTACCTTCTCACAGTGACAAAACCCTTTCCCAACTCTACCTTTATTATCAATACCAGTAACTTGTAACATTCCTTGTTTGTAGAAACTCAATCCAGCTTTTTATTAAACTGACCAATGAACTGCCTATTACAACGTCCACTGGAAGACAGTTCCATACTTTAGCGTTCTCACAGTGATAAACCCTTCCCAACTCTACTTTATGTAACATAACCAGTCCTTGTAACATCCTGTTTGTAGAACTCATCCAGCTTTATATTAAACTGACCAATGAATCTGCCTAACAACGTCCCTGGAAGACAGTTCCATAGCTTTAACCGTTCTCACAGTGAAAACCTTTCCCACACTACTTATGTATCAATCCCAGTAACTTGTAACATTCCTTGTTTGTAATAACTCATCCAGCTTTTTATTAAACTGACCAATGAAACCTGCCATAAAACACATCCACTGAAGACAGTTCCATAGCTTTACGTTCTCACAGTGAAAAAACCCTTTCCCAACTCGACTTTATGTATCAATACCAGTAACTTGTAACATTCCTTGTTTGTAGAAACTCATCAGCTTTTTATTAAACTGACCAATGAACCTGCCTCACACACGTCCACTGGAAGACAGGTTCCATAGCTTACCGTTCTCACAGTGACAACCCTTTCCAACTCTACTTTTATGAATCAGAAGATACCAGTAACTTGTAACATTCCTTGTTTGCAGAAACTCATCCAGCTTTTTATTAAACTGACCAATGAACCTGCCATACAACGTCCACTGGAAGACAGTTCCATAGCTTCCTTCTCACAGTGAGAACCCTTTCCCAACTCTACTTTATGTATCAATACCAGTAACTGTAACATTCCTTGTTTGTAGAAACTCATCAGCTTTATATTAAACGACCAATGAAACGCTGCCATAACAACGTCCACTGGAAGACAGTTCCAAGCTTGACCGTTCTCACACTGACAACCCTTTCCCAACTCTACTTTATGTATCATACCAGTAACTTGTAACATTCCTTGTTTGTAGAAATCATCCAGCTTTTTATTAAACTGACCAATGAACCTGCCATAAAAACGTCCACTGGAAAACAGTTCCATAGCTTTACCTTCTCACAGTGACAACCCTTTCCCAACTCTACTTTGTATCAATACCAGTAACTTGTAAAATTCCTTGTGTTGTAGAAACTCATCCAGCTTTTTATTAAATGACCAATGAACCTGCCATATAAACAGTCCACTGGAAGACAGTTCCACTAGCTTTATACGTTCTCACATGACAACCTTCCCCCTACTTATGTATCAATCCAGTAACTGTACATTCCTTGTGTTAGAAAAACATATATAACAAACCAAATGGAAACACTCCACAAGAACACAAGCAAACCAACTCCAAAAGACCCCCCCCATACTTCCTCCCTAAACCCAGTCCCAAATAACTTCCGTGTCACCCCCTCCTGTAAACTCCATCCAGCTTTTTTATTAACTTACCAATTCCCCCATAACACATCCACTGGAAGACAGTTCCATTCTTTACCGTTCCACAGTGAAAAACCCTTCCCAACTCTACTTTATTGTATCAATACCAGTAAACTTGTAACATTCCTTTTTGTAAAACTCATCCAGCTTTTTATTAAAATACCAATGAACCTGCCATAACAACGTCCACTGAAGACAGTTCCATAGCTTTTACCGTTCTCCAGTGAAAACCTCTTAAACTCTCTTTATGTATCAATACCAGTAACTTTAACATTCCTTGTTGTAGAAACTCATCCAGCTTTTATTAAACTGACCATGAACCTGCCATAAACAACATCCACTGGAAGCAGTTCTCATAGCTTTATAGCGTTCTCACAAGGATAACCCTTTCCCAACTCTACTTTATGTATCATACCAGTAACTTGTAACATTCCTTGTTGTAGAACTCATCCAGCTTTTATTAAACTGACCAATGAACCTGCCATAACAACGTCCACTGGGAAGACAGTTCCATAGCTTTACGTTCTCACAGTGACAAACCCTTTCCCAACTCTACTTTATGTATCATACGATAACTTGTAACATTCCTTGTTTGCAGAAACTCATCAGCTTTTATTAAACTGACCAATGAACCTGCCATAACACGTCCACTGGAAGACAGTTCCATAGCTTTACCGTCTCACAGTGAAAAAACCTTTCCCAACTCTACTTTTGTATCAATACCAGTAAGTTGTAACATTCTTGGTTTTGTAGAAATCATCCAGCTTTTTTATTAATGACCAATGAACCTGCCATTACAACCTCCACTGGAAGACAGTTCCATAGCTTTACCGTTCTCACAGTGACAAACCCTTTCCCAACTCTACTTTATGTATCAATACCAGTAACTTTAACATTCCTTGTTTTGTAGAAAATCATCCAGCTTTTTATTAAACTGACCAATGAACTGCATCAACACAACTCCTGGGAAACAGTTCCTAGCTTAGCGTTCCACAGTTACAAACCCCCTTTCCAACTCTCTTATGTAATCAATACCAGTAACTTGTAACATTCTTGTTGTGAGAAACTCATCCAGCTTTTTATTAAACTGACCATGAACCTGCCATTAACAACGTCCACTGGAAGACAGTTCCATAGCTTACCTTCTCACAGTGAAAAACCCTTCCCAACTCTACTTTATGTATCAATCCCAGTAACGTAACATTCCTGTTTGTAAAACTCATCCAGCTTTTTATTAAACTGGACCAATGAACCTGCCATAACAACAACTCCACTGGAAGACAGTCCATAGCTTACCGTTCTCACAGTGAAAACCCTTTCCCAACTCTACTTATGTATCAAATACAGTAACTTGTAACATTCCTTGTTTGTAGAAACCATCCAGCTTTTTATTAAACTGACATGAACCTGCCATACAACGTCCACTGGAAGACAGTTCCATAGCTTTACCGTTCTCACAGTGAAAACCCTTTCCCAACTCTACTTTATGATATCAATACCAGTAACTTGTAACATTCCTTGTTTGAAGGAACTCATCCAGCTTTTTATTAACTGACCATGAACCTGCCATAAAACGCCACTGGAGACAGTTCCATAGCTTTACTTCTCACAGTGAAAAACCCTTTCCACTCTACTTTATGTATCAATACCAGTAACCTTGTAAACATTCCTTGTTCTAGAAACTCATCCACCTTTATATAAACTGACCAATGAACCTGCACATAACACGTCCACTGGAAGACAGTTCCATACGCTTTACCGTTCACACTGACAAACCCTTTCCCAACTCTACTTTATGTCAATCCCAGTAACTTGTAACATTCCTTGTTTGTAGAAACTCATCCAGCTTTTTATTAAACTGACCAATGAACCTGCCTAAACAACATCCACTGGAAGACAGTTCCATAGCTTTAACCGTTCTCACAGGAAACAAACCCTTTCCCAACTCTACTTTATGTATCAATACCAGTAAACTTGTAACATTCCTTGTTTGTAGAAACTCATCCAGCTTTTATTAAAACTGACCAATAACCTGCCTACACGTCCACTGGAAGGCAGTTCCATAGCTTAGCGTTCTCACAGTGAGAAACCCTTTCCCCAACTCTACTTTATTATCAATACCAGTAACTTGTAACTCCTTGTTTGTAGAAACTCATCCAGCTTTTTATTAAACTGACCAATGAACCTGCCATAACAACGTCCCTGGAAGACAGTTCCATAGCTTTACCTTCTCACAGTGAAAAACCCTTTCCAACTCTATCTTATGTATCACTCAGTAACTGTGTAACATTCCTTGTTTGTAATAATCATCCAGCTTTTTATTAAAACTGACACAATGAACCGCCATAACAACTCCATGGAAGACAGTTCATAGCTTTACCGTTCTCACAGTGACAAAACCCTTTCCCAACTCTACTTTATGTATCAATACAGTAAACTGTAACATTCCTGTTTGTAGAAACTCATCCGCTTTTTATTAAACTGACCAATTGAACCTGCCATCAACAACGTCCACTGGAAGACAGTTTCCATAGCTTTTACCGTTCTCACAGTGACAACCCTTTCCCAACTCTACTATGATATCAATACCATACTTGTACACTCCTTGTTTGCAGAAACTCATCCAGCTTTTTATTAAACTGACCAATGAACTGCCATAAACACGTCCCTGAAGACAGTTCCATAGCTTTACCTTCTCACAGTGAAAAACCCTTTCCCAACTCTACTTTATGTTATCAATACCAGAACTTGTAACATTCCTTGTTGTAAGAAACTCATCCAGCTTTTTATTAACTGACCAATGAAACCTGCCATAACAACGTCCACTGGAAGACAGTTCCAAGCTTTACCGTTCTCACACTGACAAACCCTTCCACCCTTCCCAACTCTTCTTTAGTATCAATAACCTAACTTGTAAATATCCTTGTTTGTAGAAACTCATCCAGCTTTTTTATTAAACTGACAATGAACCTGCCATAAAACAGTCCACTGGAAGGACAGTTCCATAGCTTTACCGTCTCACAGTGACAAACCCTTTCCCAACTCTACTTTATGTATCAATACCAGTAACTGTAACATTCCTTGTTTGTAGAAACTTCATCCATCCTTTTATTAAACTGACCAATGAACCTGCCATAACAACGTCCACTGGAGACAGTTCCATAGCTTTACGTTCTCACAGTACAAACCCTTCTTCCCAACTCTACTTTAGTATCAATACCAGTAACTTGTAACATTCCTTGTTTTGTAAAACTCATCCAGCTTTTTATAAACTGACCAATGAAACCTGCCATACAACGTCCACTGGAAGACAGTTCCATAGCTTTACCGTTCTCACAGTGAAAAAAAACCCTTTCCCACTCTACTTTATGTATCAATCACCATAACTTGTAACATTCCTTGTTTGTAAAACTCATCCAGCTTTTTTATTAAACTGACCAATGAACCTGCCATAACAACGTCCACTGGAAGACAGTTCCATAGCTTTAACCGTTCTCAACAGTGAAAACCCTTTCCAACTCTACTTTATGTATCAATAACAGTACTTGTAACATTCCTTGTTGTAGAAACTCATCCAGCTTTTTATTAAACTGACCATGAACCTGCCATAACAACGTCCACTGGAAGACAGTTCCATAGCTTTAACCGTTCTCACAGTGACAAAACCTTCCCAACTCTACTTTATGTATCAATCCAGACTTGTAAATCCTTGTTTGAGAAACTCAGCCAGCTTTTATTAAACTGACAATGAACCTGCCATAACAACGTCCACTGGAAGACAGTTCCATAGCTTTACGTTCTCACCGTGATAAACCCTTTCCCAACTCTACTTTATGTATCAATCCAGTAACTTGTAACATTCCTTGTTTGTAGAAACTCATCCAGCTTTTTATTAAACTGACCATGAACCGCCATAACAACGTCCACTGGAAGACAGTTCCATAGCTTTACCGTTCTCACAGTGACAAACCCTTCCCACAACTCTTATTTATGTATCATCCAGTACTGTAACATTCCTTGTTTGTAGAAACTCATCCAGCTTTTTATTAAAACTGACCAATGAACCTGCCATAACAACGTCCACTGGAAGACAGTTCCATAGCTTACCGTTCTCACAGGACAAAACCCTTTCCCAACTCTACTTTATGTATCAATACCAGAACTTGTAAAATCCTTGTTGTAGAAACTATCAAGCTTTTATTAAAACGACCAATGAACCTGCCATAACAACGTCCACTGGAAGACATTCCATAGCTTTACGATCTCACAGTGACAAACCCTTTCCCAACTCACTTTATGTATCATACCAGTAACTTGTAACATTCCTTGTTTGTAGAAACTCATCCAGCTTTTTATTAAACTGACCAATGAACCTGCCATAACAACGTCCACTGGAAGACAGTTCCATAGCTTTACCGTTCTCACAGTGAAAACCCTTTCCCAACTCTACTTTATGTATCAATACCAGTAACTTGGTAACATTCCTTGTTTGTAGAAACCTCATCCAGCTTTTATTAAACTGACCAATGAACCTGCCATAACAACGTCCACTGGAAGACAGTTCCATAGCTTTACCGTTCTCACAGTGAAAAACCCTTTCCCAACTCTACTTTATGTATCAATACCAGTAACTTGTAACATCCTTGTTGTGAAACTCATCCAGCTTTTTATTAAACTGACCATGAACCTGCCATAACAACGTCCACTGGAAGACAGTTCCATAGCTTTACCGTTCTCACAGTGACAAACCCTTTCCCAACTCTACTTTATGTATCAATACCAGTAACTTGTAACTTCCTGTTTGTAGAAACTCATCCAGCTTTTTATTAAACTGACCAATGAACCTGCATACAACGTCCACTGGAAGACAGTTCCATAGCTTTACCGTTCTCACAGTGATAAACCCTTTCCCAACTCTACTTTATGATCAATACCAGTAACTTTAACATTCCTTGTGTTGTAGAAACTCATCCAGCTTTTATTAAACTGACCAATGAAACTGCCATAAAACAACGTCCCTGGAAGACAGTTCCATAGCTTACCGTTCTCACAGTGACAAACCCTTTCCCAACTCTACTTTAGTGTATCAATACCAGTAACTTGTAACATTCCTTGTTTGTAGAAACTCATCCAGCTTTATTAAACTGACCAATGAACCTGCCATACACAACGCCACTGGAAGACAGTTCCATAGCTTTACTTCTCACAGTGAAAAACCCTTTCCAACTCTACTTTATGTATCAATACCAGTAACTTGTAACATTCCTTGTTTGTAAAACTCATCCAGCTTTTTTTAAACTGACCAATGAACCTGCCATATACAACGTCCACTGGAAGACAGTTCCATAGCTTTACCTTCTCACAGTGGAAAAACCTTTCTTCCACTCTTTATTATGTATCAATACCAGTAACTTGTACATTCCTTGTTTGTAGAACTCATCCAGCTTTTTTATTAACTGACCAATGAAACTGCCATACAACGTCCACTGGAAGACAGTTCCAATAGCTTAGCTCTCACAAAGTGAAAACCCTTTCCCAACTCTACTTTATGTACAATACCAGTAACGTGTAACATTCCTTGTTTGTAGAAACTCATCCAGCGTTATTAAACTGACCAATGAACCTGCCATACAACGTCCACTGGAAGACAGTTCCATAGCTTTACCGTTCTCACACGTGATAAACCCTTTCCCAACTCTACTTTATGTATCAATCCAGTAACTTGTAACATCCTGTTTGT
Organism: Hymenochirus boettgeri; assembly: GCA_019447015.1. Taxonomy (NCBI): domain Eukaryota; kingdom Metazoa; phylum Chordata; class Amphibia; order Anura; family Pipidae; genus Hymenochirus; species Hymenochirus boettgeri. Next base: position 154,213,984 of record CM033477.1, read on the forward strand.
AAAACTCATCCAGCTTTTTATTAACTGACCAATGAACCTGCCATAACACGTCCACTGAAGACAGTTCCATAGCTTACCGTTCTCACAAGTGAAAAACCCTTTCCAACTCTACTTTATGTATCAATACCAGTAACTTGTAAACATTCCTTGTTTGTAAAACTCATCCAGCTTTTTTATAAACTGACCAATGAACCTGCCATAACAACGTCCACTGGAAGACAGTTCCATAGCTTTACCGTTCTCACAGTGACAAACCCTTTCCCAACTCTACTTATGTTCAATACCAGTAACTTGTAACATTCCTTGTTGTAGAAACTCATCCAGCTTTTATTAAACTGACCAATGAACCTGCCATAACAACCCACTGGAAGACAGTTCCATAGCTTTACCGTTCTCACCAGTGACAACACCCTTTCCCAACTCTACTATTATATCAATACCAGTAACTTGTAACATTCCTTGTTTGTAGAAACTCATCCAGCTTGTTATTAAACTGACCAATGAACCTGCCATAACAACGTCCACTGGAAGACAGTTCCATAGCTTTACCGTTCTCACAGTGAAAACCCTTTCCCAACTCTACTTATGTATCAATACCAGTAACTGTAACATTCCTTGTTTGTAGAAAACTCATCCAGCTTTTTATTAACTGACCAATGAACCTGCCATAACAACGTCCACTGGAAGACAGTTCCATAGCTTTAACGTTCTCACAGTGACAAACCCTTCCCAACTCTATTTATGTATCAATACCAGTAACTTGTAAACATTCCTTGTTTGTAGAAAACTCATCCAGCTTTTTATTAAACTGACCAATGAACCTGCCATACAACGTCCACTGGAAGACAGTTCCATAGCTTTACCGTTATCACAGTGAAAACCCTTCCCAACTTCACTTTATGTATCAATCCCAGTAACTTGTAACATTCCTTGTTTGTAGAAAACTCATCCAGCTTTTATTAAACTGACCAATGAACCTGCATAACACGTCCACTGGAAGACAGTTCCATAGCTTTACCGTTCTCACAGTGACAAACCCTTTCCCAACTCTACTTTATGTATCAATACCAGTAACTTGTAACATTCCTTGTTTGTAGAAACTCATCCAGCTTTTATTAAACTGACCAATGAACCTGCCATAACACAACGTCCACTGAAGACAGTTCCATGCTTTACCGTTCTCACAGTGACAAACCCTTTCCCAACTCTATTATGTATCAAATCCAGTAACTTGTAAACATTCCTTGTTTGTAGAAACTCATCCAGCTTTTATTAAACTGACCAATGAACCTGCCATAACAACGTCCACTGGAAGACAGTTCCATAGCTTTACCGTTCTCACAGTGACAACCCTTTCCCAATCTCTACTTTATGTATCAATACCAGTAACTTGTAACATTCTTGTTGTAGAAACTCTCCAGCTTTTTATAAACTGACCAATGAACCTGCCATTACAAACGTCCACTGGAAGACAGTTCACATAGCTTTACCTTACTACCACAGTGACAAACCCTTCCCACTCTACTTTATGTATCAATCCAGTAACTTGTAACATTCCTTGTTGTAGAAACATCAGCCAGCTTTTATTAAACTGACCAATGAACCTGCCCATACAACGTCCACTGGAAGACAGTTCCATAGCTTTCGTTCTCACAGTGACAAACCCTTTCCAACTCTACTTTATTTTATCAATACCAGTAACTTGTAACATTCTTGTTTGTAGAAACTCATCCAGCTTTATTATTAAACTGACCAATGAACCTGCCATAACAACGTCCAGGAAGACAGTTCCATAGCTTTACCGTTCTCACAGTGACAAAACCCTTTCCCAACTCTACTTTATTATCAATCCAGTAACTTGTAAACATTCCTTGTTTGTAGATAACTCACCAGCTTTTTATTAAACTGACCAGATGACCTGCCATCAAACATCCACTGGAAGACAGTTCCATAGCTTTACCGTTCTCAAGTGAAACAACCCTTTCCCAACTCTACTTTATGTATCAATACCAGTAACTTGTAACATTCCTTGTTTTAAACTCATCCAGCTTTTTATTAACTGACACATGAACCACTGCCATAACAACGTCCACTGGAAGACAGTTCCATAGCTTTACCGTTCTCACAGTGACAAACCCTTCCCAACTCTACTTTATGATCAATACCAGTAACTTGTAACATTCTGTTTTTTTGTAGAAAACTCATCCAGCTTTTATTATAAACTGACCAATGAACCTGCCATAACAACGTCCACTGGAAGACAGTTCCATAGCTTTACCGTTCTCACAGTGACAAACCCTTTCCCAACTCTACTTTATGTATCAATACCAGTAACTTGTAACATTCCTTGTTTGTAGAAACTCATCCAGCTTTATTAAACTGACCAATGTGAACCTGCCATAACAAACGTCCACTGGAAGACAGTCCATAGCTTTACCGTTCTCACAGTGACAAACCCTTTCCCAACTCTACTTTATGTATCAATACCAGTAACTTGTAACATTCCTTGTTTGTAGAAACTCATCAGCTTTTATTAAACTGACCAATGAAACCTGCCATAACAACGTCCACTGGAAGACAGTTCCATAGCTTTACCGTTCTCACAGTGAAAAACCCTTTCCCAACTCTACTTTATGTATCAATACCAGTAACTTGTAACATTCCTTGTTTGTAAAACTCATCCAGCTTTTTATTAAACTGACCAATAACCTGCCATAACAACGTCCACTGGAAGACAGTTTCCATAGCTTTACGTTCCACAGTGAAAAACCCTTTCCCAACTCTACTTTATGTTATCAATAACCCAGTACTTGTAACATTCCTTGTTTGTAGAACACTCCACGCTTTATTTAAACTGACCATGAACCTGCCACATAACAACGTCACACTGGAAGACGTTCCATAGCTTTATTAATATTTAATTAATATATTATTACTTAAACCAATAATTACCGTTCTCACGAGTGAAAAACCTTTCCTTCCCAACTTCTACTTTTATTTTAATTAACTGAATCTGCATTGACTTTTCCAAATCAGAAGAAACAGAACAGTCAGAAAATCTGAAATACAAATCACCGAACAAAGCAAGTTTAATGCCAAAATGTTTTTTAGGTATATCAATAGTAAAAAGATTAGGACAGAGAATGCGGACCATTAAAAAAAATGGGGCTATCGTTCCATTGTGTCTTCATTCACAGCCCGGTAACTATAGATCTTTATTTTTAATATCTGAGCTGGATTAAAGGGTATGTCCACCCCCAAACAAAAGAGTCAAAAGAACACCCCCCAAAAACGATGGTCTAAACCATTGTGCGAGGCTTGTTAGTATACTTACCAGCCCATCCCTTGTTCACTCGGCTGCCATCTGCTGCTGTTCCGTGCCTTTTTTTCGTGAACTGAAGCAGAAAATGGGTCCGGACTGGCAGATGTCTCAGGCCAGGAGGCGGATGACAAATATTATAATTTTTTTATGAGTGACAAGTCTTTCCCTGTACCTGCTGTTATTGCAAACTAAGATTTCTCAGGATCCACAGCTCCAATTTCAAATCCGATTTTCGAAACCACTTGTGTGCTTTTGCTTCTATCTAAAGCTGGCCGTACACTGCCCGATGTTCTTACGATCAGTGCAACAAAAGGAAATCCGATCGGAAGAACCGCTCAAAGCCTTCCACCAGGTGCATAACTGCAGGGTCCAGGGCCCCCATGACTCACCCCTATCCTTTCCACCATCAGCTGTTTTTAAACAAGGGATTTAAGGGTTTTTCACTGTAAAGAACAGTAAAGCTATATCCAGTGGACGTTGTTATGGCAGGTTCATTGGTCAGTTTAATAAAAAGCTGGATGAGTTTCTACAAACAAGGAATGTTACAAGTTACTGGTATTGATACATAAAGTAGAGTTGGGAAAGGGTTTGTCACTGTGAGAACGGTAAAGCTATGGAACTGTCTTCCAGTGGATGTTGTTATGGCAGGTTTATTGGTCAGTTTAATAAAAAGCTGGATGAGTTTCTGCAAACAAGGAATGTTACATGTTACTGGTATTGATACATAAAGTAGAGTTGGGAAAGGGAAATTTCTGATTGCCACTTGGAGTCAGGAAGGAACTTCATAAATTTGTTTGTTTGTTTGTTTTTGCCTTCCTCTGGATCAGCAGTTAGGAAGGAAATGAGGATATTGCTAGATGGGTTGAACTGGATGGACGCATGTCTTTCAACCTCAAATACTATACTATACTATACTGTACTGTACTATACTATACTGTACTATATTCTACTGTACTGTACTATACAATACTGTACTGTACTTTAGTATACTATACTGTACTATACTATAATATATTCCACTGTACTCTACTGTACTATACTATACTAAATTCTAATGTATTGAACTATACTATACTATACTGTACTATACTATACTATATTCTACTGTACTGTACTATACTATACTATACTGTACTATACTGTACTATACTATACTGTACTGTACTATACTGTACTATACTATACTGTACTGTACTATACTATATTCTACTGTACTGTACTATACTATATTCTACTATACTGTACTATACTATATTCTACTGTACTGTACTATACTATACTGTACTATACTATATTCTACTGTACTGTACTATACTATACTGTACTATACTATACTGTACTATACTCTATTCTACTGTTCAGTACTATACTATACTATACTATACTGTACTATACTATAATATGATCTACTGTATTATACTGTACTGTACTATACTATACTATACTGTACAATACTATACTGTACTATA
>CM033477.1:154218909-154230035 GCA_019447015.1 Hymenochirus boettgeri
ACCAATAGCGTTAGCGCCCTCTCCCCAGTGATACAACCCTTTCCCAACTTACTTTATGATCCTCAATAGCCACGTAACTTGTAATTCCTTGTTTGTAGAAACTATCCAGCTTTATATAAACCGACCAATGAACCTGCATAACAACGTCCACTGGAAGACAGTCCATAGCTTTACCGTGTCTCACAGTGAAAAAACCTTTCCCAACTCTACTTTATGTATTACAATCCCAGTAACTTGTAACATTCCTGTTTGAATAACTCATCCAGACTTTTATTAAACTGACCAATGAACCTGCCAAACAAACATCCACTGGAAGACAGTTCCATAGCTTTACCGTTCTCCCAGTGAAAAAACCCTTTCCCAACTCTACTTATGTATTCAATACCAGTAACTGTAACATTCCTTGTTGTAGAAACTCATCCAGCTTTTTATTAAACTGACAATGAACCTGCCATCCACAACGTCCCATCGGAAAGACAGGTCCATAGCTTTACGTTCTCACAGTGACAAACCCTTCCCAACTCTATTAGAATCAATACCAGTAACTTGTAAACATCCTGTTTGCGAACAAACTCACCAGCTTTTTATTAAACTGACCAATGAACCGCCAAAACAACGTCCACTGGAAGACAGTTCCATAGCTTTACCTTCTACACAGTGAAAAACCTTTCCCAACTCGACTTTATGTATCACTACCAGTAACTTGTAACATCCTTGTTTGTGAAAAACTCATCAGCTTTTATTAAAACTGACCAATGAACCTCCCATACAATGTCCACTGGAAGCAGTTCCATAGCTTAACCGTTCTACCATGACAAACCCTTTCCCAACTCTACTTTAGTATCAATACCAGTAACTTGTAACATCCTTGTTTGTAGAAACTCATCCAGCTTTTATTAAACTGACCAATGAACCTGCCATAACAACGTCCACTGGAGACAGTTCCATAGCTTTACATTCTCACAGTGAAAAAAACCTTCCCAACTCTACTTTATGTATCATACCAGTAACTTGTAACATTCCTTTTTGTAGAAAACTCACGCGTTTTTTAAACTGACCAATGACCTGCCATATACAACGTCACGGTGAAGACAGTCCATAGCTTTAGCGTCCACAGTGATGATAAACCCTTTCCCAACTCTACTTATGTATCAATACCAGTAAACTTGTAAATTCCTTGTTTTGTAGAACTCATCCAGCTTTATAAACTCCCTGCTGCCCATCAACGTCCACTGGCGCGTCCTGCTTTACCGTTCTCACAGTGCCCTTTCCCACTTCCTTTTGTTCATCCCAGTAACTGTCCTTATTGTTTGTAATAACCTCCTCCCGCAGTTTTTTCTGACCCCCTGACCCTGCCCATCACAACGCCACACCCAAGCTCCCCTCACAGGTAAAAACAACCAACTCCAAAACCTCCTAAAACTCTCAAAAAACAACACAACCAGAACGGACAACCCACACCCGAAGTGAAAACCATCAACACAAGATCAAGACTGAAAAATGAACAAACGTACCATACCCAAATTACCCCACTATGTGTTGGGAAAAAAATCCAAGAAATCCAAAAAAGCAAAAAGCCTCTGTCTTTTATTAAACACTGACCACATGAACATCACCAATAACCACTTGTAACACACTGGAAAGAAACGTTCCACCTAGCCTTTAGTTCTCACAAGCTGCCCACACCCCCAACCACCTGAATTTTCAACCCTCTGTCCGAGTTTGACAAACCTCCAAATACCACTGTACCGTGTAACACGAAACTGAACGATAAACTCGACCAAAACCCTTCATGCACAGGAAGCACAGTCAGTTTGCAGAAACTCATCCAGCTATTTATGCTAAATGACCAATGAACCTGCCATAACAACGTCCATGGAAGACAGTTCCATAGCTACCGTTCTCACAGTGAACAAACCCTTTCCCAACTCTACTTATGTATCAATACCAGTAACTTGTAAATCCTTGTTTGTAGAAACTCATCCGCTTTTATTAAACTGACCAAGAACCTGCCTAAACAACGTCCACTGGAAGAACAGTTCCATAGCTTTACCGTTCTCACATGAAACCCCTTTCCCAACTCTACTTTATGATCAATACCAGTAACTTGTAACATTCCTTTGTTGTGAAACTCATCCAGCTTTTTATTAAACTGACCAATGAACCTGCCTAAACAACGTCCATGGAAGACAGTTCCATAGCTTACCGTTCTCACAGTGACAAACCCTTCCCAACTCTACTTATGTATCATACCAGTAACTTGTAACATTCCTTGTTTGTAGAAACTATCCAGCTGTTATTAAAACTGACCAATGAACCTGCCATAACAAACGTCCACTGGAAGACAGTTCCATAGCGTTTACCGTTCTCACAGTGACAAACACCTTTCCCAATCTTACTTTAGTATCAATTACCAGTAACTTGTACATCCCTTGTTTGTAGAAACCATCCAGCTTTTTATTAAACTGACCAATGAACCTGCCCTAACACGTCCATGGAAGACGTTCCATAGCTTTACCTCTCACAACAGTGACAAACAATCCCTCAAACTCCCACACTTTATGTATCAATACCCAGTAACTTGTAACATTCCTTGTTTGTAAGAAACTCACCAGCTTTTATTAAACTGACCAATGAACTGCCATAACAACGTCCACTGGAAGACAGTTCATAGCTTTACCGTTCTCACAGTGACAAACCCTTCCCAACTCTACTTTATTATCAATACCAGTAACTTGTAACATTCCTTGTTTGTAGAAGAAATCATCCCGCTTTTTATTAAAGACCAATGAACCTGCCATACAACATCCAATGAAGACAGTTCCATAGCTTTACCACGTTCTCACAGTGACAAACCCTTTCCCAACTCTATTCATGTATCAATACCAGTAACTTGGAACTTCCTTGTTTGTAGAAACTATCCAGCTTTTATTAAACGGACCAATTAACCTGCCATTAAACTCCATGGAAGACAGTTCATAGCTTTACCTTCATCAGTGGACAACCCTTTCCCAACTCTACTTTATGTATCAATCCACAGTAACTTGTAACATCCTGTTTGTAGAACACTCATCCAGCTTTTTATTAAACTGACCAATGAACCTGCCATAACAAAGTCCACTGGAAGACAGTTCCATAGCTTTACCGTTCTCACAGTGACAAACCCTTTCCCAACTCTAATTTATGTATCAATACCAGTAATTGTAAAATTCCTGTTTGTAGAAACTCCCAGCTTTTTATTAAACTGACAATGAAAAAGCTGGATGAGTTTCTACAAACAAGGAATGTTACAAGTTACTGGTATTGATACATAAAGTAGAGTTGATCCAGGGAAATTTCCCATTGCCACTTGGAGTCAGGAAGGAATTTTTCTCCCATTAATAAATTTGGTGGTTTTTTTTTTGTGCCTTCCTCTGGATCAACAGTTAGGCAGGAAATGAGGATATTACTAGATGGGTTGGACTGAATGGACGTATGTCTTTATTCAACCTCAAATACTATATTATACTATACTACACTATACTACACTATACTATACTATACTTTACTATACTACACTGTACTGTACTGTACTATACTATAATATACTATACTACACTACACTATACTATAATATACTATACTACCCTATGCTATACTACACTATACTGTACTATACTATACTATAATATACTATACTATACTACACTACACTATACTATAATATACTATACTACACTATACTATACTATACTACACTATACTGTACTAGACTATACTATACTATAATATACTATACTAGCTGATTGCTAGTAGCTCCGACCTTTCAATCTGAGGAGAGATTGGGACAGAAGATAGAGTCAGCTGAAAACTTTCCGCCTAGCTCAATCTTGGTTTTTCCATAAACCTTTCAACATTGTCAATCGGAAAAAAAGAAAACGGTTCTCGACTTTTCTAGTCGGTACCATGTATGGGGGGCTTAAAGGTAACATGTATGGGGGTTACTTAAAGGTAATATGTATGGGGGTTACTTAAAGGTAACATGAATGGGGGTTACTTAAAGGTAACATGTATGGGGGTTACTTAAAGGTAACATGTATGGGGGTTACTTAAAGGTAACATGTATGGGGGTTACTTAAAGGTAACATGTATGGGGGTTACTTAAAGGTAACATGAATGGGGGTTACTTAAAGGTAACATGTATGGGGGTTACTTAAAGGTAACATATATGAGGGTTACTTAAAGGTAACATGTATGGGGGTTACTTAAAGGTAACATGTATGGGGGTTACTTAAAGGTAACATTACTTCCCAGCCAATCCCGTGTCACTCGGGATCTGCTGCTGTTCCGTGCCTTTTTTTTCGTGAACGAAGCAGAAAATGGGTCCGGACTGGCAGATTTCTCAGGCCGGAGGCGGATGACAATATTTATAATTTTTTTATGAGTGACAAGTCTTTCCCTGTACCTGCTGTTATTGCAAACTAAGATTTCTCAGGACACAGCTCCAATTTCAAATCCGATTTTCGAACACTTGTGTGCGTTTGGCTTCTATCTAAGCTGGCGTACACTGCCCGTATTTTCTTCGACAGTGCAACAAAAGGAAATCCGATCGGAAGAACCGCTCAAGCCTTCCACCAGGGTCATAACTGCAGGGTCCAGGGCCCATGACTCACCCCTATCCTTTCCACCATCAGCTGTTTTTAAACATGGATTTAAGGTTTTTCACTGTAAAGAACGTAAAGCTATATCCAGTGGACGTTGTTATGGCAGGTTCATTGGTCAGTTTAATAAAAAGCTGGATGAGTTTCTACAAACAGGAATGTTACAGTTACTGGTATGATACATAAAGTAGAGTGGAAAGGGTTTGTCACTGTGAGAACGGTAAAGCTTGGAACTGTCTTCCAGTGGATTTGTTATGGCAGTTTATTGGTCAGTTAATAAAAAGCTGATGAGTTTCTACAAACAAGGAATGTTACAGTATACTGGTATTGATAATAAATAGAGTTGGAAGGGTTGTCACTGTAAGAACGGTAAAGCTATGGAACTGTCTTCCAGTGGACGTTGTTATGGCAGGTCATTGGTCAGTTTAATAAAAAGCTGGATGAGTTTTACAAACAAGGAATGTTACAAGTTACGGTATGACATAAAGTACAGTTGGAAAGGTTTGTCACTGTGAGAAGTAAAGCTATGGAACTGTCTTCCAGTGGACGTTAGGCAGATTCATTGGTCAGTTTAATAAAAGCGTGATGAGTTTCTACAAACAAGGAATGTTACAAGTTACTGGTATTGATACATAAAGTAGAGTTGGAAAGGGTTGTCACGTGAGAACGGTAAAGACTATGGAACTGTCTTCCAGTGGACGTTGTTATGGCAGTTCATTGGTCAGTTTAATAAAAAGCTGGATAGTTTCTACAAACAGGATGTACAAGTTACTGGTATTGATACATAAAGTAAGAGTTGGGGAAAGGGTTGTCACTGTGAGAAGGTAAAGCTATGGAACTGTCTTCCAGTGGACGTGTTATGGCAGGTTATTGGTCGTTTTAATAAAAAGATGGATGAGTTTCTACAACAAGGAATGTTACAGTTACTGGTATTGATACATAAAGTAGAGTTGGGAAAGGGTTTGTCACTGTGAGAACGGTAAGCTATGGAACTGTCTTCCAGTGGACGTTGTTATGGCAGGTTCATTGGTCAGTTTAATAAAAGCTGGATGAGTTTCTACAAACAAGGATGTTACAAGTTACTGGGATTGATACTAAAGTAGAGTTGGGAAGGGTTATCACGTGAGAACGGTAAAGCTATGGAACTGTCTTCCAGTGGACGTTGTTATGGCAGGTTCATTGGTCAGTTTAAAAGCTGGATGAGTTTCTACAAACAGAATGTTACAAGTTACTGGATTGATACATAAAGTAGAGTTGGAAAGGGTTGTCACTGTGAGTATGGTAAAGCTATGGAACTGTCTTCCAGTGGACGTTGTAATGGCAGGTTCATTGGTCAGTTTAATAAAAGCTGGATGAGTTCTACAAACAAGGAATGTTACAATTACTGGTATTGATACAAATTAGAGTTGGGAAGGGTTGTCACTGTGAGAACGGTAAGCTAGGAACTGTCTTCCAGTGGACGTTGTTATGGCAGGTTCATTGTGTTCGTTTATAAAAAGCTGGATGAGTTCTACAAACAAGGAATGTTACAATTACTGGATTGATACATAAAGTAGGTTTGGGAAGGGTTTGTCACTGTAGTATGGTAAAGCATGAACTGTCTTCCAGTGGACGTTGAATGGCAGGTCATTGGTCAGTTTAATAAAAGCTGGATGAGTTTCTACAACACAAGGAATGTTACAAGTTACTGGTATTGATACATAAATAGAGTTGGGAAGGGTTTGTCCCTGTGAGAACGGTAAAGCTATGGAACTGTCTTCCAGTGGATGGTTGTTATGTGCAGGTTCATTGGTCAGTAATAAAAAGCTGGATGAGTTTCACAAACAAGGAATGTTACAAGTTACTGGTATTATACATAAGTAGAGTTGGGAAGGGTTGTCACTGTGAGAACGGTAAAGCTATGGAACTGTCTTCCAGTGGACGTGTTATGGCAGGTTCATTGGTCAGTTTAATAAAAGGATGAGTTTCTACAAACAGGAATGTTACAAGTTACTGGTATGATACATAAAGTAGAGTTGGAAAGGGTTTGTCACTGTGAGAAGGTAAAGCTATGGAACTGTCTTCCAGTGGACGTTGTTATGGCAGGTTCATGGTCAGTTTATAAAAAGCTGATGGGTTTCTACAAACAAGGAATGTTACAAGTTACTGGTATTGATACATAAAGTAGAGTTGGGAAAGGGTTGTCACCTGTGAGAACGGTAAAGCTATGGAACTGTCTTCCATGGACGTTGTTATGGCAGGTTTCATTGGTCAGTTAATAAAAAGCTGGATTAGTTTCTACAAACAAGGAATGTACAAGTTTACTGGTATTGAATAAAGTAGAGTTGGGAAAGGGTTTGTCACTGTGAGAACGGTAAAGCTATGAACTGTCTTTCCAGTGGACTTGTTATGGCAGGTTCATTGGTCAGTTTAATAAAAAGCTGGATGAGTTTCTACAAACAAGGAATGTTACAAGTTACTGGTATTGATGCATAAAGTAGAGTGGGAAAGGGTTTGTCATGTGAGAAACTGTAAAGCTATGGACTGTCTTCCAGTGGACGTTGTTATGGCAGGTTCATGGTCAGTTTAATAAAAAGCTGGATGAGTTTCTACAAACAAGGAATGTTACAAGTTACTGGTATTGATACATAAGTAGAGTTGGGAAAGGGTTTTTCACTGTGAGAAGGTAAAGTATGGAACTGTCTTCCAGTGGACGTTGTTATGGCAGGTTCATTGGTCAGTTTTAATAAAAAGCTGGATGAGTTTCTGCAAACAAGGAAGTTACAAGTTACTGGTATGATTCATAAAGTAGAGTTGGGAAAGGGTTTGTCACTGTGAGAACGGTAAAGCTAGGAACTGTCTTCCAGTGGACGTTTGATGGCAGGTTCATTGGTCAGTTTAATAAAAAGCTGGATGAGTTTCTACAAACAAGGAATGTTACAAGTTACTGGTATTGATACATAAAGTAGAGTTGGGAAGGGTTTTTCACTGTGAGAACGTAAAGCTATGGAACTGTCTTCCAGTGGATGTTGTTATGGCAGGTTCATTGGTCAGTTTAATAAAAAGCTGGATGAGTATTTACAAACAAGGAAGTTACAAGTTACTGGGATTGTATACAAAAGTAGAGTGGGAAAGGGTTTTCACTGTGAACGGTAAAGCTATGGAACTGTCTTCCAGTGGCGTTGTTATGGCAGTTCATGGTCAGTTTAATATAAAGCTGGATGAGTTTCTACGCAAACAAGGATGTTACAAGTTACTGGTATGATAATAAAGTAGATTGGGAAAGGGTTTTATCACTGTGAGAACGCTAAAGCTATGGAACTGTCTTCCAGTGGACGTTGTAATGGCAGGTTCATTGGTCAGTTTAATAAAAGCTGGATGAGTTTCTACAAACAAGGAATGTTACAAGTACTGGTATTGATACATAAAGTAGAGTTGGGAAGGGTTTTTTCCTGTGAGAAGGTAAAGCTATGGAACTGTCTTCCAGTGACGTTGTTATGGCAGGTTCATTGGTAGTTTAATAAAAAGCTGGATGAGTTTTACAAACACGGAATGTTACAAGTTACTGGTATTAGATACTAAAGTAGAGTTGGGAAAGGGTTTGTCAGTGTGAGAACGGTAAGCTATGGAACTGTCTTCCAGTGGACATTGTTATGGAGGGTTCATTGGTCAGTTTAATAAAAAGCTGGATGAGTTTCTACAAACAAGGAATGTTACAGTTACTGGTATTGATACATAAAGTGAGTTGGGAAAGGGTTTTTCACTGTGAGAAGGTAAAGCTATGGAACTGTCTTCCAGTGGACAGTTGTTATGGCAGGTTCATTGGTCAGTTAATAAAAAGCTGGATGAGTTTCTGCAAACAAGGAATGTACAAGTTACTGGTATTGATTCATAAAGTAGAGTTGGGAAGGGTTTGTCACTGTGAGAACGGTAAAGCTATGGAACTGTCTTCCAGTGGCGTTGTGATGGCAGGTTCTTGGTCAGTTTAATAAAAAGCTGGATGAGTTTCTACAAACAAGGAATGTTACAAGTTACCTGGTATTGATACATAAAGTAGAGTGGGAAAGGGTTTTTCACTGTGAGACGGTAAAGCTAGGAACTGTCTTCCAGTGGATGTTGTTATGGCAGTTCATTGGTCAGTTTATAAAAACTGGATGAGTTATTACAAACAAGGATGTTACAAGTTACTGGGATTGATACATAAAGTAGAGTTGGGAAAGGGTTTTTCACTGTGAGAACGGTAAAGCTATGAACTGTCTTCAGTGGACTTGTTATGGCAGGTTCATTGGTCAGTTTATATAAGCTGGATGAGTTTCTACAAACAAGGAATGTTACAAGTTACTGGTATGATACATAAAGTAGAGTTGGGAAAGGGTTATACTGTGAGAACGCTAAAGCTATGGAACTGCTTCCAGGGGACGTTGTTAGTGGCAGGTTCATTGGTCAGTTTAATAAAAAGCTGGATGAGTTTCTACAAACAAGGAATGTTACAAGTTACTGGTATTGACATAAAGTAGAGTTGGGAAAGGTTTGTCACTGTGAGAACGGTAAAGCTATGGAACTGTCTTCCAGTGGACGTTGTATGGCAGGTTCATTGGTCAGTTTAATAAAAAGCTGGAGGTTTCTCTACAAACAAGGAATGTTACAAGTTACTGGTATTGATACATAAAGTAGAGTTGGGAAAGGGTTTTCACTGTGAGAAGGTAAAGCTATGGAACTGTCTTCCCGTGGACGTTGTTATGGCAGGTTCATTGGTCAGTTTAATAAAAAGCTGGATGAGTTTCTGCAACAGGATGTTACAAGTTACTGGTATTGATTCATAAAGTAGAGTTGGGAAAGGGTTTGGTCATGTGAGCACGGTAAAGCTATGGAACTGTCTTCCAGTGGACGTTGTGATGGCAGGTTCATTGGTCAGTTTAATAAAAGCTGTGAGTTTCTACTAACAAGGAATTTACAAGTACTGGTATGGATACATAAGTAGAGTTGGGAAAGGTTTTTCACTGTGAGAACGGTAAAGCTATGAACTGTCTTCCAGTGGATGTTGTTGGAGGTCATGGTCAGTTTAATAAAAAGCTGGATGAGTTATTACAACAAGGAATGTACCAAGTTACTGGGATTGATACTAAAGTAGAGTTGGGAAAGGGTTTTCACTGTGAGAACGCGTAAGCTATGGAACTGTCTTCCAGTGGACGTTGTTATGGCAGGTTCATTGTCAGTTTAATAAAGCTGATGAGTTTCTACAAACAAGGAATGTTACAAGTTACTGGTATTGATACATAAAGTAGAGTTGATCCAGGGAAATTCCCATTGCCCTTGGAGTCAGGAAGGAATTTTTCTCCCATTAATAAATTTGGTGTTTTTTTTTGTGCCTTCCTCTGGATCAACAGTTAGGCAGGAAATGAGGATATTACTAGATGGTTGGACTGAATGGACGTATGTCTTTATTAACCTAAATACTATATTATACTATACTACACTATACTACACTATACTATACTATACTTTACTATACTACACTGTACTGTACTGTACTATACTATAATATACTATAATACACACTAACTAATATATACTATATACCCTATGCTATAACTACACTACTGTACTATACTATACTATATATATACTATACTATACTACAATACACTATACTAGAATATACTATACTACACTATACTATACTATACTACACTATGTACTGTACTGACTATACTATACTATAATATACTATACTAATGATTGCTAGTAGCTCCGACCTTTCAATCTGAGGAGAGATTGGGAAAGAAGATAGAGTCAGCTGAAAAACTTTCCGCCTAGCTCATCGTGGTTTTTCCATAAACCTTTAACATTGTCAATCGGAAAAAAAGAAAACGGTTCTCGACTTTTAGTGGTACCATGTATGGGGGGCTTAAAGGTAACAGTATGGGGGTTACTTAAGGTAATATGTATGGGGGTTACTTAAAGGTAACATGGATGGGGGTTACTAAGGTACATGTATGGGGGTTACTTAAAAAAAAGGTACATGTATGGGGGTACTTAAAGGTAACATGTATGGGGGTTACTTAAAGGTAACATGATATGGGGGTGACGTAAACGGTAACATGAATGGGGGTTACTTAAAGGTAACATGTATGGGGGTTACTTAAAGGTAACATGAATGGGAGTTTCTTAAAGGTAAACATGAATGGGGGTTACTTAAAGGTAACATGTATGGGGGTTACTTAAAGGTAACATGCATGGAGGTATTACTTAAAGGTAAAATGTATGGGGGTTACTTAAAGGTAACATATGGGGGTTACTAAAGGTAACATGATGGGGGTACTTAAAGGTAACATGAAGGGGGTTACTTAAAGGTAAACATGAATGGGGGTTACTTAAAGGTAACATGAATGGGGGTTACTTAAAGGTAACATATATGGGTTACTTAAAGGTAACTAGTATGGGGGTTACTTAAAGGTAACATGTAGGGGTTACTAAAGGTAACATGAATGGGGGTTACTTAAAGGT
>CM033477.1:154230102-154363118 GCA_019447015.1 Hymenochirus boettgeri
CACACGAATGGGGGTTACTTAAGGTAAATGTATGGGGGTTACTTAAAGGTAACATGTATGGGGGTTACTTAAAGGTAACATGAATGGGGGTTACTTAAAGGTAACATGAATGGGGTTACTTAAAGGTAACATGTATGGGGGTTACTTAAAGGTAACATGAATGGGGGTTACTTAAAGGTAACATGTATGGGGGTTACTTAAGGTAACATATATGAGGGTTACTTAAAGGTAAAAAACATGTATGGGGGTTACTAAAGGGTAACATGTTTGAAAATTTATACCCTAGACTCAGGCAAACGTTTGCACCTTTATTTTCTTCAACCCCTTAATCTTGGAACGTTTCCCGATCTCATATTCAGTTAATATTATAAGTAATAACATAATAGGAGGTTGGTTGGGCCTGTTAACTAGTAGATTCTTGACGTTAAAAGTTAAGGCGAGAATAAAGGGGAACCGCGTGGGTCTGAAAAATTCTTATTGTGTATGGAACGCGTGGGATGGTGTGAACAGGAAGGAGAATAGCAGAGAGAGGTGTGAAGCATGGATCGTCCTCTCCTTTCTGCAGTTAACGTTTAGTTTGCACTGGAATACTCTCTGTCTGTAGTTAAGAAGCACAATGCACCTAAAGTCGTGGAGTTTAGCTTTTGTGCTAATGCAGGCTCTGATGACGCTATTTGTAACGCGGCAGTAGTTTGTCAAGAAGGGGGCCCTATGTGTGGTTGGTCCAGGGGCCCACAATGATTTAATTTCTCCCTGAACCTGCTTAGTGGGCATATATTTTCATTGTAGTGTTGCAAATGAAACCGTAGATGATACCATGGGCTCTTAATGCAATTTTATTGCTCCTTTATAAAAAAAAATAGTAGCGCTGTTGAGTATTTGGTTGGCCACTCTGCTGTAAGCAGGTGCACTTATCTTCAGGTTCTCCGATGCAGTAAATCTGCAAAGTGGATTACTGCATCATGGGATCTTGGAAGGCAAGGAGCCGATAGAGTCTTCCCTGTATGCGCTCTCCCAGATCACTGGGTAACACGAAGTGGGTATTATTGGGTAAAGATGCGTTATATTGTTATAAAATCACCAGGAGTGAAGTGACTGACTAAATTCCCTGTAAAGATAAATACACACACATCAATCTGTCGGTTTGATCATTACGAGATTTCCTTCCAGGGCCAGGTCCAACTTCTCCCCAGAGGAAGACGTGAGATTTAACAGTCAAATAAACCACGATCACATAAGTCAATTCAAATGTAAAACAATCTATACAAGTCCATTTAAATGACAAAACCGTCCGTTTGGTGCTGGTATAACGTTGACACAGGTAGGAAAGACTGGTTACACAAGTGTCGGTATCCCGGGGGGTGTTAGACTGTGATTGAGCTTGTCCCAGTACATGATTATACAGACCGGTGAGTCCCTAGTGATACTGATGTTTACACCGTCCTTGTGTTTGGGGACAACGGTCACTAGGAAACTATTGTCTTTAATTCTCTATGTGCAAAGCAAGAAGGGAGCCGATCACAAGGCTGTAGTGAAACTGCAACTCTGCGCAGAATGGCGAGATGCTGTCGGTAGTTGGAGGTCTCGGTTTTACGTTTAAATTAATAAATATCATCGTATAAAATGTCTTTACCGCTTGGTCTAGAGCTGGGATGTCTAACTTGTAGCCCTTCCGATGTTTAAAAATACAAATCCTATCACGGGAAGTTGGGAGTTGTAGTTTTCAAAACTAGGGCTACAGGTTAGACATCAATGTTCTTGTGTAAAGGTAAACCGTACATGCACATACAACGATCGAACATCTGCCACGGGCAAAAATCTTATGTGTGTTGCCACCACACAGTACAGCAGCAACCAATCAGATGCAACCTTACTACAGCAACCCAGTAAAAAGCTACAATCTGATTGGATATCTGCTGCATATTAATTGCACTGGCAAACATCTGCACTCTATCAGCCCATTAAATAATGGAACAACGATCCCGTGTGTGGGTCTGTGATTGATTGGCAATGGAAATGTGTATGACGAGCGTTAATTCTCTGGGGACACGAGCCAGGAATTGATCACTGACCACTAAGGGCCATATAGTTTTGACTGCGATCGTACGTTAACGATCCCCATACAATACTATTGTGATATTCTGGTGTTGTACAGGAAATATAGTACAATTTCAAGCGTAAATTACAATAACCCGCGGTATTGGAAGTTAAATGCCTAAGTGTCCCTATACCCAGAGAGCAGCAAGGGAATGTTGGGAGTTGTAGTTTACAAACATCAGGGGCCATATTTATAAAGGTTGGTGTGTGTTGAGTTTTAGAGCGGATCACTGATTATCATTCGCCCATAGAATTCTATTGTGGTGTTTTACTACTGCTTGGTATTCTACGAACGAATAAATGTCAATCGCGGACGTTACATTAATGATAAACTGCGGTATTGTGGGTTGTTAAAGGACAACTCCACCCTCATAAGAACATCTTTTAGAAAGAATGGCCCCTTTATAATATGTTGATATATCATACTTTGTCCTATGAATTCATTACTGTATGTCTGCTATGCTTCTGGATGTGTCATGGAACTGAGCCATTTAGAAACCTGTACTGAGCTGAACTGAGCCTGGGCCATGCTCAGAAGAGGGCGACAGGGGATTAACATTCAGTCATTGGCTGTGATGAGCACTGTCAAATCCATAACAGACAGTTACTAAATGGAAGAACCAGGAAGCAAGAAACAGGGGAAACAGGACATTGTGCAGGATTTCAGGTTAGACTTACACCTTTCACATTTCAAACTATTACCGTTTAGGGTTTTGGGGGGTGATTCACCTGTATGTAAGTTTTCATTTTAGGGCTGGACTTGCCCTTTAATTAGGCCAGTTTATTACCTGTACAGGACTGTCCCATGTGACACGTATTGTAACTCCCCTCAGTTTATAAATGGTACAGGGTGTCCCGGTGCCTGGGCGATTAGACACCTTTGGAATCACCCACATTGTTCCCCTAATGTTACCTAGAATCTTTTTGCAAACTCTCAGTTTTTCCCTCCACGTTCCCCTCCGTTCCCTCTCCCTGCCCAGGGGGTCCCATTGTCTGGGGATACAGTTGTGTTGTGCTAACAGTCTGGATTGTGTTACACACACAGGAAGGGCTGTGTTATGGAGGGACACAGTAGTGACAGTTGCACTGCCCCAGGCTCCCTCTCTCCCCCCTGCCGGTTACTAAGGAAGCTCTGACTCCTATAAAAAGGGAGCCAAAAAGCCAAATGAGACCAGAAGAACTCCAATATCCCAACACATAACTCACCGGGACCAGGAGACATCAACCTGCAACATGGTGAGTGTTCAATTATACATTACTGCCAGTCTGTGCCATCTCTGTGTGTGTGCCAGTACATTACTGCCAGTCTGTGCCATCTCTGTGTGTGTGCCCAGAATTATTGCCAGTCTGTGCCACTCCGTGTAGTACTGCAGTCTGTGCCCTCTCTGTGTGGTGCCATTACATTGACTGCAGTCTGTGCCATCTGTGGGTGTGCCAGTACATTACTGCCAGTCTTGTGCCATCTCTGTGTGTGTGCCAGTACATTACTGCCAGTCTGTGCATCTCTGTGTGTGTGCCAGTACATACTGCCAGTCTGTGCCATCTGTGTGTGTGCCAGTACATTACTGCAGTCTGTGCCTCTGTGTGTGTGCCAGTCCACTTACTGGCCAGTCTGTGCCTTCTGTGTGTGTGCCAGTACATTACTGCCAGTCTGTGCCATCTCTGTGTGTGGCCAGTACATTACTGCAGTCTGTGCCATCTGTGTGGTGTGACAGTACATTACTGCCAGTCTGTGCCAGGCTGTGTGTGTGCCAGTACATTACTGCCCGTCTGTGCCATTCTGTGTGTGGCCAGTACATTTACTGCAGTCTGTGGCCATCTTGTGTGTGTGCCAGTACATTACTGCCAGTCTGTGCCATCGGTGTGTGTGTGCCTGTACATTACTGACAGTCTGTGCCACTCTCGTGGTGTGTGCCTGTACATTACGGCCAGTCTGTGCCCTCTCTGGTGTGTGCCAGTTACATTTTACTGCCAGTCTGTGCCATCGTGTGTGTGTGCCTGTACATTACTGCCAGTCTGTGCCCTCTTCTGTGTGTGTGCCTATTAATTACTGCCAGTCTGTGCCCCTCTGTGGTGTGGCCATACATTACTTCCAGTCTGTGCCATCTCTGTGGTGCGCCAGTACATTACTGCCAGTCTGTGCCATCTCTGTGTGTGTGCCAGTTATTACTGCCAGTCTGTGCCATCCTGTGTGGTGCCAGTACATACTTCCAGTCTGCCATTCTCTGTGTGTGCGCCAGTACATTACTGCTAGTCTGTGCAATCTGTGTGTGTGCGCCAGTACATTACTGCCAGTCTGTGCCATCTGTGTTTTTGTGCCAGTACATTACTGCCAGTCTGTGCAATCTGTGTGTGTGTGCCAGTAAATAATGCCAGTCTGTGCCCGTGTGTGCCAGTAATTATGACATTTTGCCAATTGTGTGTGTGTGCCAGTACATTACTGCAGTCTGTGCAATCTGGTTTTTTTGCCAGTACATATGCTCAGTCTGTGCATTGTGTGTCCAGTACATTACTGCCAGTCTGTGCCTCTTGTTGTGCCAGTACATTACTGCCAAGTCTTTGCTATCTGTGTGTGTGTGCCAGTTACATTACTGCCAGTCTGTGCATCTGTGGTTGTGTGCCAGTACATTACTGCCAGTCGTGCCATCTGTGTGTGGTGTGCCAGTACATTACTGACAGTCTGTGCCAATCACGGGTGTGTGTGTGCTAGTACATTATGCCAGTCTGTGCCATCTGTGTGTGTGTGTGTGCTAGTACATACTGCCAGTTGTGCATCTATATGCGTATGTGTCAGTACATTCCTGCCAGTCTGCCATCTCTATGTGTATGTGTTAGTAAATTACTGCCAGTCTGTGCATCTTATTGTATGTGTCAGTACATTACTGCCAGTCTGTGCCATCTCTGTGTATGTGTCAGTACATTACTGCCAGTCTGTGCAATCTGTGTGTGTGTGCCAGTACATTACTGCCAGTCTGTGCCATCTGTGTTTTTGTGCCAGTACATTACTGCCAGTCTGTGCAATCTGTGTGTGTGTGCCAGTAAATTACTGCCAGTCTGTGCCCTGGGTGTGCCAGTACATTACTGACATTCTTTGCCATCTGTGTGTGTGTGCCAGTACATTACTGCCAGTCTGTGCCATCTGTGTTTTTTTGCCAGTACATTACTGCCAGTCTGTGCCATCTGTGTGTGCCAGTACATTACTGTCAGTCTGTGCCATCTGTGTGTGTGCCAGTGACTTATTGCCAGTTGTGCACTCTCGTCTGTGCCAGTACAGTACTGCCAGTCTTTCTATCGTGTGTGTGTGCCAGTACATTACTGCCAGTCTGTGCCATCTGTGTTGTGTGCCAGTACATTACTGCCAGTCGTGCCATCTGTGGTGGTGTGCAGTACATTACTGCCAGTCTGTGCCATCTGTGTGTGTGTGCTAGTACATTACTGCCAGTCTGTGCCATCTGTGTGTGGGTGTGTGCTAGTACATTATGCCAGTCTGTGCCATCTCTATGCGTATGTGTCAGTACATTACTGCCAGTCTGCCATCTCTATGTGTATGTGTTAGTACATTACTGCCAGTCTGTGCAATCTTATGTGTATGTGTCAGTACATTACTGCCAGTCTGGGCATCTCTGTGATGTGTCAGTACATTACTGCCAGTCTGTGCCATCTGTGTGTGTGTGCCAGTACATTACTGCCAGTGTGCCATCTCTATGTGTATGTGTCAGAACAATACTGCCAGTCTGTGCCATCTCTATGTGTATGTGTCAGTACCATTACTGCCAGTTGTCCTTGCCTTCTATGGTAGTGTCAGAACAATACTGCCAGTCTGTGCCATCTCTATGTGTGCCAGTACATTACTGCCAGTCTGTGCCATCTGTGTGTGTGTGCCAGTACATTACTGCCAGTCTGTGCCATCTCGCTGTGTATGTGTCAGAACAATACTGCCAGTCTGTGCCATCTCTATGTGTATGTGTCAGTACATTACTGCCAGTCTGTGCCATCTGTGTTTGTGTGCCAGTACATACTGCCAGTCTGTGCCATCTGTGTGTGTGTGCCAGTACATTACTGCCAGTCTGTGCCATCTCTATGTGTATGTGTCAGTACATTACTGCCAGTCTGTGCCATCTATGTGTATGTGTCAGTACATACTGCAGTCTGTGCCATTCTCTATGTGATGTGTCAGTACATTAATGCCGTCTGTGCCATCTCTATGTGTATGTGTCAGTACATTACTGCCAGTCTGTGCCATCTCTGTGTAGTGTCAGTACATTACTGCCAGTCTGAGCCATCTCTATGTGTATGTGTCAGTACATTACTGCCAGTCTGTGCCATCCTATGTGTATGTGTCAGTACATTAATTACTGCCAAGTCTGTGCCATCTCTATGTGTATGTGTCAGGACATTAATGCCAGTTGAGCCATCTGTGTGTGTGCCAGTACATTACATGACAATTTTTCCATTTCCTGGCATTGCTTGTGCTTCATTAATTCCATTTAGTATGTTAGGTTTCCCTCTCTCTTTATCGCCGCCTTTGGATTCTAATCCCATCACCCTCTGAGCTTCCCATATCTGGATGTGCTGAACTGTAATAAGATCCTTGGTAGTGTATAATGTTGGTGCTGATCCAGAAATCCACATTCTGCACTTTGCCTGCGTGATATGTCAGAGACATTTGTGGATTTATTAAAGAGACAGGAGGCAGGAATCATTTGAATTTGTGATGGTTGATTTACAACTAGGGACAGAGCGCCCCCTGTGACCCATTAGTATACATGGATACAGGCTGATCATACACTGACTTTGTCTATAGTAGTGGTGTTGGAACTAGGAACTCCAGATGTTTTGGAAACTACAACTCCCAGCATGCAAAATGAGCCAAGGCATCTGGGATTTGTAGTTTCCAAAAAAAAAAGTGCCATGGTTGCACGTCCCTGGTCTATAGCATGATGTTAATATTGTATTTTAGTAAATGTAACTACTGCCAGTTCTTGTAATTTATCTCATTCTCCTTAAATCTCTCCTACAGACGGGAAGTTATATCAGTGCACGTTCCTTCATTGGGAACAGGGGCCTTGGAGTCCAGATTGGCAATGCATGCTGGGAACTGTACTGCTGGAAACACGGGATCCAAAACCAGACGGTCAGTGCCAGTGACAAAACCATTGGTGGAAGGAGACGACTCCTTCAACACCTTCTTCAGTGAGACTGGGGCTGGTAAACACGTCCCGTGCCGTATGTGTGGACCTGGAACCCACGTGTGTGATTGGTAAGTTTGCCATGGGCATTGTGATTGGTGGGCAATAAACCTAACTTAACAGCCAACTTTGAATCAAGATTCCGTTGACTAGGGCTTGTCCCTTAACAAAAAACCAGACACGTGTTGAGAGCCAAACCAATATAGTGTTCCCGTCACTAGAGCCATCATGGAGTCAGTACATTGCTGTATCATTTAGATTTGCTGTGATTAAAGCCACAAAATGGAAAAACCTGTGGAATTCCAAGTGTCTGGTTTTAAAGGGGTGAGGTGGTGTCAATCTATCCGGATGACTACTGAGCCACAGGAAATGCATTTTCCCCAAACATTATAAACTTGTTCCTTGCCCAACGTGAGGCTAGGAATGGCAACCTACCGCCAACTCTTCCACCCCGATCACAACATAAAACCAAGGAAAGAAGACGCAGCCAAATAACTACGCCCGCGGTCATTACACCATGGCAAGGAGATAATTGACTGGTTTGGACAGAATCCGTAAAGTGGTAAGTTACCATAACCCCGACGCCCCTTTCTACATATCAGCTGAAAAAGACACCAAGGTCAAACTCTTTTACCATATCTCGAACATAGGTTTATGTCTAATGTAATGTAGTTATATTTAATGGATGGATGAGAACAATATTGTGCAATATGGGATTATCTGTTTATAAAGCCTAACATTAAGGTCTTTGATACAAATACCTTTATTGTCTTCCCCTGATTAGGACTGACAGTTGCACCGACTCCAAAGGCTTCCTTCATTTCTTCCATAGTTTTGGACGGTGGTTACCGGTGTCGGGATTCACCTCCCTGCATGATGGAACGGTCTGTCTGTTTACTCGGCAAGAAGTCCAAACTGGAATCTCCATTTATCCAGCTCCTGCAGTCCCACAGCTGTGGTTGAAACCGTAACAACCATCTCACCACCACCACACCTGGAGCATCCGACTGTGCCTTCATGGGGACAATGAAGCCATTTGAGACATCTGCAGAAGGAACCTGGACAGTGAACGTCCAACTACACCCAACCTGAACCGTTTGTTGGCAAGTTGGTCGCTCTATCACAGCTTCCTCAGGTTGTGCATGGAGCTCTGAATGTGGACCTTGACCAGAGTTACCAGACAACAACTTGGTCCCCTTACCCCCGATATCCACTTCCCTCTGGCTACCTATGCCCCTGTTATCTCTGCAGAGAAAGCTTACATGAGCAGCTTCGGATCGGAAATACCAATGCTGCTTGGGCCAGCCATCAGATGGTTTAAATGTGACCCCCGTCCCGGTAAATACATGGTTGACTTGTTCGCTCTACCGTCGGTGACGTGGTCCCAAAGATGTTCAATGCTGGCATTGTACATCAAAAACCAAGCCGCACCATCCAGTTTGTGGACTGGTGCCACAGGTTTCAAGGTTTGGTATCATAATCAGCCTCCTACTGTGGTTCTGGTGGACGATCTGGCCAAGGATTCAGCGTTGCGTGTGCATGTTGAGCAACACCACCGTATTGCTGAGGCCTGGGCTCGCCTGGACCCAAGGTTTGAACTTATGTACGCCAAGCGCGCCTTCGTACCTGGTATGTAATGGGGGAGGGGATGGAGGAAGGAGCAAGTTCTCGTGAGGCCCGTGAGGACATGGCG
Source organism: Hymenochirus boettgeri (assembly GCA_019447015.1). Taxonomy (NCBI): domain Eukaryota; kingdom Metazoa; phylum Chordata; class Amphibia; order Anura; family Pipidae; genus Hymenochirus; species Hymenochirus boettgeri. The sequence continues at coordinate 154,239,082 of CM033477.1, forward strand.
CCCTGGAGAAGGACTCGAAAGGTCGGCACTGACAGTGTAGAGGGAGAGGGAGAAGGGAGAGGAGGGAGAAAGAATATTAAAAAAAATACATAGAAAAAGTAAAGTAAAGTCACCATAAAATATTTTTTTAATAAACATCTGTTTCTATAGTACAGCGTCCTCTGGGGAGTGGTTCTGTCTATATTTGAAAGTCTATGTTGTTAGTGTAAATGTATGTTGATTGTATGGTATGTATTGTGTTCCATGAAGACAATTTTGGTGAGATTTGGTATATGTACATTTCAGGCAACATGGTAAGGCTACTTACAACTTTTCCAACCAACCCTCCCCTTTTTTTTGACCCCTTTCATTCATATAGGAAGTTAATGGGGAGACAACATAAAATGTGTGCTGCCATCTGATGGTAAAATGAGTAACTTGCCACACACAACATAACCTGAGATGACTTGACCAAAAACTGCAGCAAATTATTGAGCGCAGAACGATGCCAATCAGATTCCCATTCCGCTCACCAATTGGATAGGATAGAGATTTCAACCGTGTAGAGGAGCCTGAGGGGTGCTAAACCGCTCACATGACAAGAACCAAACTAACTTACTACAGAGATCACATGATAGTAATTTATTTACACTGCATTATACAGGGACAGTGAGTAACCACCGGCTCCTCCGCTAGTTGAACATTGAATTTGTGCTTATTTGATCATTGTTGCTAATATATGCATGATATAGTTTATTAATAGAGCCACTTGGGGACGCGCGCGGTACAGTACCAAGATACATAGTCATACAAGGGGGATAAAGTTACTAGAACACACCTGGGACACAGGACTGGGTAGGGTGGTAGTTCTAGACAACAGACCGGTGGTAAGGAAGGAAACTGACAACGGGGTTAGGGTGGTAAGTTCTGACACCACCTGGGAACAGAACCTGGGGTAGGGTGGTAAGTTCAGACACAACCCAACCCAATGGGAACAGACCGGGGATGGTGGTAGTCAGAACACACTGGGAACAGACTCGGGGTAGGGGTGGTATCGTAGCACAGGGAACGACCGGTGGCTAGGGTGGGAAGTTCTCAGACACACCTGGGAACAGACTGGGGTGGGTGGTAAGTCTAGGACACACCTGGGAACAGGACCTGGGGTAGGGGTGTAAGTTAAGAACAACCGTGGGGAACAGACCTGGGGTAGGGTCGGTAGTTACTAGACACACCTAGGGAACAGACCTGGGGTAGGGTGGTAAGTTCTAGATACATGTGTGTGTCTGTATACATGTGTGTGTCTGTATACATGTGTGTGTCTGTATACATGAGTGTGTCTGTATACATGAGTGTGTCTGTGTACATGTGTCTGTGTACATGTGTGTGTCTGTATACATGTGTGTGTCTGTATGCATGGATTATGCGTTAGGTAGTGGGTACCCTCCCTGAAATGAGTTTTGGCAGGGTGGGATGTCTGCTGATATATATTCAACATTCAGCTCATACCGGTAGATCAAATAACCAGAATAAAGGAATGTCAGTGTGGAAGGTGGTAACAAAGTCATATACAAGGGACCTGCAGGGGACAAACCGATAAGGTACAAGACATTGCAGATCAAATTAACATTAACACCACATGGGGAATCCCCCATCAGCTTGGGAACTTTCAAACCACGTGTGCCTGTGGGCATGGTCTCCGCTCTGATTGGTCCGATGCTTTAAAGGCCCCGCCTGGTCTGGGATCTTCTGGATTCTTCTCGGTCAGCTGGTGGTGACGTCACGGGGAGGGGATTTAAAGGGAATTAAAGGGACACGGAGAGCTACACAGTGACAGTAAGTGACAGGAGATCGGGGGTTTAACGGATCAGCCCTGACAGGATCGCCCAACATGTTGCTGCACGTGAGACAAGGGGCCTTGCTAAGGATCATGGGACTTGTAGTATCATCTAGATGGTGTTTAGACTATCCACAGTATTATCTAGATCAGTGATGTGGAACCTTGACACTCCATGTTTTGGAACTTTAACTCTTAGTTTGTCTTGGTTGGAAAATGGGCTGGGGGAACAGGGCTTGCTAAGGATCATGGGAATTGCAGTCCAGTGATCATTTAGAGATTAGCAACACAGCCAACACCTTAATGATCATGGAGGTTCAAACTGTCCAACATGGTGGGAGGGATAATATTCTTATAATATTACTCTATACTGTGTATTATGTGTGTGTGTGTTTTTTGGGGGGGTGTTAAACTGCAACTGTGTGTTGGTGTGTGGGAGTATGTGTGTAGTATGGGAATGTGTGTTGGTGTGTGTGTTGGGGTGGGTGTGCGTGTCGGGGTGTGTGGGAGTGTGTGTCTCGGGGAGTGTGTGTGTCGGTGTGTGTGTGGGAGTATGTGTCTCGGGGTGTGTGTGTAGTGTGTGTCGGGGTGTGGGAGTGTGTGTGTCGGGGTGTGTGTGTAGTGTGGGGGGGGCTAAAATGCAAAACACAAACATTATAAATCTTATAAACACACGAATGGGGTTACTTTAAATGGTAAATGTATGGGGTTTACTTAAAGGTAAACATGTATGGGGTTACTTAAAGGTAACATGAATGGGGGGTTGACTTAATGTAACATGAATGGGGTTATTAACGGTAACATGTATGGGGTGACTTAAAGGTAACTGAATGGGGGTTAATTAAGGTAACATGTCTTGGGGGTTACTAAGTTACATATATGCGGGTTACTTAAAGGTAAAAAAAAAAACATGTATGGGGTTACGTACAGGGTAACATGTTTGAATTTATACCCTAGCTCAGGAAACGGTTTGCACCTTTATTTTCTTCAACCCCTAATCTTGGAACGTTTCCCGATCTCATATTCAGTTACTATTATAAGGTAATAACAGTAATAGGAGGTTGGTATGGGGCCCTGTTAACTAGAATAGATTTTGACGTAAAAGTTAAGGCGAGAATAAATGTGGGAACCGCGTGGGTCTGAAAAATTCTATTGTGTATGGAACGCGGGGATGGTGTGAACAGGAAGGAGAATAGCAGAGAAGAGGTTGAAGCTGGATCGTCCTCTCCTTTCTGACAGTTAACGTGAGTTTGCACTGGAAACTCTCTGTCTGTAGTTAAGAAGGCACAATGCTCCTAAAGTCGTGGAGTTTAGCTTTTGTTGCTAAGGCAGGCTCTGATGACGCTATTTGTAACGCGGCAGTAGTTTGTCAAGAAGGGGGCCCTATGTGCTGGTTGGTCCAGGGGCCACAATGATTTAATTTCTCCCTGAAACCTGATGGGCATATATTTCATTGTAGTGTTGCAAATGAAACCGTAGATGATACATGGGCTTAATGCAATTTTATTGCTCCTTTATAAAAAAAAAATAGTAGCGCTGTGATATTTGGTTGGCCACTCTGACTGTAAGCAGGTGCACTTATCTTCAGGTTCTCCGATCAGAAATCTGCAAAGTGATTACTGCATCATGGGATCTTGGACAGACAAGGAGCCGATAGAGTCTTCCCTGTATGCGTCTCCCAGATCACTGTTAACACGAAGTGAGGATTATTGGGTACGATGCGTTATATTGTTATAAAATAACCAGGAGTGAAGGAACTGACTAAATTCCCTGTAAAGATAAATACACACACATCAATCTGTCCGGTGTGATCATTACGAGATGTCCTTACCAGGGCCAGGTCCAACTTCTCCACCAGAGGAAGACGTGGAGATTTAACAGTCAAATAAACCACGATCAATAAGTCAATTCAAATGTAAAACAATCTATACAAGTCCAATTTAAATGACAAAACCGTCCGTTTGGTGCTGGTATAACGTTGACACAGGTAGGAAAGACTGGTTACACAAGTTGTCGGCATCCCGGGGGGTGTTAGAATGTGATTGAGTTGTCCCAGTACACTTATTATACAGGGGGACCGGTGAGTTCCCAGTGATACTGATGTTTACAACCGTCCTTGGTGTTTGGGGGACAACGGTCATAGGAAACTATGTCTTTAATTCTCTATGTGCAAAGCAAGAAGGGGAGCCGATAACAAGGCTGTAGTGAAAAACTGCAACTCGGCGCAGCATGGCGAGATGCGGTCGGTAGTTGGAGGTTCTCGGTTTACGTTTAATTAATAAAAGCATCGTATAAAAGTCTGTACCGCTTGGTCTTAGGTGGGGGGGGGGGGGTCGGGGGGGTGGGGGGTGTCTCTTCTCTGGGGGGGGAGCTGGGATGTTCTAACTTGTAAGCCCTTCCGATGTTTAAAAAATTACCAAATCCTATCCGGGAGTTGGGGTTGTGTTTTCAACCTAGGGCTACAGGTTAGACATCAATGTTCTTGTGTAAAGGTAAAATACCGTACATGCCATACAACGATCGGAAACATCTGCCACGGGCAAAAATCTTATGTGGTGTTGCCACACCAACGATAGCAAGCAACCAATCAGATGCAACCTACTACAGAACCCAGTAAAAAGCTACAATCTGATTGGATATCTGCTGCATATTAATTGCACTGGAAACATCTGCACTCGATCAGCCCATTAAATAAGTGGAAAAACGATCCGGTTGGTGTGGGTCGGTGATTGATTGGCATGGAAATGTGTATGACGAGCGTTAATTCTCGGGGGACCACGAGCCAGGAATTGAGCACGGACCACTAAGGGCCCAGATAGTTTTGACTGCGATCGTACGTTAACGATCCAATACAATACTATTGTGATATTCTGGTGTTGTACCAGGAAATATGAGTACAATTTCAAGCAGTAAATTACAATAAACCGCGGTATTGGAATTAAATGAACTAAGGGTCAATATACCAGAGAGAAGAAAGGGAATGGTGGGGAGGGGAAGTTTAAAAAAATAAGGGGAAAGAGTGATAAAGGTGTGGTGTGTGAGTTAGAGAGAGAAATGGAGGAGGGGGTGGGTGATGGGGGGGGGGGTGAGGGAGCGATGGGGGGGGGGGGGGGGGGTGGGGGGTAGGTTTTTTTTTTCACTGATTATTCATTCGCCATAGAATTCTATTGTGGTGTTTTATACTGCTTGCGTATTCTACGAACGAATAAATGTCAATGCGGACGTACATTAATGGATAAACTGCGGTATGGTGGTTGTTAAGGAAACTACACCCTCATAAGAACACTTTTAGAAGAATGGACCCTTTTTAATATGGTGATATTCATACTTTGTCCTATGAATTATTACTGTATGTCTTGCTATGCTTCTGTTGTCATGGAACTGAGCCATTTAGAAAAACCTGTACTGAGCTGAACTGAGCCTGGGCCATGCTCAGAAGAGGGCGACAGGGGATTAACATTCAGTCATTGGCTGTGATGGCACTGTCAAATCCATAACAGACAGTTAACTAAATGAAGAACCAGGAAGCAGAAACAGGGGAAACAGGACATGTGCAGGATTAGGTTAGACTTACACCCTTTCACATTTCAAACTATACCGTTTAGGGTTTTGGGGGGTGATTCACCTGTATGTAAGTTTTCCTTTTAGGGCTGGACTTGCCCTTTAATTAGGGACAGTTTATTACCTGGCCGGACTGTCCCATGTGCACGTATTGTAACTCCCTCAGTTATAAATGGTACAGGGTGGATCCCGGTGCCTGGCGATTTAGACACCTTTGGAACACCCACATTGTCCCCTAATGTTACCAGAATCTTTTTGCAAACTCATCAGTTTTTCCCTCCACGTTCCCCTCCGTTTCCCTCTCCCTGACCCAGGGGGTCCCATTTGTGCTGGGGATACATTTGTGTTGTGCTACCAGTCTGGATTGTGTTACACACACAGGAAGGGCGTGTTATGGAGGGACACGTAGTGACAGTTGCCACTGCCCCAGGCTCCCTCTCTCCCCCCCTGCCGGTTGACTAACGGAAGCTCTGACTCCTATAAAAAGGGAGCCAGAAAAGCCAAATGAACCAGAAGAACTCCAATATCCCAACACATAAAATCACCGGGAACCGGAGACATCAACCTTGACAAACAATGGTGCGTGTCAATTATACATTACTTGGCCAGTCTGTTGGCCATTCTCTGTGTGTGTGCCAGTAATTACTGCCAGTCTGTGCCATCTATGTGTGTGTGCCCAGTAATTACTTGCCAGTCTGTGCACACCTCCGTGTGTGGCCAGTACATAGGGCAAGTCTGTGCCCTCTCTGTGTGGTGCCATTACATTACTGCAGTCTGTGCCATCTGTGGGTGTCGCCAGTAACATTACTGCCAGTTTGTGCCATCTCTGTGTGTGTTGCCAGTACATTACTGCCAGTCTGTGCCACTCTGTGTGTGTGCCAGTACATTTACTGCCAGTCTGTGCCATCTGTGGTGTGTGCCAGTACATTAATGCCAGTCTTGTGCCCCTCTGTGTGTGTGCAGTCACTTACTGGCCAGTCTGTGCATATCTGTGTGTGTGCCAGACATTACTGCCAGTCTGTGCAATCTCTGTGTGTGTGCCAGTAACATTACTGCCGTCTGTGCCATCTGTGTGGGTGTGCCAGTACTTATGCCAGTCGGTGCCAGCTCGGTGTGTGCCAGTACATTACTGCCCGTCTTGCCATATCTGTGTGTGTGCCAGTACATTTACTGCAGTCTGTGGCCATCTTTTTTGTGTGTGTGCCAGCTACATTACTGCCAGCTGTGCCATCGGTGTGTGTGTGCCTGTACATTACTGACAGTCTGTGCCCTCTCGTGTGTGTGCCTCGTACATTACGCCAGTCTGTGACCCTCTCTGGTGTGTGCCATTACATTTACTGCCAGTCTGTGCCATCGGTGTTGTGTGTGCCTGTACATTACTGCCAGTCTGTGCCATCTTCTGTGTGTGTGCTTTACATTACTGCCAGTCTGTGCCCCTCTGTGGTGTGGGCCATACATACTGCCAGTCTGTGCCATCTCTGTGGGTGCGCCAGTACATTACGCCAGTCTGTGCATCTCTGTGTGTGTGCCAGTTATTACTGCAGTCTGTGCCATCCTGTGGGTGACAGTGACATACTTCCAGGTCTGTCCATTCTCTGTGTGTGCGCCAGTACCTTACTGCGAGTATGTGCAATTGTGTGTGTGCGCCAGTTACATTACTGCCAGTCTGGGCCACTGTGTTTTTGTGCCAGTACATTACTGCAAGTCTGTGCAATCTGGGTGTGGGTGCCAGTAAAATACTGCCAGTCTGTGCCCGTGTGTGCCAGTAATTACTGGACATTTTGCCCCCCCCATATTGTGTGTGTGTTGCCAGTACATTACTGCAAGGTCTGTGACAATCTGGGTTTTTTTGCCAGTACAGTATGCTCAGTCTGTGCATCTGTGTGTCCAGTACATTACTGCCAGTCTGTGCCTCTCTGTATGGGCCAGTACATTATGGCGGTGGGGTGAAAGTCTTTGCTATCTGTGTGTGTGTGCCAGTTTACATTACTGCCGTCTGTGCAAATCTGTGTTTGTGTTCTGCCAGTACATTACTGCAGTCGTGCCATCTGGTGTGGTGTGCCAGTACTTACTGACAGTCTGTGCCAATCCGGGGTGTGTGTGCTAGTACATTATGCCAGTCTGTGCCATCTGGTGTGTGTGTGTGTAGTACATATGCCAGTCTGTGCATACTATATGCGTATGTCGTCAGGTACATTCCTGCCAGTCTGCCATTCTATGTGTATGTGTTAGTAAATTACTGCAGTCGTGCATCTTATTTGTATGTGTCAGTTTACATTACTGCCAGTATGTGCCATCTGGTGTATGTTCAGTAAATTAATGAAGTCTGTGCAATCTGTGTGTGTGTGCCAGTACAGTACTGCCAGTCTGTGCCATCGTGTTTTTGTTCCAGACATTACGCCAGCTGTGCAATCTGTGTGGGGTGCCAGTAAATTACTGCAGTATTGCCCTGGGTGTGGCCAGTACATTACTGCATTCTTTGCCATCTGTGTGTGTGTGCCCAGTACAATTACTGCAGCTGTGCCATCTGTGTTTTTTGCCAGGTGGTTTGTTTACATTACTGCCGTCTGTGCCCATCTGTGTGTGCAGTACATAATGTCAAGTCTGATGCCATATGTGTGTGTCCCAGTGACTTATTGCCAGTTGTGCACTCTCGTTGTGCCAGTACAGTACTGCCAGTCTTTCTATCGTGTGGTGTTGCCAGTACATTACTGCCAGTCTGTTGCCTCTGTGTTGTGTGCCAGTACATTACTGCCAGTCGTGCCATCTGTGGTGGTGTGCAAGTTACATTACTGCCAGACGGTGCCATCTGTGCTGTGTGTGCTGTCAGTAATGCCGTCTGTGCCATCTGGTGGGGTGTGTGCTAGTACATATGCAGCTGTGCATCTCTATGCGTATGTGTCAGTACATTACTGACCAGTCTGCCATTCTCTAGTGTAATGTGTTAGTAAATTACTGCCAGTCTGTGCAATCTCTATGTGTATGTGTCAGTTAAACATTATGCCAGTCTGGGCCATCTCTGTGATGTGTCAGTAACATTATGCCAGTCGTGCCATTGTGTGTGTGTGCCATTTACATTACTGCCAGTTGTGCATCTTATGTGTATGGTCAGAAACAATACTGCCAGTCTGTCCATCTCTATGGTGTATGTGTCAGTACCATTACTGCCAGTCTGTTCTTCTTTTTTCTGCCGTTGCTATGGTAGTGTCAGAACAATACTTGCCAGTCTGTTGCCACTCTATGTGTGCCAGTACTTACTGCCAGTCTGTGCCATACTGTGGGTGGTGCCAGTACATTACTGCCAGTCGTTGCCATTCGCTGTGTATGTGTCAGAAACAATACTGCCAGTCTGTGCCATCTCTATGTGTTATGTGTCAGTTACATTTACTGCCAGTCTGTGCCATCACTGTGTTTGTGTTGCCAGTACATACTGCCAGTCTGTGCACATCTGTGTGTGTGTGCAGTACATACTGCCAGTCTGTTGCCATCTCTATGTGTATGGCAGTACATTACTGCCAGTACTGTGCCATCTTATGTGTATGTGTCAGTACATTTACTGCCAGTCGGTGCATCTTATGTGAATGTGTCAGCTACATTAATGCCAGTCTGTGCATCTCTATGTGTCTGGTCAGTACTTACTGCCAGTCTGTGCCATCTATGTGTAGGTGTCAGTACATACTGCCAGTTGAAGACCATTATAGTGTATGTGTCAGTACATACTGCCAGTATGGGCCATCGCTATGTGTATGTGTCAGTACATTAATTACTTTGCAAGTGTTGCCATCTCTATGTGTATGTGTCAGGACATAATGCCAGTTGAGCCATCTGTGTGGGCCAGTACAGTACATGACATTTTTCCATTTCCTGGCATGCTTGTGCTCCCTTAATTCCATTTAGTATGTTAGGTTTCCCCTTCTTTAAAAAATCGCCGCCTTATGGATTCTAATCCCATCACCCTCTGAGCTTCCCATATCTGGATGTGTGAACTGTAATAAGATCTTGGTAGTGTATAATGTTGGTGCTGATCCAGAAATCCACATTCTGCACTTTGCCTGCGTGTATGTAAGACATTTGTGGATTTATTAAAGATGACAGGAGGCTAGGAATCATTGAATTGTGATGGTTGATTTACAACTAGGACAGAGCGCCCCCTGGACCCATTTAGTTATACATGGATAAAGGCTGATCATACACTGACTTTGTCATAGTCGTGGTGTTGGAACTAGGAACTCCAGCATGTTTGGAAACTAAAACTCCCAGCATGCAAAATGAGGCCAAGGCACTGGATTTGTTAGTTTCCAAAAAAAAAAAAAAAAAGTGCCATGGTTGCACGTCCCTGGTCTATAGCCATGATGGTTAATATTGCTATTTTAGTAAATGTAACTACTGCCAGTTCTTGTAATTTATCTCATTCTCATTAAATCTCTCCTACAGAGGGAAGTATCTCAGTGCACGTGGGAACAGGGGGCCTTTTTGGAGTCCAGGATTGGCAATGCATGTGGGAACTGTACTGCATGGAAACACGGGATCCAAACCACGACGGTCAGATGACCAGTGACAAAACCATTGGTGGAGGAGACGACTCCTTCAACACCTTCTTCAGTGAGATGGGGCTGTAAACACGTCCCCCGTGCCGTATTTGTGGACTGGAACCCACTGTGATGGTAAAGTTTGATGGGCATTGTGATTTGTGGGCAATAATACCCTAACTTCAACAGGCCCTTTGAAATCAAGATTCCGTTGGACTGGGGCTTGTCCCTTAAAAACCGACACGTGTTGAGAGCCAAACCAATATATGTTCCCGTACTAGAGCCTTCATGGAGTCAGTTACATGCTGTGATCATTTAGATTTGCTGTGATTAAAGCCACAAAATGAAACCTGTGGAATCCAAGTGTCTGGTTTTAAAGGGGTGAGGTGGCAACTCTATCCGGAGACTTACTGAGCCACAGGAAATGCATTTTCCCCAAAACATTATAAACTTGCTTCCTCTGCCCAACCGAGAGGCTCAGGACTGGCAACCTACCGCCAACTCTTCCACCCCGAACAACTAATCACAAGGAAAAGAAGACCAGCCAATAACTACGCCGCGGTCATTACACCAGTGGCAAGGAGATAATTGACTGGTTTGGGACAGAATCCGTAAGTGGTAAGTTACATAACCCGACGCCCTTTCTACATATCAGCTGAAAAAAGACACCAAGTCAAACTCTTTTTACCATATTCGAACATAGGTTTTATGTCTAATGTAATGTAGTATCATTTATGGATGGATGAGAACAATATGTGCAATATGGGATTTCTTGTTTATAAAGCCTTAACATAAGGTCTTTGATACAAACCTTTATTGTCTTCCCGATTAGGGCTGACAGTTGCACCGACTCCAAAGGCTTCCTCATCTTCCATAGTTTTGGAGGTGGTACCGGTTCGGGATTCACCTCCCTGATGATGGAACGGGTATGTCTGTTGACTCGGCAAGAAAGTCCAAACTGGAATCTCCATTTATCCAGCTCCTCAGATCCCACAGCTGTGGTTGAAACCGTAACAACCCATCCTCACCACACACCCACCACCTGGAGCATCCGACTGTGCCTTCATGGTGGGACAATGAAGCATTTATGACATCTGCAGAAGGTAACCTGGACAGTGAACGTCCAACATAAACCAACCTGAACCGTTTGTTGGCCAGATTGTCGCCTCTATCACAGCTTCCTCAGTGTGATGGGAGCTCTGAATGTGGACCTTGCCAGAGTTCCAGACCAACTTGGTCCCCTTACCCCCGATATCCACTTCCCTCTGGCTACCTATGCCCCTGTTATCTCTGCAGAGAAAAGCTACCATGAGCAGCTTCTGGATCGGAAATACCATGCGTGCTTGGGCCAGGCCCATCAGATGGTTAAATGTGACCCCCCGTCACGGTAAATACATGGTTGACTGTCGCTCTACCGTGGTGACGTGGTGCCCAAAGATGTTCAATGCTGCTATTGCTACCATCACAACCCAGCGCACCAATCCAGTTTGTGGACTGGTGCCTACAGGTTTCAAGGTTGGTATTCAAATCAGCATCCTACGGTGGTTCTGGTGGACGATTGGCCAGGTTCAGCGTGCGTGTGCATGTTGAGCAAACAACCACCGCCTATTGCTGAGGCCTGGGCTCGCCTGGGACCCAAAGTTTGAACTTATGTACGCCCAAGCGGCCTTTGTACCTGGTATGTAATGGGGGAGGGGATGGAGGAAGGAGAAGTTCTCTGAGGCCCGTGAGGACATGGCCGCCCTGGAGAAGGATACGAAGAGGTCGGCACTGACAGTGTAGAGGGAGAGGGAGAAGGAGAGTGAGGGAGAAAGAATATTAAAAAAAATACATAAGAAAAGTAAAGTAAATGTCACCATAAAATATTTTTTTAATAAACATCTGTTTCTATAGTACAGCGTCTCTGGGAGTCGGTTCTGTCTATATTTGAAAGTCTATGTTGTTGAGGTGTAAATGTATGTTGGATGTAGGGGTATGTATGGGTTCCAGAAAGACAATTTTGGTGAGATTTGGTATATGTACATTTCAGGCAACAGTAGGCTACGTTACAACTTTTCAAAACCAACCCTCCCTTTTTTTGACCCCTTTTTCATTCATATCGAAGTTAATGGGGAGACAACATAAAAATGTGTGCTGCCATCTGATGGTAAAATGAGTACTTGCCCACACACAACATAACTGAGATGACTTGACCAAACTAGCAGCAAATTATTGAGCGCGGCGAATGGGCCAATCAGATTCCCATTCCGCTCACCAATTGGATAGGATAGAGATTTCAACCGTGTAGAGGAGCTCTGAGGGGTTCTAAACCGCTCACTGACAAGAACACAACCTAAACTTACTACAGAGATCACTGATAGTAATTTATTTACCTGCATTATACAGGACAGTGAGTAACCACCGGCTCCTCCGCTAGTTGAACATTGAATTTGTGCTTATTTGATCATGTTGCTAATATATGCATGTAAGTTTATTAATAGCGCCACTTGGGGACGCCGCGTGTACAGTACCAAAATACATAAGTCATACAAGGGGGATAAAGTTCTAGAACACACCTGGGAACAGGACCTGGTAGGGTGGTAAGTCTAGGCCACACCTGGGAACAGACCTGGGTAGGGTGGTAAGGCTAAGGACAAACCTGGGAACAGGACTGGGGTTAGGGTGGTAAGTTCTGGACACCACCTGGGAACAGACCTGGGGTAGGGTGGTAAATTCTAGACACACCCCACCCAACCCCAACCAAACAAATGGGAACAGACCTGGGGTGGTTGGTATCGACACAGGGAACAGACCGGGGTAGGGGTGGTAAGTTCTAGACCACACTGGGAAAAGATCCGGGGTAGGGTGGGAAGTTATAGACACACCTGGGAAACAGACTGGGGTAGGGTGGTAAGTTCTAGGACACACCTGGGAACAGGACCTGGGGTAGGGTGTAAGTTATAGAAACACCGTGGGGAACAGACCTGGGGTAGGGTGGTAAAGTTCTAGACACACCTGGGAACAGACCTGGGGTAGGGTGGTAAGTTCTAGAGGGTTACTTAAAGGTAACATGTATGGGGGTTACTTAAAGGTAACATGCATGGAGGTTACTTAAAGGTAACATGTATGGGGGTTACTTAAAGGTAACATGAATGGGGGTTACTTAAAGGTAACATGAATGGGGGTTACTTAAAGGTAACATGTATGGGGGTTACTTAAAGGTAACATATATGAGGGTTACTTAAAGGTAACATGTATGGGGGTTACTTAAAGGTAACATGTATGGGGGTTACTTAAAGGTAACATGAATGGGGGTTACTTAAAGGTAACACGAATGGGGGTTACTTAAAGGTAACATGTATGGGGGTTACTTAAAGGTAACATGTATGGGGGTTACTTAAAGGTAACATGAATGGGGGTTACTTAAAGGTAACATGAATGGGGTCTAGAACTTACCACCCTACCCCAGGTCTGTTCCCAGGTGTGTCTAGAACTTTACCACCCTACCCCAGGTCTGTTCCCCACGGTGTTTCTATAACTTACACCCTACCCCAGGTCCTGTTCCCAGGTGTGTCCTAGAACTTACCACCCTACCCCAGTCTGTTTCCCAGGTGTGTCTATAACTTCCCACCCTACCCCGGATCTTTTCCCAGTGTGGTCTAGAACTTACCACCCCTACCCCGGTCTGTTCCCTGTGTCGATACCAACCACCCCAGGTCTGTTCCCATTTGTTTGGTTGGGGTTGGGTGGGGTGTGTCTAGAATTTACCACCCTACCCCAGGTCTGTTCCCAGGTGGTGTCCAGAACTTACCACCCTAACCCCAGTCCTGTTCCCAGGTTTGTCCTTAGCCTTACCACCCTACCCAGGTCTGTTCCCAGGTGTGGCCTAGACTTACCACCCTACCAGGTCCTGTTCCCAGGTGTGTTCTAGAACTTTATCCCCCTTGTATGACTTATGTATTTTGGTACTGTACACGCGGCGTCCCCAAGTGGCGCTATTAATAAACTTACATGCATATATTAGCAACATGATCAAATAAGCACAAATTCAATGTTCAACTAGCGGAGGAGCCGGTGGTTACTCACTGTCCTGTATAATGCAGGTAAATAAATTACTATCAGTGATCTCTGTAGTAAGTTTAGGTTGTGTTCTTGTCAGTGAGCGGTTTAGAACCCCTCAGAGCTCCTCTACACGGTTGAAATCTCTATCCTATCCAATTGGTGAGCGGAATGGGAATCTGATTGGCCCATTCGCCGCGCTCAATAATTTGCTGCTAGTTTGGTCAAGTCATCTCAGTTATGTTGTGTGTGGGCAAGTACTCATTTTACCATCAGATGGCAGCACACATTTTTATGTTGTCTCCCCATTAACTTCGATATGAATGAAAAAGGGGTCAAAAAAAGGGAGGGTTGGTTTTGAAAAGTTGTAACGTAGCCTACTGTTGCCTGAAATGTACATATACCAAATCTCACCAAAATTGTCTTTCTGGAACCCATACATACCCCTACATCCAACATACATTTACACCTCAACAACATAGACTTTCAAATATAGACAGAACCGACTCCCAGAGACGCTGTACTATAGAAACAGATGTTTATTAAAAAAATATTTTATGGTGACATTTACTTTACTTTTCTTATGTATTTTTTTTAATATTCTTCTCCCTCCTCTCCTTCTCCCTCTCCCTCTACCACTGTCAGTGCCAACCTCTTCGTATCCTTCTCCAGGGCGGCCATTGGTCCTCACGGGCCTCAGAGAACTCTCCTTCCTCCATCCCCTCCCCTACGTACCAGGTACAAAGGCGCGCTTGGGCGTACATAAGTTCAAACTTTGGGTCCCAGGCGAGCCCAGGCCTCAGCAATAGCGGTGGTGTTGCTCAACATGCACACGCACGCTGACCTTGGCCAATCGCCACCAGAACCACAGTAGGAGGCTGATAGTTTACCAACCTTGAAACCTGTAGGGCACCATCCACAAACTGGATGGTGCGCTTGGTCTTGATGGTGGCAATAGCAGCATTGACATCTTTGGCACCCACGTCACCTACGGTAGAGCACAGCAAGCCATTATTTACCGTGACGGGGTCACATTTAACCATCTGATTTGGGCCTGGCTCAAGCAGCATGTGTATCTCGATGCTCAGATAGCTGCTCATGGTAGCTTTCTCTGCAGAGATAACAGGGGCATAGGTAGCCAGAGGGAAGTGGATACGGGGGTAGGGGACCAAGATTGGTCCTGGAACTTCTGTCAGGTCCACATTCAGAGCTCCCATCAACCTGAGGGAAGCTGTGATAGAGGAGACAATCTGGCCAATCATAACGGTTCAGGTTGGTTAGGTTGGACGTTCACATGTCAGGTTCCTTCTGCAGATGTCATAAATGGCTTCATTGTCCCACCATGAAGGCACAGTCGGATGCTCCAGTGGTGGTGTGTGGTGAGGATGGAGTTGTACGGTTTCAACCACAGCTGTGGAGATCTGAGGAGCTGATAGATGGAGAATTCCCGTTTGGACTTTCTTGCCGTAGTCAACAGACAGACGTTCCATCATCAGGGAGGTGAATCCCGAACCGGTACCCACCTCCAAAACTTGTGAAAGATGAGGAAGCCTTGGAGTCGGTGCACTGTCAGCCCTAATCGGGAAGACAATAAAGGTTTGTATCAAAGACCTTATGTTAAGGCTTTATAAACAAGAAATCCCATATTGCACATATTGTTCTCATCCATCCATAAATGATACTACATTACATTAGACATAAAACCTATGTTCGAATATGGTAAAAAGAGTTTGACTTGGTGTCTTTTTTCAGCTGATATGTAGAAAGGGCGTCGGGTTATGTAACTTACCACTTACGGATTCTGTCCCAAACCAGTCAATTATCTCCTTGCCACTGGTGTAATGACCGCGGCGTAGTTATTGGCTGGTCTTCTTTTCCTTGTGATTAGTTGTTCGGGGTGGAAGAGTTGGCGGTAGGTTGCCAGTCCTGAGCCTCTCGGTTGGGCAGAGGAAGCAAGTTTATAATGTTTTGGGGAAAATGCATTTCCTGTGGCTCAGTAAGTCTCCGGATAGAGTTGCCACCTCACCCCTTTAAAACCAGACACTTGGATTCCACAGGTTTCATTTTGTGGCTTTAATCACAGCAAATCTAAATGATCACAGCATGTAACTGACTCCATGAAGGCTCTAGTACGGGAACATATATTGGTTTGGCTCTCAACACGTGTCGGTTTTTAAGGGACAAGCCCCAGTCCAACGGAATCTTGATTTCAAAGGGCCTGTTGAAGTTAGGGTATTATTGCCCACAAATCACAATGCCCATCAAACTTTACCATCACAGTGGGTTCCAGTCCACAAATACGGCACGGGGGACGTGTTTACAGCCCCATCTCACTGAAGAAGGTGTTGAAGGAGTCGTCTCCTCCACCAATGGTTTTGTCACTGGTCATCTGACCGTCGTGGTTTGGATCCCGTGTTTCCATGCAGTACAGTTCCCACATGCATTGCCAATCCTGGACTCCAAAAAGGCCCCCTGTTCCCACGTGCACTGAGATACTTCCCTCTGTAGGAGAGATTTAATGAGAATGAGATAAATTACAAGAACTGGCAGTAGTTACATTTACTAAAATAGCAATATTAACCATCATGGCTATAGACCAGGGACGTGCAACCATGGCACTTTTTTTTTTTTTTTTTGGAAACTAACAAATCCAGTGCCTTGGCCTCATTTTGCATGCTGGGAGTTTTAGTTTCCAAACATGCTGGAGTTCCTAGTTCCAACACCACGACTATGACAAAGTCAGTGTATGATCAGCCTTTATCCATGTATAACTAAATGGGTCCAGGGGGCGCTCTGTCCTAGTTGTAAATCAACCATCACAATTCAATGATTCCTAGCCTCCTGTCATCTTTAATAAATCCACAAATGTCTTACATACACGCAGGCAAAGTGCAGAATGTGGATTTCTGGATCAGCACCAACATTATACACTACCAAGATCTTATTACAGTTCACACATCCAGATATGGGAAGCTCAGAGGGTGATGGGATTAGAATCCATAAGGCGGCGATTTTTTAAAGAAGGGGAAACCTAACATACTAAATGGAATTAAGGGAGCACAAGCATGCCAGGAAATGGAAAAATGTCATGTACTGTACTGGCCCACACAGATGGCTCAACTGGCATTATGTCCTGACACATACACATAGAGATGGCAACACTTGCAAAGTAATTAATGTACTGACACATACACATAGCGATGGCCCATACTGGCAGTATGTACTGACACATACACTATAATGGTCTTCAACTGGCAGTATGTACTGACACCTACACATAGATGGCACAGACTGGCAGTAAGTACTGACCAGACACATAGAGATGCACAGACTGGCATTAATGTAGCTGACACATTCACATAAGATGCACCGACTGGCAGTAAATGTACTGACACATACACATAAGATGGCACAGTACTGGCAGTAATGTACTGCCATACACATAGAGATGGCAACAGACTGGCAGTAAATGTACTGCACACACCACACAGACTAGCACAGACTGGCAGTATGTACTGGCACACACACACAGTGATGGCACGACTGGCAGTAATGTAACTGCACATACACACAGAGATGGCACAGACTGGCATATATGTTATGACACTCACAGCGAATGAGTTCAACAGACTGGCAGTAATGTACTGCACACCACACAGACATGGCACAGACTGGCAGTAATGTACTGGCCAACACCATAGATGCAACAGACTGGCATATATGTTACTGACAACTACACATGAGATGCCAACGGCAGTAATTCCACACAGAAGACACAGACTGGCAGTAATGGTACTGCACACCCACGATACACCATGACAGTAGTATGGCACACACTAGATGCAAGTATTGTTTGCAGTAGACGCATCACCACATCAGAGATGCACATACTGGCAGTAATGTAAACTGGGCACCACCACACAGAGGCACAGACTGGGCATAATGTTACTGGCACACATCACAGAGATGGCCAGACTGCATAAATGTTACTGCACACACACCACACAGAGATTGCACAGACTGGCAGCATACAATTTACTAGGACACATCACTAGAGCAGATGGCAGACTGGCAGTATGTAACTGGACACATCACCAGAGATGCACAGCTGCATACTGTACTGCACACACCCACCATGATGGCACAGACGTGCATACATGCACCATCACACATCCAGAGTAGGCACGTCTGCAGTAATGTACTGCACACACACCACGAGATGGCACAGACTGGCAGTAATTACTGGCACACAACACAGAGAGGCAACAGACTGGCATAATGTACTGGCAACCACCACACGATAGAAGCAGACTGGCAGCTAACTGTACTGGCCACAACGAGAGTGGCACAGACTGGCAATAATGTACTGGCGCACACACCACATGATGGCACAGACTTGGCATGTATGTACTGCACATCCACAAACCGATGGGCACAGACTGGCAGTAATGTACAACCCCTGGCAACACACAGAATGGCACAGCTGCAGTAATTGTACTGGGCACACACACACAGATGGCAAAGAATGCAGTAATGTACTGGCCACACCCAGGGCAATACTGCAGTAATTTACTGGCACCCCACACAGATTGCACAGCTGGCGTAATGTCTGGAACAAAAACACGATGGCACAGACTGGCAGTACTGTACTGGCACACACACACAGATTGCACAGACTTCATTAATTTACTGAACATACACCAGATGGCACATACTGGCAGTAATGTAAACTGACACATACAAATAAGATGCACGACTGCAGTAATTTACTAACACATACACATAGAATGGCAGACTGGCAGGAATGTACCTGACGACATACGCATATAGTATGCACAGACTGGCATATGTACTACACACACACACACCAGATGGCACAGACTGGCATAATGTACTAGCACACACACCCCGGATTGGCACAGACTGTCAGTAAGTACTGGCACACCACACCAGATGGCACGACTGCAGTAATGTACTGGCAGAACACAAACACAGATTTGCACAGACGGCAGTAATGTAAACTGGCACACACACACAGATAGCAAAGACTTTCACCCCACCGCCATAATGTACTGGCCCATACAGAGAGGCACAGACTGGCAGTAATGTACTGGACACACAGATGCACAGACTGAGCATACTGTACTGGCAAAAAAACCCAGATTGTCACAGACCTTGCAGTAATGTACTGGCAACACACACACAATATGGGGGGGGCAAAATGTCCAGTAATTACTGGCACACACGGGCACAGACTGGCAGTATTTTACTGGCACCCACACCCAGATTGCACAGACTTGCAGTAATGTACTGGCACAAAAACACAGTGGCCCAGACTGGCAGTAATGTAACTGGCGCACACACACAATTGCACATACTCGCAGTAAGGTACTGGCGCACACACAGAGAATGGACAGACCTGGAAGTATGTCACTGTCACCCACAGGATGGCACAGACTGCAGTAATAACTGGCACACACACAGAGATGCACAGACTGGCAGTAATGTACGGCGCACACCACAGAAAGATGGCACAGACTGGCAGTAAGTACTGGCACACAACCACAGAGGGGCACAGACTGGCAGTAATGTAAAGCACACACACAAAGATGGCACAGACTGGCAGTAATGTACGGCACACACAACAGATGGCACAGACTGGCAGTAAATGTAATGGCACACACCAGAGAGGGCACAGACTGGCAGTAATGTACTGAGGCACACACACGAAGGCACAGACTGGCAGTAATGTACGGCACACACACCAACGATGGCACAGCTGGCAGTCAATGTACTGGCACACACACAGAGATGGCACGAGACTGGCAGTAATGTACTGGCACACACACAGATATGGCAAGACTGGCAGTAATGTACTGGCACACACACCGAGCTGGCACAGACTGGCAGTAAGTACTGGCACACCACACAGAGATGGCACAGACTGGCAGAATGTACTGGCACACACACAGAGATGTGCACAGGACTGGCAGTAATGTCTGGCACACACACAGAGATGGCACAGACTGGCCAGTAATGTGACTGGCACACACACAGAGATGGCACAGACTGGCATTAATGTACTGGCACCACCACACAGCAGATGGCACAGATGCTGGCAGTAATAGTTCGTACTGGCAACACACACAGAGTGGCACAGACCTGGCAGTAATGTACTGGCACACACACAGAGATGGCACAAACTGGCAGTAATGTTACTGGCGACACACCATCAGATGGCACAGACTGGCAGTAATGTACTGGCACCACACAGAGATGGCACAGACTGGCGGTAGTTGTACTGGCACACACACGGATGGCACAGACTGGCAGTAATTACTGAGCACACACACAAGATGGCACAGACTGGCAGTAATTACTGGCACACACACAGAGAATGGCCAACAGACTGGCCAGAGTAATGTATAATTGAACACTCACCATGTTGCAGGTTGATGTCTCCTGGTCCCGGTGAGTTATGTGTTGGGATATTGGAGTTCTTCTGGTCTCATTTGGCTTTTCTGGCTCCCTTTTTATAGGAGTCAGAGCTTCCTTAGTAACCGGCAGGGGGGGAGAGGAGGGAGCCTGGGGCAGTGCAACTGTCACTACGTGTCCCTCCATAACACAGCCTTCCTGTGTGTGTAACACAATCCAGACTGTTAGCACAACACAAACTGTATCCCCAGACAATGGGACCCCCTGGGCAGGGAGAGGGAACGGAGGGGAACGTGGAGGGAAAAAAACTGATGAGTTTGCAAAAAGATTCTGGTAACATTAGGGGACAATGTGGGTGTTCCAAAGGTGTCTAAATCGCCAGGCACCGGGATCCACCCTGTACCATTTATAACTGAGGGAGTTACAATACGTGCACATGGGACAGTCCGGCCAGGTAATAAACTGTCCCTAATTAAAGGGCAAGTCCAGCCCTAAAAGGAAAACTTACATACAGGTGAATCACCCCCCAAAACCCTAAACGGTATAGTTTGAAATGTGAAAGGGTGTAAGTCTAACCTAATCCTGCACATGTCCTGTTTCCCCTGTTTCTGCTTCCTGGTTCTTCATTTAGTTAACTGTCTGTTATGGATTTGACAGTGCCATCACAGCCAATGACTGAATGTTAATCCCCTGTCGCCCTCTTCTGAGCATGGCCCAGGCTCAGTTCAGCTCAGTACAGGTTTTTCTAAATGGCTCAGTTCCATGACAACAGAAGCATAGCAAGACATACAGTAATAATTCATAGGACAAAGTATGAATATCACCATATTAAAAAGGGTCCATTCTTCTAAAAGTGTTCTTATGAGGGTGTAGTTTCCTTAACAACCACCATACCGCAGTTTATCCATTAATGTACGTCCGCATTGACATTTATTCGTTCGTAGAATACGCAAGCAGTATAAAACACCACAATAGAATTCTATGGCGAATGAATAATCAGTGAAAAAAAAAACCTACCCCCCACCCCCCCCCCCCCCCCCCATCGCTCCCTCACCCCCCCCCCCATCACCCACCCCCTCCTCCATTTCTCTCTCTAACTCACACACCACACCTTTATCACTCTTTCCCCTTATTTTTTTAAACTTCCCCTCCCCACCATTCCCTTTCTTCTCTCTGGTATATTGACCCTTAGTTCATTTAATTCCAATACCGCGGTTTATTGTAATTTACTGCTTGAAATTGTACTCATATTTCCTGGTACAACACCAGAATATCACAATAGTATTGTATTGGATCGTTAACGTACGATCGCAGTCAAAACTATCTGGGCCCTTAGTGGTCCGTGCTCAATTCCTGGCTCGTGGTCCCCCGAGAATTAACGCTCGTCATACACATTTCCATGCCAATCAATCACCGACCCACACCAACCGGATCGTTTTTCCACTTATTTAATGGGCTGATCGAGTGCAGATGTTTCCAGTGCAATTAATATGCAGCAGATATCCAATCAGATTGTAGCTTTTTACTGGGTTCTGTAGTAGGTTGCATCTGATTGGTTGCTTGCTATCGTTGGTGTGGCAACACCACATAAGATTTTTGCCCGTGGCAGATGTTTCCGATCGTTGTATGGCATGTACGGTATTTTACCTTTACACAAGAACATTGATGTCTAACCTGTAGCCCTAGGTTGAAAACACAACCCCAACTCCCGGATAGGATTTGGTAATTTTTTAAACATCGGAAGGGCTTACAAGTTAGAACATCCCAGCTCCCCCCCCAGAGAAGAGACACCCCCCACCCCCCCGACCCCCCCCCCCCCACCTAAGACCAAGCGGTACAGACTTTTATACGATGCTTTTATTAATTAAACGTAAACCGAGAACCTCCAACTACCGACCGCATCTCGCCATGCTGCGCCGAGTTGCAGTTTTTCACTACAGCCTTGTTATCGGCTCCCCTTCTTGCTTTGCACATAGAGAATTAAAGACATAGTTTCCTATGACCGTTGTCCCCCAAACACCAAGGACGGTTGTAAACATCAGTATCACTGGGAACTCACCGGTCCCCCTGTATAATAAGTGTACTGGGACAACTCAATCACATTCTAACACCCCCCGGGATGCCGACAACTTGTGTAACCAGTCTTTCCTACCTGTGTCAACGTTATACCAGCACCAAACGGACGGTTTTGTCATTTAAATTGGACTTGTATAGATTGTTTTACATTTGAATTGACTTATTGATCGTGGTTTATTTGACTGTTAAATCTCCACGTCTTCCTCTGGTGGAGAAGTTGGACCTGGCCCTGGTAAGGACATCTCGTAATGATCACACCGGACAGATTGATGTGTGTGTATTTATCTTTACAGGGAATTTAGTCAGTTCCTTCACTCCTGGTTATTTTATAACAATATAACGCATCGTACCCAATAATCCTCACTTCGTGTTAACAGTGATCTGGGAGACGCATACAGGGAAGACTCTATCGGCTCCTTGTCTGTCCAAGATCCCATGATGCAGTAATCACTTTGCAGATTTCTGATCGGAGAACCTGAAGATAAGTGCACCTGCTTACAGTCAGAGTGGCCAACCAAATATCACAGCGCTACTATTTTTTTTTTATAAAGGAGCAATAAAATTGCATTAAGCCCATGTATCATCTACGGTTTCATTTGCAACACTACAATGAAATATATGCCCATCAGGTTTCAGGGAGAAATTAAATCATTGTGGCCCCTGGACCAACCAGCACATAGGGCCCCCTTCTTGACAAACTACTGCCGCGTTACAAATAGCGTCATCAGAGCCTGCCTTAGCAACAAAAGCTAAACTCCACGACTTTAGGAGCATTGTGCCTTCTTAACTACAGACAGAGAGTTTCCAGTGCAAACTCACGTTAACTGTCAGAAAGGAGAGGACGATCCAGCTTCAACCTCTTCTCTGCTATTCTCCTTCCTGTTCACACCATCCCCGCGTTCCATACACAATAGAATTTTTCAGACCCACGCGGTTCCCACATTTATTCTCGCCTTAACTTTTACGTCAAAATCTATTCTAGTTAACAGGGCCCCATACCAACCTCCTATTACTGTTATTACCTTATAATAGTAACTGAATATGAGATCGGGAAACGTTCCAAGATTAGGGGTTGAAGAAAATAAAGGTGCAAACCGTTTCCTGAGCTAGGGTATAAATTCAAACATGTTACCCTGTACGTAACCCCATACATGTTTTTTTTTTTACCTTTAAGTAACCCGCATATATGTAACTTAGTAACCCCCAAGACATGTTACCTTAATTAACCCCCATTCAGTTACCTTTAAGTCACCCCATACATGTTACCGTTAATAGTGTGTGCCAGTACATTACTGCCAGTCTGTGCCATCTGTGTGTGTGTGCCAGTACATTACTGCCAGTCTGTGCCATCTGTGTGTGTGTGCTAGTACATTACTGCCAGTCTGTGCCATCTGTGTGTGTGTGTGTGCTAGTACATTACTGCCAGTCTGTGCCATCTGTGTGTGTGTGCCAGTACATTACTGCCAGTCTGTGCCCTCTCTGTGTGTGTGCCAGTACATTACTGCCAGTCTGTGCCATCTCTGTGTGTGTGCCGTACATTACTGCCAGTCTGTGCCATCTGTGTGTGTGTGCCAGTACATTACTGCCAGTCTGTGCTATCTGTGTGTGTGTGCCAGTACATTACTGCCAGTCTGTGCAATCTTTATGCGTGTGTACCATATATTACTGCCAGTCTGTGCAATCTCTATATGTTAACGACAACCCCTGTAACAGGACACACATTGTCTGTGTGTCATAGTGTACAGCAGTGTATGACAACCCCTGTAATAGGACACACATTGTCTGTGTACGGCCTGGTCTATCATTACAATTGGGGGGTTATAATATAACAGTCATTTATTTTTACATTTTTGGCATTTTCAAGGTTTTTATCCACTTGGCCACTGATTGCCAAATGTGGAACTGGCTTCGGTACACTTAAAAGGGGCTTAACCTCACCCCTCCTGGCTGTGGCCTTGACCAAGTAAAACACATAACAAGAGATTGGTTGTACAAATGGCCACAGCTTTTATTAAACATTTTAACATTGCAGTTCTAACAAATGTGCCAGCGGTTGTTACAACTTTGTAACAATCTTTTCCAGCCAAGCCCCCCATTGCCCCAGTGGCCAAGGAATTCTTCCAGCCTATTCCGGCTGTCATTTTCTGCTCATTCCAATCCACGTCTCTGCAGCGAAATGTCAATTTTATGTTACTATCAATGGCCAGTTGTACTTTGCCTTACAGTCTCATAGTCATTGTATATAGGGGATGTCACGGTAGGTGGCATTTTAATTATTGGGTCGGTGACACCAGGGCTGCTATCTATAACACTGTGTGTCTCACATGGCCACTAATTATTTATATGTTTAATATTCATGGAACAGAACGGTAACCGGATCTCTCTGGTAAGATCAATGGACAAACAAAGCAGTCACATAATTAAATTGGTGCTGTTACATTCAACCACTGCCACAATGTAACCTAACAAATAGTCTATATTTCATTCATTCATTGACCTCCATCTAACTATGATCTCTCCTACAGAGGGAATGTATCTCAGTGCACGTGGGACAGGCTGGAGTCCAGATTGGCAATGCATGCTGGGAACTGTACTGCCTGGAACACGGGATCCAACCAGACGGTCAGATGCCCAGTGACAAAACCATTGGTGGAGGAGACGACTCCTTCAACACCTTCTTCAGTGAGACTGGGGCTGGTAAACACGTCCCCCGTGCCGTATTCGTGGACCTGGAACCCACTGTGATTGGTAAGTGTGTAGCTAATTCTGAGCTATGATTGGTTGAGCAGACACTATAACTATATTCAGTGGTGTAACTAGAAATCACTGGACCACCCAGCAAAACTATGGTGGGCCCCCTCCCTGCATTATCTATGGCTGGAGGGAGGCTATATAAGAAGATGCGCCCCCTGCAGACTGCCAAACTGGATCTCTCACTGGTGAACATTCCAAACATTGTCCCATTCCATAGGAACAATCAAGATCTTTAGGGTCACTAGACCCTGAAGGCCTCTTGACTGGATCAGAGCAGTTTAGTGATTTCTCCTTTATGGTGGGAATATTTTGACCCACAGGCCAACTGATTAAACATAAAATAACAACATCTTATCTCCATGGATTGACCCAAGAGCAACTCAGAGGTCCAATCCCCCTAATAGGACAGATTTATCATTGCAGACGGGTTAATGTGTATCTTGAATTAGTCACATGCTAACCGCACCATCTTGTAACTCTGCAGATGAAGTCAGGACTGGTACCTACCGCCAACTCTTCCACCCTGAACAACTCATCACAGGCAAGGAAGATGCAGCCAATAACTACGCCCGCGGTCATTACACCATTGGCAAGGAGATCATTGACCTGGTTTTAGACAGAATCCGTAAGCTGGTAAGTCACAATCATTATCATATAAAATATCGAATCTCCTAGTATCAAATTTCACTAAAACGCAATTAATGTGTTAATTCATTTCTTCCTCCATTATATCAAGATCTAATTTACAGATACCCCCTTCCTTTCTCCTATAACTTCTAATTCACTCTTCCCATTACTCCAAAGGCTTTCCTATTTGGTTCACTCTCAACCATTATTTTACTTTATTCCAATACACGTCCCGTCTGCTCCCCGGTTCTCCTTCCTCTTATTCCTTCTTCCCGTGACCTTCTTTTATGTTATATTCTAGTCTAGTATCTAATGATATAACCTTGTTCTCCATTCTACTTTATTGGACGTATTGGGATATTTCACAGTTTTGCACTAAACTTCTCTTCTGGGTCTTCCTCCTGTCTTTCTCACACTTCTCAACTCAACCTCTTCCTGTTAACATTATTTCTCGGACAGATTATCAGGCAGATCTATATACAGAATGTGCACATTTATTTGTGTGAATTAAGGAAATTACAAGGGATATTGACATAATTTCTCATTAGGTGGAAACAAACGTTCTTTACAGTCTTGTTAATATTTTGTTTTTTTTGTTTTCCAGGCTGATCAGTGCACCGGACTCCAAGGCTTCCTCATCTTTCACAGTTTTGGAGGTGGTACCGGTTCTGGATTCACCTCCCTGCTGATGGAACGTCTGTCTGTTGACTACGGCAAGAAGTCCAAACTGGAATTCTCCATTTATCCAGCTCCTCAGATCTCCACAGCTGTGGTTGAACCGTACAACTCCATCCTCACCACACACACCACTCTGGAGCATTCCGACTGTGCCTTCATGGTGGACAATGAAGCCATTTATGACATCTGCAGAAGGAACCTGGACATTGAACGTCCAACCTACACCAACCTGAACCGTTTGATTGGCCAGATTGTCTCCTCTATCACAGCTTCCCTCAGGTTTGATGGAGCTCTGAATGTGGACCTGACAGAGTTCCAGACCAACTTGGTCCCCTACCCCCGTATCCACTTCCCTCTGGCTACCTATGCCCCTGTTATCTCTGCAGAGAAAGCTTACCATGAGCAGCTCTCTGTATCGGAAATCACCAATGCTTGCTTTGAGCCAGCCAATCAGATGGTTAAATGTGACCCCCGTCACGGTAAATACATGGCTTGCTGTCTGCTCTACCGTGGTGACGTGGTGCCCAAAGATGTCAATGCTGCTATTGCTACCATCAAAACCAAGCGCACCATCCAGTTTGTGGACTGGTGCCCTACAGGTTTCAAGGTTGGTATCAACTATCAGCCTCCTACTGTGGTTCCTGGTGGCGATCTGGCCAAGGTTCAGCGTGCCGTGTGCATGTTGAGCAACACCACCGCTATTGCTGAGGCCTGGGCTCGCCTGGACCACAAGTTTGACCTTATGTACGCCAAGCGCGCCTTTGTACACTGGTATGTAGGGGAGGGGATGGAGGAAGGAGAGTTCTCTGAGGCCCGTGAGGACATGGCCGCCCTGGAGAAGGACTACGAAGAGGTCGGCACTGACAGTGTAGAGGGAGAGGGAGAAGGAGAGGAGGGAGAAGAATATTAAAAAAATACATAGAAAAGTAAAAGTAAATGTCACCATAAATATTTTTTTAATAAACATCTGTTTTATATAGTACAGCGTCCTCTGGGAGTGGTTCTGTCTATATTTGAAAGTCTATGTATGTTGTATGTGTAAATGTATGTTGTATGTATGTATGTATGTGTTCCAGAAAGACAATTTTGGTGAGATTTGGTATATGTACATTTCAGGAACATGTAGGCTACTTTACAACTTTTTCAAACCAACCCTCCCCTTTTTTTGACCCCTTTTCATTCATATAGAAGTTAATGGGGATACAACATAAACTGTGTGCTGCCATCTGATGGTAAAATGAGTAATTGCCCAACACACAACATAACCTGAGATACTTGACCAAACTATGCAGCAAATTATTGAGAGCGCGAATGGCCAATCAGATGTCCCCATTCCGCTCACCAATTGGATAGGATAGAGATTCATACCGTGTAGAGGAGCTCTGAGGGGTTCTAAACCGCTCACATGACAAGAACCACAACTAACTTAAATGAAGCCATTTATGACATCTGCAGAAGGAACCTGGACATTGAACGTCCAACCTACACCAACCTGAACCGTCTGATTGGCCAGATTGTCTCCTCTATCACAGCTTCCCTCAGGTTTGATGGAGCTCTGAATGTGGACCTGACAGAGTTCCAGACCAACTTGGTCCCCTACCCCCGTATCCACTTCCCTCTGGCTACCTATGCCCCTGTTATCTCTGCAGAGAAAGCTTACCATGAGCAGCTATCTGTAGCTGAGATCACAAACGCTTGCTTTGAGCCAGCCAATCAGATGGTTAAATGTGACCCCCGTCACGGTAAATACATGGCTTGCTGTCTGCTCTACCGTGGTGACGTGGTGCCCAAAGATGTCAATGCTGCTATTGCCACTGTCAAGACCAAGCGCACCATCCAGTTTGTGGACTGGTGCCCTACAGGTTTCAAGGTTGGTATCAACTATCAGCCTCCTACTGTGGTTCCTGGTGGCGATCTGGCCAAGGTGCAGCGTGCCGTGTGCATGTTGAGCAACACCACCGCTATTGCTGAGGCCTGGGCTCGCCTGGACCACAAGTTTGACCTTATGTACGCCAAGCGCGCCTTTGTGCACTGGTACGTAGGGGAGGGGATGGAGGAAGGAGAGTTCTCTGAGGCCCGTGAGGACATGGCCGCCCTGGAGAAGGACTACGAAGAGGTCGGCACTGACAGTGTAGAGGGAGAGGGAGAAGGAGAGGAGGGAGAAGAATATTAAAAAAATACATAGAAAAGTAAAAGTAAATGTCACCATAAATATTTTTTTAATAAACATCTGTTTTATATAGTACAGCGTCCTCTGGGTGTGGTTCTGTCTATATTTGAAAGTCTATGTATGTTGTATGTGTAAATGTATGTTGTATGTATGAATGAATGTATGTTGTATGTATGTATGTATGTGTTCCAGAAAGACAATTTTGGTGAGATTTGGTATATGTACATTTCAGGAACATGTAGGCTACTTTACAACTTTTTCAAACCAACCCTCCCCTTTTTTTGACCCCTTTTCATTCATATAGAAGTTAATGGGGGTACAACATGAACTGTGTGCTGCCATCTGATGGTAAAATTAGTAATTGCCCAACACACAACATAACCTGAGATACTTGACCAAACTATGCAGCAAATTATTGAGAGCGCGAATGGCCAATCAGATGTCCCCATTCCGCTCACCAATTGGATAGGATAGAGATTCATACCGTGTAGAGGAGCTCTGAGGGGTTCTAAACCGCTCACATGACAAGAACCACAACTAACTTAGGACAGAGATCACATGATAGTAATTTATTTACCTGCATTATACAGGACATTGAGTAACACCGGCTCCTCCGCTAGTTGAACATGAATTTGTGCTTATTTATCATTGTTTGCTAATATATGAATGTATAGTTTATTTATATAGCGCCACTTGGGGACGCAGCGCTGTACAGTAACAAAATACAATAGTCATACAAGGGGGATAAAGTTCTAGACACACCTGGGAGCAGACCTGGGGTAGGGTGGTAAGTTCTAGACACACCTGGGAACATTTTCTAATCTTCCTTATTGTCTCTTAATGAAGGTTTAATGAAGACATGATATAAAGTTCCAAGTTGGTCCAGGGATTAATCCAATTCCACTTGCAGTCAGAAAAGGACTTTTTTCCAGGGCCGCCTCTTTAATGAGGCAAGTTGAAGCACATTACAGAGCAGCACCCTGTAAGGAGGTCGCAGTTTTGATGTCAGAATTTTTTTTTCTGCCATCATGTGCCTGGCACCCACATGCCAGGAGGGCCAAAATTGTAGAAAAACACACATTTTCAGGAGCAGGGGAAGCCGTGACTTTCATTGCACAACAGAAAGCAGCTAAGACTAATCCCCCTCCCTTATGAATGGAAATTCAAAATTGAAATCAAAATCACTGTTTGTCAGCCCTGCAGATCAAAAATCAATGTTGGGCATCATTTACCAGTCACTATGGGCATCATTTACCAGTCACTGTGGGCATCTAATACCAGTCACTGTGGGCATCATTTACCAGTTATACAACCCCCAATACTATGTTACTATGTAACTGTTATACAGACATTATGGGTAGGGTATAAAGGTTGGACTAGATGGACGTATGTCTTTATACAACCTTCAATACTATGTTACTATGTAACTGTTATACAGACATTATGGCCAATACTATGTTACTATGTAACTGTTATACAGACATTATGGGTAGGGTATAAAGGTTGGACTAGATCGATGTATGTCTTTATACAACCCCCACAGAGTGTGTCTGTGTACATGTGTCTGACTGTATACATGTGTGTGTCTGTATACATGTGTGTGTCTGTATACATGTGTGTTCTGTGGGGTGTTATAAAGACATACATCGATCTAGTCCAACTTTATCCCATACCCATAATTCTGTATAACAGTTTCATAGTAAACTAGTATTGGAGGTGGCTAAAGATATACGGCAATCTAGTCCAACCTTTATACCCGACCCATAATGTCTGTATGATACAGTTTAATAGTAACATAGTATTGGAGGTTGGTAAAAGTATAACGTCCATCTAGTCCAACACTTTTATACCCTACCATAATGTCGGTACTAACAGTTACATAGTAAAAATAGATTGGTGGTTGGTATAAAGACTAACGCCCATCTAGTCCAACCTTTATAACTTACCATAAGGCTGTCTAACAGTTACATAGTACATAGTATTGGAGGTTGTATAAAAGACATACGTTTCATCTAGTCCACACCACCCAAAAAAACCCCCTGTTATACCCTACCCATTATAATGTCGTATAATAGTTACATAGTAACATAGTATTGGAGGTTGTATAAAGACATACGTCCATTGTCCAACCTTTATACCTACCCATAATGTCTGTATAACAAGTTCCACAGTACAACATAGTATGTTGGGGATGGTTGTTATTAATAGAAATACGTCCATCTAGTCCAAAACCTTTTACCCTACCCTAATGTCTGTCAAACTAGAACTTACATAGTAACATAGTATTGGAGTTGTATAAAAGACATACATCCATCTAGTGCAACCTTTATACCCTACCATAATGTCTTGATAACAGGTACATAGTAAAATATATGGAGGGTTTGTTATAAAGACATGGTTACGTCCATTCTAGGTGACAACCTTGATAACCCTACCCATAATTGTCCTGTATAACAGTTACATAGAACATAGTATTGTGAGGGGTATAAAGACATACGGTCCATCGAGTTCAACCTTACTCCCCTACCCCATATGTCTGTCTACAGTTACATAGTACATCGTGATTGGAGAGGGTGGAGTTGTATAAGGACCATAAGGTCCATCTAGTCTAACCTTTATACACTACCCATAAATGTCTGTCTAAAAGTTACATAGTAACATAGTATGGGAGGTTGTTGTATAAAGACATATACGTCATCTAAGTCAAACCATTTATACCCTACCCTAATGGTCGGTATAATAGTTACATAGTAGTAAACATAGACTGGAGGTTGTATAAAGACATAAAGTCCCATCTAGTCCAACCGTTATAACTTACCCATAATGTTCTGTTTATAACCGTTACATAGTAACACTAGGTTGGATGTTGTATTTATCAAGAACATACGTCCATCTAGCAACCTTTAACCCTACCCCAAATGTCTGTCTAACAGTTAATAGTGAAACATCGTATGGACGTTGTATAAAGACATAACTCCATCTAGTCCAAAATATTTACCCTACCATAATGTACTGTCGAACAGTTAATAGTAACATAGTATTGGAGGTGTGTTAAAGACATATTATACGTCCATCTGTTCAAACCTTATACCCTACCCTATGTCTGTTAAGATAGTAACATAGTAACTTAGTATTGGAGGTTTGTATAAAAAGACATATACGTCCATATAGTCCAACCTTTATCCCTACCCATAATGTATGTAAATAGTTACCTGTAACATAGTCGCAAACGGATTGGACGTGTATGAAGGACATAAAGTCCATCTAGTCCAACTTTATTCCATACCCATATGTCTGTATAACAGTTTCATAGTACCTAGTTATTGGGGGGTTGTATAAAGACATAGTCCATTAGTCAAACCTTTCTCCCTACCCCATAATGTCTGTATAACACGTTTACATTACTAAGATGAGTATTGGGGTTTATAAAGACATACGTTCATCTAGTCCAACCTTTATAGCCTACCCCATAATGTCGGTCCAACCGTTACATAGTAACATAGTATTGGAGGGTTGAGAAAAGACTACATCCATCTTGTCCAACCATGGAATACCCCTACCCCATAATGTCTGTGTTCTAACAGCATGACATATAACATAGTATTGGTGGTTATATAAAGACATACGTCCATTACTCCAACCTTTTTACCCTATCCATAAGGTCTGTGAAACAAGTTACATAGTAACATAGTAGTGGAGGTGTATAAAGACAGTAAACGTCCATCTAGTTCACACCTTTAACCCTTTACCCCATAATTGTCTGGTATTTACAGTTTACATAGTCACTAGTATTGGAGGATGTATAAAGACATACGTCATCTAGTCCAACCCTTTATACCCTACCCAATAATGTCTGTATAACAGTTACATAGTAACATAGTATTGGAGGTTGTATAAGACATACGTCCATCTCGGCCAACATTTAAGTTCCTACCCATTAAAAAGTCTGTTAGAACTGGTACATAGGAGCATAGTATTGGAGGTTGTATAAAGACATCCGTCATCTAGGCCAACCTTTATACCTTACCCATTATTGTCGTCTAACAGTTACATGTAACATAGTATTGGAGGTTTGTATAAAGACATACGTCCATCTGTCCAACCGTTATACTCTAACCCATAATGTCTGTTATAAACAGTAAATATAACATTAGTATTGGATGTTTATAAAGACATACGTACATCAGTAAAACCTTTATACCCTACCCATAATGTCTGTCTAACAGTTACATAGTAACATTAGTATGGACGTTTTGTCTATAAAGACATAAGTCCATCTAGTCCAACCTTTGAACCCTACCAATAATTCTGTTTAACAAGTTTACAAGTAAACCATAGTACTGGGAGGTGTTAAGACAAATAATACGCCATCTAGTCCAAACCTTTATACCCTACACATACGGTCGTATAATAAACATAGTAACATAGTATGGGAGTTTGTATAAAGACATATCGTCCATCTAGTTTAAACCTTTATACCTACCCATTAATGTCTGTATAATAGTTAACATGTAACATAGTAGTGCGACGTTGTATTGAAGAATAAGTCCAATCAGTCCCAAAACTTTATTCACCTACCCATAATGTCTGTATAAAAAGTTGACATAGTAACATAGTATGGGGGTTGTATAAAGACAACGTCCATCTAGTCCAACCTTTATACCCTACCCATAAGTGTCCTGTATAACAGTCTACATAGTAAGATAGTATTGGGAACAGATTAGGGTTTTGTATTTTTGGATAAAAGGACAAGTTAATATAGTCAACCTTGATTTACCCTACCCATAATGTCGTCCAACAGTTACATAGAAACATAGTATTGGCGGTTGTATAAAGACATACGTCCATTCGTGTCCAAACCTTATTACCTTAACCATTAATGGCGTATAACACTTACATAGTAGTAACCATAGTATTGGAGGTTATTAAAGGGACATACGTCATTCACTCCAACCTTTATAAACCCTATCCAAATGTCGTTATAACAGTTACATAGTAACAAGTATTGGAGGTTGTATAAAGACATACGTCCATCTAGTCCAACCTTTATACATCCACCATAATGTCTGTATAAAGTTACATAGTCAAATAGTATTGGGGAGGTAATAAAGACATGACGTCCATTCTAGTCAACCTTTATACCCTAACCATAATGTCTGTATAACAGTTACAGAGTAACATAGTATTGGAGAGAGGTTGTATACAGGACATACGTCCATTAGGTTCCAAAAACATTAAGTCCTCCATAATGTCTGTATAACGTTGACAATAGTAGCATAGGTATTGGAGGGTTGTATAAAGACATACGTCCATCTAGTCAAAACTCTTTATTACGTAACCCCATATTGTCTGTCTAACAGTTACATAGTAACATAGTATTGGAGGTGTTAAAGGAAATACGTCCATTAGTCAAACCTAAGACCCTACCCATATGTATGTCAACACTTACATAGTAACATTAGTATTGGAGGGCTTAATAAAAGGCACATAAGCCATCTACTCCAACCTTTATACCCTTACCCATAAGTCTGTATAATAGTTACATAATAAAATAGTCTTGGAGGGTGTTAATAAAAGACATAGTCCATCTGTCCAACCTTATACCATACCCATGTGTCTGTTGTATAACAGTTACATAGTAAACTAGTATTGGAGTTGTATAAAGAGGAATACATCCATATAGGTTGCAAACTTTATTACCCTACCCATAATGCTGTATTAACAAGTTACATAGTAAAAATAGGATTGGAGGTTGTATTAAAGACATTTACATCAATCTAGTGCAAACCTTGATTACACTAACCCAAATGTCTGTATAACAGTTTACATAGTCAACATTAGTATTGGGGCGGTTGTAATAAGACATACGTCCAAATATAGTAAAGTTCAACCTTTATACCTACCCAGTAATGGTCTGTCTCTAACAGTTACATAGTAACATATTAAATTTGGAGTGTATAAAGACATATAAGTCCATCTAGTCTAAAATTTATATATCCACTACACTAATGTTTGTATAACAGTTACATAGTAACATAGTAATTGGAGGGTTGTATAAAGGAAATATCGCAATCTAGTTAAAAAACACTTTATACCCTAAACCATAATGTCTGTATAATAGTTACATAGTAACATAGTACTGGAGGTTGTATAAAGAATATACAGCCATCTAGTCCAACCTTTATACTCTACCCATAATATGTCTGTTATAACAGTTTACATAGGAACATAGTATTGGATGTTTTGTTATAAAAAGAACATAGGTCCATCTAGTCCAACCTTTATACCCTACCAATAATGTCTGTCTAACAGTAATAAGTAACATTAGTATTGGATGTTGTATAATAGACCATAAGTCACACTATAGTCCAAACCTTTATACCACTACCCATAAGGTCAGGTCTAACAGTTACATAGTAACAAAAGTTGGAGGTTGTTTAAAGACATATAGTCAATCTAGTCCAACCTTTTACCCTACCCATAATGTTCTTGTATAATAGTACATGTAACATAGTATTGGAGGTTGATAAAGCATATAACGTCCATCTAGTCCAACTTTTTTTTACCTACCCATACTGTCTGTATAATAGTTACATCAGTAACATAGTTATTGGACGTTGTATGAAACATAAGTACATCTAGTCCAACTTTTATTCCATACCAATTTAATTTGTCTGGGTTTATAAACATAGTTTAACATTAGTAACACATAGATTGGGGGTGGTATTAAAGACATAGTCCATCTTAGTCCAAACATTTATACCGTCGTACCCATAATGTCGGATTAACAGTTACCTAGTAAGATGTATTGGAGGTTTTGTAATACAGAATACGTTCATCTAGTCCAACCTTTATACCCTACCCATAATGTCTGTTCCAAACAGTACATAGTCATAGTAAACATAGTATTGGAGTGGGTTGGATATCTAAAAGACTAAGTCCATCTTGTCCAACCTTATACCCTACCCATTTGTCTGTAATAACACTTACATAGTTAAGTAAATCGTATTGGAGGTTTATGAAAGACAACGTCCATCTACTCAACTTTCCTTTGGTTTATACCCCTATCCATAATTGTCGGGTATAACACGTTAATTAGTAACATAGCTATTGGAGGGTTGTATAATAGAATACGGCCATCTAGTCAAACCTTTATACCTACCCATAATGGTCTGTATAAACAGTTACATAGTAACATAGTATGGTAGGTTGTATAAAGACATACGTTCCATCAGTCCAAAATTTTGTTCATACCCATAAGTCTTGTTATAACTTTTACATCGTAGCTATAGTATTGGAGGTTGTAATAAAGACATTACGTCAATCTAGTCCAACCTTCGTATACCGTACCCATAGTGGTCTGTCTAACCAGTTACATAGTAACATAGTATTGGATTGGTTGTATTAAAAAGAATACGCATCTAGTCAAACCCCCCTTTAACCCTACCCAGATATGGCGGGAGGAACACGTACATGTAGTAAACATAGGAGGGGGAGGGGTAGAGAAAGATCAGACGGACAGCGACGCCAAACCGGGAGACCCCTACCCATAATGTCTGAAATAGTAGTACAAGAATACCACATAGGATTGGAGGGTGTATACAGACATACGTCCATCTAACGTCCAAACTTTTACCTTACCCATGATTGTTGTTATAACGAGTTACAGGAACTAGTATGTAGGTTGTAATAAAGCATACATCCATCTAGTGCAAACCTTTATACCCTACCCATAATGTTTATGTTTTTGTATAAACCGTTACATAGGTAAAATAGGGATTGGAGGTTGTTATAAAGACAGACATCCATCTAGTGCAATCCTTTTATACCCTACCATAATGTTCTGTAGAACCGTTTACTGTAACATAGTATGGAGGGTTTGCTAAAAGACACCCCTACGTCCAATATAGTTCAACCTTTATACCCTACCCATAATGTCTGTTCTAACAGTACATAGTAACATAGTATTGGCGGTTGTATAAACGACATAAGTCCATCTAGTCTAACCTTATACACTTACCATAATGTTTCTGTCTAACAGTTACATAGTAACATAGTATTGGAGGTTGTATAAAGGACATATACGTCCATCAGTCCAACCTTATAACACCATAATGTCTGTATATAGTTACATAGTACAAGAGTACTTGCGAGGTTGTATAAAGACATATACGGCCAGGTAGTCCAACTTTATATCTTACCCATAATGTCTGTTGATAATGCAGTGAATAGTAACATCGTATTGGATGTTGTTATAAAGACATACGTCCATCTAGTCCAACCTTTATACCTACCAATAATGTCGTCTAACAGTTCATAGTAAACATAGTATTTGGCGGTTGTTATAAAGACATAAGTCCTCTAGTCCAACCTTTATACCCCTACCCATAATGCTCTGTTCTAAAAGTTACCAATAGTAACATAGATTGGAGGTTGTTTAAAGACATATCCGTCCATCTAGTCCAAACCTTTATACCCTACCCATAATGTCTGTATAATAGTAACATAGTAGTAAGCATAGTATTGGAGGTTAGGTTGTTATTAAAGACAATTACGTCCATTATAGTCCAACCTTTATACCTACCCATAAGTCTGATAAGAGTTAATGTAACTAGTATGGACGTGTATGAGACCAAAGTCCATCTAGTCCAACCTTATTCCCTACCATAATGTCTGTATAAACAGGTACATAGTACAAAGTATTGGGGTTGTATAAAAGACATACGGTCCATCTAGTCCAACCTTTATACCCTACCCATAATGTTATTGTATAACAGGTTGACATCGTTAAGAGAGTATTGGAGGTGTATAAAGACATACGTTATCTAGTCCACCTTTATATACCCTAACCATAATTTGTCCAACAGTTACATAGTAACATAGTATGGAGGTTGTATAAAGACATACGTCCCATCTTGTCCAACCTTATACCACTAACATAATGTCTGTATAACACTTACATACGTAACTAGTATTGGAGGTTATATAAGACATACGTCCATCTACTCCAACCTTTATACCTATCCATTAATGTCTGTATAAACACGTTACCTAGATAACATAGTATTGGAGGTTGTATAAAACATACGTCATCTAGTCCAAACCTTTATACCCTACCCATTAATGTCTGTATAACAGTTAATAGTCACATAGATTGGAGGATGGATAAAGACATACGGTCCATCTAGTCAACCTTTATACCCTACCCATAATGTCTGTATAAACAGTACATAGTAACATAGTATGGAGGTTGTATAAAGAATACGTCCAATCTAGTTCCAACATTTATGTCCTACCCATAATGTCTGTATATATAACTGGTACATAGTAGCATATATTGGAGGTTCTGTTTATTGGTTTTCTGTATAAAGACATAAGTCCATCTAGTCCAAAACTTTATATTACCCAATGTCGTCTAAACAGTTACATATAACATAGTATTGGAGGTGTTATAGAAATACGTCCATCTAGTCAAACCTTATACACCTACCCATAATGTCTTATACACTTACATGTAAACATCAGTATTGGAGGGTATATAAAGACATACGTCCATCTTACTCAAACCTTTATACCCTCCATAATGTCTTCTAATAGGCCATTAATAAACATAGTATTGGAGGGTGTATAAGACAGTACGTCCATCTCGCAACTTTATACCCTACCAATTGATGTTGTGTTAAACAGTTAAATAGTAACATAGTATTGGAGGTTGTATAAAGACATACCTACATATATGTCCAAACCTTTATACCCTACCCATAATGCTGTCTATGTAATAAGTTAACATAGTAAAACAAGTATGGGAGGATGTTATAAAGACATACGTCCATTCTAGTCCAACCTTTCTACCCTACACATAATGTCTGTATAACAGTTACATGAAACACAGTAGGAGGTTGATTTAAAGACATAGCCATCTTAGTCCCAACCTTGATACCCCTACCAAAATGCTGTTGTAAAAAAGTGACATAGTAACAGAGTATGGAGCGTTGTATAAAGCCATACATCCATTTAGTCCAAACCTTTATTTATCCTACCCCAATGTCTGTATAACAGGTACAATAGTAACATAAGTATTTGGAAGAGGTTGTATAAAGACATACGTCCATCTAGTCCAACCTTTATACCCTACCCTAATGTTGTTAGAAACAGTTACCAATTAACATAGTATTGGAAGTTGTCTTGTTTATAACGACATATTGTCCATCTCGTCCAACCTTATACCCTACCATAATGTCTGTAATAACAGTTACCTAGTAACATAGTATGATGGTTGAAAAGACATACGTCTATTAGTCCAACCTTTATTACCCTGTATACCCCATAAAGGTCTGTTATAACAGTTAAATAGTAACCTAGTATTGGGGTTGTATAAAGACATACGTCTATCTAGTCCAAAACTTTATACCCTACCCATATGTTGCGTATAACAGTTACATAGTAACATAGTATTGGATGTTGTATAAGATATATGTCAATCTAGTCCAACTTATACCTACCCAAATGGTCTTACTTACCATGCCTCTATCACGTCGCCGTTGTGAGTCCCGGCAGCCGTGCAAGCAGAGGGTGAAGGATGAGATGCATGGTAATTAAGGATCGGGGCCCTTTACTTTCAGTTGCACTTTTAAGTTTTGCAAATTCTAAATCAGATAAACACTGTATTATGATACACTTATTCCTAAGCTAGCTTTCCCATACCTTCATCTATAAATGAGCTCAGGGAAAATTTAGAACTTGATACCTGTTTAGCGTTTTTTTTTCTTTTTTTTCTTTATAAAATATGGCCCAAAAAATAACAGATTGATATGAGCGAAGTCGTGATATCTCCCAGCTATGAAAGTGTTTAGGAATAACCAGCAGAGATATTCCCATTGATCTCTTAAAGGGCAGTACACCCCCAAAACTATAATCCCCCCAACTACTGGCCCCATTGTGTAATAGTTGTAGTTTCATCCTGTACCTAACCATCCAGTCCATATGGTTCTCCTGTAGTCCACCCCACAAAGTCCCAAAAACTGCCCACCAGGAGGTAGAAGAGTCCAATAGGACACTGCTCTCTTGTATGGCCTCTATGGGGAGAATTTTGCCATGCGTTTACTGCAGCCATTCTCCCCTCACCTCCCCTCCCTCTCAGGATTCCTCCACCAGAGTATAACCTTAATATATATGATTCCCCTGTCCACACAGCCACAAACGCGATATTTAGATTCTTAGAAGCTCCTCAAACTTACTACCTTCCCTCTTTC
The DNA here is from genome assembly GCA_019447015.1 of Hymenochirus boettgeri. NCBI lineage: Eukaryota > Metazoa > Chordata > Amphibia > Anura > Pipidae > Hymenochirus > Hymenochirus boettgeri. The sequence goes on from CM033477.1 coordinate 154,279,015, forward strand.
CCCGCCGAAATCAAACGCACGGCAAGCAGCGTCCGTGATTGGCTGCTGCTCAGCCTAAGCGAACAGACGCGACTTTCGGTCCCGCCCCTCTGGTTGCATTTCTCGCAAGCAGAGGGCGGAAGCGCGGCGGAGGAAAGAGGGGAGGTGGTAAGTAAAGTTGGGGATTTCTAAAAGTATAAATAGAGAGCGGTTGGGGCTGGGGGGATCAGGGGGAATCATATATTAAAAAATCGATTTTAGGTGTGTAACGTACCCTTAAAAGTAGAACCTTCAAATGTTATAAAAATGAGGTTTGTAATCAAACGTTCTAATGAAATGCACCTGGATCTGAGGCATAAATCTAATGACTATACACCTGCCTGATGTTACTTCAGCTCGACATTACATAGGACCGGAACATCAGGCCATGTTGTAAACTGGGTTTTTTCCATGTTAATGTTCATTTCCAGGCGATAATACTTTATATAATAATGGGGTCGCAAATTAATCAGAGAACTTTCTACTTCCACTTTCCCATTTCTAATGGTTGTTATTTATCTTTGTCTTTATCTGATAATTGCACATATCCCTTATTTGTATCTTTATAAGTCAGTGTTTGGGTACCCAATGTCCCCATATAAATTACTAAAGGGAAATGAACCCTTCCCATACAGTATGATCCTTATATAAATCCAGGAGGAGAATGAGGAATAAAAACACAGACACCAATAATGTTTAAGATTCCAAATATTTTTATTTTTATTTAACTTCATAAGAATTCGCAAAGTTGATCCAGCGGACGGCGAAAACCCATCTTAGACAAGGACAGAGGGGGGGAAATTTCTTCCATGACTCCATATGGCAATAGACTAATCCCTGGATCAACTAGGAACTTTGTAAATTTAAATACCCTAATTGAAATCCCCTCCATTGGCTGTAACCCAGGTTAGGCCTTAAAACACTAGGGTCCTCACCCCTGGAATAAGAAGGTGGATGTGTACCTAACTACTAGCTGCTGATTGCCATCTCTCTATGGCCCCTGCCCCTTTCCCAGGTGGCAATTCAGGAAGGGGATGGGGCCAGACCGGCCAGAGAGAGTGAGAGTAGCACTGCAGATAGGAGGTAAGTATCAAAAAACCTTTTTACTACCCGGGGTAGGGACATGGAAGTCCTACGTAGGTCCTCACTTGAATACAGCCAAGGGGAGATGGTCCACACATCCTAATAAAACAAGCCCCATATTCTACCCTATTCAAGAGTGGTTTCCACAGGAAGGAGAAAAAACCATCTAAAAACTGAGATAAAGTTGCTCCAGAAACAGGAAAAATGTGCTTCAAATTGCTCATTTAAAGGGCGGCCCTGGGAACAAAGTTCCTTCCTGAATCCAAGTGGAATCGGACTAATCCTTGGACCAACTTGGACTTTATAAACTCGTTTTAATTTAACCGTAACACGTTATTAGCCTAGTCCAATATGTTCCAACACGTTTAGCTGGGCCTAGTTGGTGTCCCCGGGTCAGGTCATTAACAAGACCCAACCCAATGGCCGTTTCAGAGACCAATCGCAAAAACATGAAACGATTGTGACCGAATGATGGGCAATCGTTACACATCATGCATCTCGCGTCGCAAATCGCACGTGTTTGTACGACACCGTTTGTAGACTCAATCGGTTTTTAGCTTTTCTGGTCTAATGCAGTTAGAAAGACATCTGATTGGTTGCCATGATTAGTACAACACCTCATATGAATGATTGGTTGATGTAAATTAATTGCACAAGCAAACCTTAGTACCTCTTATTGCACCAGTCCCTGAGAATAGAAGGCATGATGGGAAAATCTCTGGACTATTTGTGTTAATTAGATTAAAATAACACCGTGTATTAATATAAATAGATTTATTCAGCGCAGTCCATGTTTATTCTGTATCTTTTACCCTATATAGTTCTGTGGCGCATCTCGATTACTACTCAAACCCACTGGTATTTAAAGAAATCGTGATGAGTAAGAAGTGGCACGACATACTAACCAGGAAGGATAAAGTGGAGGTGAGTATCTTGTTTCTGATTTCTTTACTGTGTTACCAGTACATGAGAAGGGAGATATTCTATAATGAGAATTAAATGGCAAGTCCAGCCCTCAAATGTAGCACAATGTTGTGTTGCCTGTTTCTACTTCCTGGTTCTTCCAGTTAGCAACTGTCAGTCAACGGTACAGCCAATGACTGAATGCTAATCCCCTAGCTACCTCCCAGTGGCATAACTTGGAATCACCAGGCCCCTATCTGTGCTTCATGCAGTGGTTTCCTGGGAGGAGGCTCTATTTGTCATAGGAAAAATAAGAAGCTGGGGCTCCTGTGCCTCCCTGCGGTTGCTCCCCCTGCTCCACTGGTAGTTATGCCCCTGCTGCCTCCTCTGAGCATGCTCAAGCTTCTAACCAGCTCACTAAATTGCTGAAGGGGGCGTGAACTAATATATCCATTAACACACACTACCCCTTAGATTACAAACATAGCAGGGATAAGCTAATGATTAGAGAGGACAAGGTAGAACCTCATCATATTGTAAAGGGACCATTCTTTCTAAAAGATGTCATTATGACAGTGAAGTTGTTTCCAATTAAAGCTTTTAGAATTTGATTGGAGAAGCTTTATGATATTTGTTGGTTTATTTACATAAACAATATGTAAATGGAATTCAATGCTTTATTGTTCCCTGCAGAATCTGCTCCATGAGATGATCCATGTTTATCTGCTTGTGATTGGTCTAGATGACGACCATGGGCCGAACTTTCAACATGCCATGAATATATTGAACAGGGTGCTTGGACTAAACATCACGGTAGGAGCTTTAATCTAACCCATTGTGTTAAATAAAACCTATAGTGATACCCATAAGAAAGGAATTCAGGGAGGATGATATTCTGTATTTATATAGTTACTACATGGAAAGATTTTATTTATTATAATTAATATTATTGTTCTTTCACTTCATCTAATATTCATTAGATCGCTCAAGAATATGGGGATAAAGAAAGCGCTGCCCTCTTTCCCCACGTATGGAAATGCAATGGTCCATGTGGGGAACTGGTGGAGAGGGCTATAAACCACCCACCGCATGATTCATATGTATGGGTCCACAGGCATAAAGTGAGATGTGGAGGGACCTTTGTGAAAATAGAGAGAAGACCATGGAGGGCCTGCAGGAAATAGAAACAGGTAAACGAATAGAAGGCTGGAAAGGGTTAGCCCGGTAACATATTGGATATGGAAAGGGTTAATGGGTTAGCCTGGTAACTTTGGATATGGAACGGGTTAATGGGTTAGCCTGGTAACATTGGATATGGAACGGGTTAATGGGTTAGCCTGGTAAAATTGGATATGGAACGGGTTAATGGGTTAGCCTGGTAACATTGGATATGGAAAGGGTTAATGGGTATTCTGGTTTAGGAATTTATTAACATTCATCATTTTCTAATCTTCCTTATTGTCTCTTAATGAAGGTTTAATGAAGACATGATATAAAGTTCCAAGTTGGTCCAGGGATTAATCCAATTCCACTTGCAGTCAGGAAGGACTTTTTTCCAGGGCCGTCTCTTTAATGAGGCAAGCTGAAGCACATTACAGAGCAGCACCCTGTAAGGAGGCCGCAGTTTTGATGTCAGAATTTTTTTTTCTGCCATCATGTGCCTGGCACCCACATGCCAGGAGGGCCAAAATTGTAGAAAAACACACATTTTCAGGAGGTGCTGTCACTTTAAATAGCAAGGGAAGCTGTGACTTTCATTGCACAACAGAAAGCAGCTACGACTAATCCCCCTCCCTTATGAATGGAAATTCAAAATTGAAATCAAAATCACTGTTTGTCAGCCCTGCAGATCAAAAATCAATGTTGGGCATCATTTACCAGTTACTATGGGCATCATTTACCAGTCACTGTGGGCATCTAATACCAGTCACTGTGGGCATCATTTACCAGTCACTATGGGCATCATTTACCAGTCACTGTGGGCATCATTTACCAGTCACTGTGGGCATCATTTACCAGTCATGTGTATAAAGCTCCTCCCACACAAGGATAAGCCACAGGGATAAGCCACACGCCACTTCCGGACAAAGCATCACCCACTTTCAATTATAAAACCACATCCCTTCCGGTGGTGCTGCGAGGAGGACAGCATTTGGAATTTATTTTCAGGTGCCAAAAAGTCTACAGATGGCCCTGCTTTTTTCCCCTTCTGGAGCAAGTTATCCCTGTAGGTAAGTAGGTAAGTATAATTGAGGATTGGGTGGGGCCGTCTTAATTAAACCTTAACAAGTATGTTACTAATAGTTCTAAAGGTTTGTACACACGTGCGATTGCGACCCGAGATGCATGATGTGTAACGATGCCCATTTCGGATCACAATCGTTTCATGTTTTGGCGATTGGTCATCTGAAACGGCCATTTGGTTGGGTCTTGTTAATGACCTGACCCGGTAGATCACCAACTAGGCCCAGCTAAACGGTTGTTGGAACATATTGGACTAGGTCTATACTTGTTAAGGTTTAATTAAAACGAGTTATAAAGTTCCAAGTTGGTCCAGGGATTAGTCCGATTCCACTTGGAGTCAGGAAGGACTTTTTTCCAGGGCCGCCTCTTTAATGAGGCAAGTTGAAGCACATTTTTCCTGTTCTGGAGCAAATTATCTCTAGTTTTAGATGGGTTTTTCTCCTTCCTGTGGACCAGCTCTGGGATAGGGTAGAATATGGGGCTTTGTTTTATTAGGATGTGTGGACCATCTCCCTTGGCTGTATTCAGAGTGAGGACCTACGTAGGACTTCCATGTCCTCACCCCGGGTAGTACAAAAGGTAGTTTTGATACTTACCTCCTAGCTGCAGGTGCTACTCTCTCGGGCCGGTCTGGCCCCATACCCTTCCTGAATGGCCAGCCATGGGAAGGGGCAGGGCCAGAGAGAGATGGCATCAGCAGCTAGTAGGTAGGTACACAGTCCACCTTCTTTATTACCAGGGGTGAGGACCTAGTGTTTTAGGCCCTTACCCTGGGTACAGCCAATGGAGGGGAGTTAAATTTAGGGTATTTAAAATTTAAAAAGTTCCTAGTTGATCCAGGGATTAGTCCGATTGCCATATGGAGTCAGGAAGAAATTTCCCCCCCTCTGGCCCTTGTCTAAGATGGGGTTTTCGCCTTCCTCTGGATCAACTTTGCGATTCTATGAAAGTTAAATAAAAATAAAATATTTGAATCTTAAACATTATTGGTGTCTGTGTTTTATTCTCATTCTCCTCCTGGATTTAATATAAGGATCAGACTGTAATTGGAAAGGGTTCATTCCCTTTATTAATTTATATGGGGACATTGGGTACCCAACACTGCACATTATAAAGATACAAATAAGGGGATATGTGCAATTATACAGATAAAGACAAGATAATAAAAACAATTAGAAGGGGAAAGTTGAAGTATAAAGTTATCTGATTAATTTGCGACCCTCATTATGATATAAAGTATTATCGGCCTGGAAATGACATTGAACATGGAAAGAAACCAGTACATGGCCTGATGTTTCCGTCCTATGGATGTCGAGAGCTTAAGTAACATCAGGCAGGTGTATAGCATTAGATTAGCCTCAGATCCAGGTGCATTTCATTAAGAACGTTTGATTACAAACCTCAGTTTATTAACATTTGAAGGTTCTACCTTATTAAGGGTAGTTCACCCTAAAATCGATTTTTTAATATATGATTCCCCCTTGTCCCCCCAGCCCCAACCGCTCTATTTATACTTTTAGAAATTTCCCCAAACTTTACTTACCTCCCCTCTTTCCTCCCCCGCGCTTCCGGCCCTCTGCTTGCGAGAAAATGCAACCAGAGGGGCGGGACCGAAGTCGCGTCTGTGATGTCTGAGCAGCAGCCAATCACGGACGCGGCTGCCGGGAGTTTGATTCGGCGGGGAAGAGGGAAGGTAAGTAAAGTTTGGGAGCTTTCTAAGAATATAAATGAGCGGTTGGGGCTGGGGGGACAGGGGAATCATATATATTAAGGGTTATACTCTAGGTGGAGGGAATCCTGAGAGGGAGGGGAGGGAGGGGGAGAAGGGCGGCAGTACGCATGCAAAATTCTCCCAGAGGCCAGACGAGGCAGTGTCCTATGGACTCTGCTATCCTCCTGGTGGGCAGTTTTTGGGACTTTGGTGGGGGGACTACAGGAGAACCATATGGAGCTGGGATGTGGGTAGGATTAAACTACACTACACAATGGGGCCCAGTAGTTGGGGGGATTATAGTTTTGGGGTGTGACATGCCCTTTAAGTCAATGGGAAATATCTCTGCTGTTTATCCTAAACACTTTCTATAGCTGGGAGATAATCACACTTCTCTCATATAATCTGTTATTTTGGGCCATATTTATAAGAAAAAAAAAACGCTAAAAGGTATCAAGTTCCTAAATTTTCCCTGACTCATTATAGAGATGAAGGTAATGGGAATCTTAGCTTAGGGAATAGTGATCATAATACAGTGTTATCTGATTTAGGTTGCAAAAAGTAAAAGTGCACTGAAAGTAAAGTGCCCCGATCCTTAATTACCATGCATCTATCCTTCACCCTCTGCTTGCACGGCTGCCGGGAGCTCACAACGGCGAAGGAGAGAGGCATGGTAAGTAAAGACCATTTGGGTACGGTATAAGGTTGGACTAGATGGACATATATCTTTATACAACCTCCATACTATGTTACTATGTAACTGTTTACAGACATTATGGGTAGGGTATAAGTTTGGACTAGATAGACGTATGTCTTTATACAACCTCCAATACTATGTTACTATGTAACTGTTATACAGACATTATGGGTAGGGTATAAAGGTTGGACTAGATAGACGTATGTCTTTATACAACCCCAATACTATGTTACTATGTAACTGTTATACAGACATTATGGGTAGGGTATAAAGGTTGGACTAGATGGACTATGTCTTTATACAACTTCCCAATACTATGTTCCTATGTAACTGTTATACAGACATTATGGGTAGGTATAAGGTTTGGACTAGATGGACGTATGTCTTTATACAACCTCCTACTATGTTACTATGTAACTGTTAACAGACATTATGGGTAGGATATAAAGGTTGGACTAATGGATGTATGTCTTTATACAACCTCCAATACTATGTTACTATGTAACTGTTATACAGACATTATGGGTAGGGTATAAAGGTTGGACTAGATGGACGTTATGTCTTTATACACCTCCAATACTGATGTTACTATGTAACTGTTATACAGACATTATGGGTAGGGTATAAAGGTTGACTAGATGGACGTATTCTTTTAATAACCTCCAATACTATTTTACTATGTAACTGTTATCACAGACATTATGGGTAGGGTATAAAGGTTTGGACTAGATGGACTATGTCTTTATACAACTCCAATACTATGTTACTATGTACCGTATATACAGACATCATGGGTAGGGTATAAAGGTTGGACTAGATGGACTTATGTCTTTTAATACACCCTCCATACTATGTTATTATGTATCTATTATACAGACATTATGGGTAAGGGTATAAAGGTTGGAGTAGATGACGTATGTCTTTATATCACTCCAATACTATGTACTATGTAAGTGTTATACAGACATTATGGGTAGGGTATAAAGGTTTTTGACTAGAGGACGTATGTCTTTATACAACCTCCAATCTATGTTACTATGTAACTGTTAGACAGACATATGGGTACGGTATAAAGGTTGGACTAGATGGACGTATGTCTTATCAACCTCACCTCATACTATCTTACTAGTAACAGTTTTATACAGACATTATGGGTAGGACATAAATGTTGGACTAGCTGGACTTATGTCTTTTATACAACCTCCAATACTATGTTACTATTACTGTTATACAGACATTATGGGTAGGGTATAAAGTTGGACTAGATGGATAGTGTGTCTTTATACATCCTCCATGACTAATGTGGACTATGTACTGTTATACTAGTTACATGGTGTAGGTGGGGTGAAGTAGGGTAAAGGTTTGGCCTAAATGTGACGTATGTACTTTATATACAACCTTCCCATACTATGTGTTCTATGTAAACTTTATACAGACACATTATGGATAGGGTATAAGGTTGGAGTAGATGGACGTTGTTCTTATATAACCTCCAATACTATGTTACTATGTAAGTGTTATACAGACATATGGGTAGGGTATACGGTTGGACAGATGGACGTATGTCTTTATACAACCTCCAATACTATGTTACTATGTAACTGTTTGGACAGACATTTGGTAGGTAAAAGGTTGGACTAGAATGAACGTATGTCTTTATACAACCTCCAATACTATCTTACTATGTAACTGTTTTATACAGACTTATGGGTAGGGTATAAAGGTTGGACTAGATGACGTATGTCTTATACAACCCCCAATACTATGTTACTATGTACTGTTATACAGACATTATGGGTAGGGAATAAAGGTTGGACAGATGGACTTATGTCTTATACAACGTCCATACTATGTTCTATGTAACTATTATACAGACATTATGGGTAGGGTATAAAGGTTGGACTAGATGGACGTATATTCTTTATACAACCTCCAATATGTTTACTATGTACTATTATACAGACATTATGGGTAGGTATAAAGGTTGGACTAGATGGTCGTATGTCTAAACAACCTCCAATACTATGTTACTATGTAACTGTTAGACAGACATTATGTAGGGTATAAAGGTTGGACTAGATGCTTATGTCTTTATACAACCTCCAATACTATGTTACTATGTAACTGTTAGACAGACATTATGGGTAGGGTTAAAGGTTGGACTATGAGGACTATGTCTTTATACAACATCCAAATACTATGTTACTATGTACTGTTTAACAGACATTATGGGTAGAGTATAAAGGTTGGACTAGATGGACGTTATGTCTTTATACAACCTCCATACTGTTACTATGTAACTTTATACAGACATTATGGGTAGGGTACAAGGTTGGACTAGATGGACGTATATGTCTTTATACAACCTCCAATACTATGTTACTATGTAACTGTTAGACAGACATTATGGGTAGGGTATAAAGTTAGACTAGATGGACTATGTCTTTATACAACTCCATACTATGTTACTAGTAACTGTTTGACAGACATTATGGGTAGGGTATAAGGTTGAACTAGATGGACGTATTGTCTTTAACAACCTCCAATACTATGTTACTAGTAACTGTTATACAGACATTATGGGTAGGGTATAAAGGTTGCACTAGATGGATGTGTCTTTAAATACAACCTCCATACTATTTTACTATGTAACTGTTATACAGACATTATGGGTAGGGTATAAAGGTTGCACTAGATGGATGTATGTCTTTATACAACCTCCAATACTATGTTACTAGTGTAACGTTATACAGACATCATGGTAGGGTAAAGGTTGGACTAGATGGATATGCTTTAACACCTCCCAATACTATGTTTTATGTACTATTATACAGACTTAGGGTAGGGTATAAAGGTTGGAGTAGATGGACTATGTCTTTATATAACCTCCATACTATGTTTACTATGTACGTGTTTATACAGACATTATGGGTGGGTATAAGGTTTGACTAGATGGCGTATGTCTTTTATACAACCTCCATACTACTATGTCTATGTAACTGTTAGACAGACAATATGGGTAAGGTATAAAGGTTGGACTAGATGGACGTCATGTCTTTACAACCTCCAATACTATGCTACTATGTAACATTATACAGACATTAATGTGGTAGGACATAATGTTGGACTAGATGGACTATGTCTTTTACAACCTCCAATACTATGTTACTATGTAACTGTTATACAGACTTATGGGTAGGGTATAAAGGTTGGACTAGATGGACGTATGTCTTTATACAACCTCCAATACTATGTTACTATGTAACTGTTTATCCAGACATTATGGATAGTGTAAAAGGTTGGAGTAGATGGACGTATTTCTTTATATAACCTCCAATACTATGTTACTATGTAATTGTTTAACAGACATTATGGGTAGGGTATAAGGTTGGACAAGATGGACGTATGTCTTTATACAACCTCCAATACTATGTTACTATGTAACTGTTGACAGACATTTGGGTAGGGTAAAGGTTGGACTAGATGAATATGTTCTTAATACAACCTCCAATACTATCTTACTATGTAACGTTTATACAGACATTATGGGTAGGGTATAAAGGTTGGACTAGATGGACGTATGTCTTTATACAACCCCCAATACTATGTTACTATGGTACTGTTAACGACATTATGGGTAGGGAATAAGGTGGACTAGATGGACTTATGTCTTCATACAACGTCCAATACTATGTTCTATGTAACTATTATACAGACATTATGGGTAGGGTATAAAGTTGGACTAGATGGACGTATATGTCTTTATACAACCTCCAATACTATTTTCTATGTTACTTATACAGACATTATGGGTAGGGTATAAAGGTTGGACTAGATGGACGTATATGTCTTTAAACAACCTCATACTTTGTTACTATTTAACTGTTAGACGACATTATGGGTAGGGTATAAAGGTTGGACTAGATGGACTTATGTCTTTATACACACATCCATACTATGTTACTATGTAACTGTTAGACAGACATTATGGGTAGGGTATAAAGGTTGGACTAGATGGACGTTGTCTTATACAACATCCAATACTATGTTACTATGTAACTGTTATACAGACATTATGGGTAGAGTATAAAGGTTGGACTAGATGGCTGTATATGTCTTTATACAACCTCCAGTACTATGTTACTATGTAACTATTATACAGACATTATGGTTAGGGTATAAAGGTTGGACTAGATGGACGTTATATATTCTTATACAACCTCCAATACTAGTTACTATGAACTGTTAGACAGACATATGGGTAGGTTATAAGGTTAGACTAGATGGACTTATGTCTTTATCCAACCTCCAATAATATGTTACTATGTAACTGTTAGACAGACATTATGGGTAGGGTTAAAGGTTGAACTGATGGCGTATGTCTTTATACAACCTCCAATACTATGTTCTATGTAACTGTTATACAGACATTATGGTAGGTTAAAAAGGTTGCACTAGATGGATGTATGTCTTTATACAACCTCCAATACTATTTTACTATGTAACCTGTTATACAGACTTATGGTTGGTATAAGGTTGCACTAGATGGATGTATGTCTTTATACAACCTCCATACTATGTTACTATGTAACTGTTATACAGACATCATGGGTAGGGTATAAAGGTTGGACTAGATGGACGTATGTTCTTTATACACCCTCCAATACTATGTTATTATGTAACTATTATACAGACATTATGGGTAGGGTATAAAGGTTGGAGTAGATGGACGTATGTCTTTATATAACCTCCAATACTATGTTACTATGTAAGTGTTATACAGACATTATGGGTAGGGTATAAGGTTTGACTAGATGGACGTATGTCTTTATACAACCTCCAATACTATGTTACTATGTAAACTGTTTCAGCCAATATGGTAGTATAAAGGTTGGACTAGATGGCGTATGTCTTTATAAACCCCAATACTATGCTACTATGTAACAGGTTATACAAGACATTATGGGTAGGACTTAAATGTTGGACTAGATGGACGTATGTCTTTATACAACCTCCAATACATGTTACTATGTAACTGTTATACAGACATTATGGGTGGGTATAAAGGTTGGACTAGATGGACGTATGTCTTTATACATCCTCCAATACTATGTGACTATGTAACTGTTTATACAGACATTATGGGTAGGTAATAAAGTTTGGACTAGATGGACGTATGTCTTATACAACCTCCAATACTATGTTACTATGTAACTGTTATACAGACATTATGATGGGGTATAAAGGTTGGAGTAGATGGACGTATGTCTTTATATAACCTCCAATACTATGTTACTATGTAAGTGTTATACAGACATTATGGGTAGGGTATAGGTTGGACAGATGGACGTATGTCTTTATACAACCTCCAATACTTGTTACTATGTAACTGTTGGACAGACATTATGGGTAGGGTATAAAGGTTGGACTAGATGAACGTATGTCTTTATACAACCTCCAATACTATCTTACTATGTACTGTTATACCGACATTATGTAGGTTATAAGGTTGGACTATGTGGACTATGTCTTTATACAACCCCCAAACTATGTTACTATGTAACTGTATAAACATTATGGGTAGGGATAAAGGTTGGACCTAGATGGACTTATGTCTATACAACGTCCAATCTATGTTACTATGTAACTATTAACAGACATTATGGGTAGGGTATAAAAGGTTGAACTAGATGGACGTATATGTCTTTAACAACCTCCAATACTATGTTACTATGTTCTATTATACCAGACATTATGGTTAGGGTATAAAGGTTGGACGTATGTGACTATATGTCTTTAAACAACCTCCAATACTATATTACTATGTACTGTTAGACAGACATTATGGGTAGGGTATAAAGGTTGGACTAGATGGACTATGTCTTTATACAACTCCAATACTATGTTACTATGTACTGTTAGACAGACATTATGGGTAGGGTATAAAGGTTGACTAGATGGACGTATGTTCTTTATACACATCCAATACTATGTTACTATGTACTGTTATACAGACATTATGGGTAGAGTAAAGGTTGGACTAGATGGACGTATGTCTTTATAACACCTCCAATACTATGTTACTATGTAACTGTTAGACAGCAATATGGGTAAGGTATAAGGTTGGACTAGATGGACGTATTCTTTATACAACCTCCATACTATATACTATTGTAACATGTTAACGACTTATGGGTAGGACTTAAATGTTGGACCAGATGGACTAGTGTCTTTATACAACCTCCAATACTATGTTACTATGTAACTGTTATACAGACATTATGGGTAGGGATAAAGGTTGGACTAGATGGACGTATGTCTTTATACCATCCTCCAATACTATGTGACTATGTAACTGTTTAACAGACATTTATGGGTAGGGTATAAAGGTTGGACTAGATGGACGTATGTCTTTATACCACCTCCAATACTATGTTACTATGTAACTGTTATACAGAACATTATGGATAGGGTATAAAGGTTGGAGTAGAATGGACGTATTTCTTTTATAAACTCCAATACATGTTACTAGTAAGTGTTATACAGACATTAGGGTAGGGTATAAGGTGGACAAGATGGAGATGTTGTCTTTATACAACCTCCAATATATGTTACTATGTAACTGTTGGACAGACATTATGGGTAGGGTATAAAGGTTGGACTAGATGAACGTATGTCTTTATACAACCTCCATACTATCTTACTATGTAACTGTTATACAGACATTATGGGTAGGGTAAAAGGTGGACAGATGGACGTATGTCTTTATACAACCCCCAATACTATGTTACTTTGTAACTGTTTTACAGACATTATGGGTAGGGGAATAAAGGTTGGACTAGATGGACTTAATGTCTTCATACACTCCAATACTATGTTACTATGTAACTATTATACAGGCATTATGGGTAGGGTATAAAGGTTGGACTAGATGGACGTATATGTCTTTATACAACCTCCAATACTAAGTACTATGTTACTATTAACAGACATTATGGTAGGGTATAAAGGTTGGAACTAGATGGACGTATATGTCTTTAAAACACCCTCCAATACTAGTTCCTAGTAACTGTTAGACAGACATTATGGGTAGGGTATAAAGTTTGGACTAGATGGACTTAATGTCTTTATACAAGTCCAATACTATGTTACTATGTAACGTTAGACAACATTATGGGTAGGGAGGTTAAAAGGTTGGTAGATGGACGTATGTCTTTAACAACATCCATACTATGTTACTGAGTAACTGTTATCAGACATTATGGGTTAGAGTAATAAAGGTTGGACTAGATGGACGTATATGTCTTTATACAACCTCCAGTACTATGTTACTATGTAACTATTAACAGACATTATGGTAGGTATAAAGGTGGACTAGATGGACGTATAGTGTCTTTATACAACCTCCAATACTATGTTACTATTAACTGTTAGACAGACATTATGGGTAGGGTATAAAGGTTAGACTAGATGGGACTTATGTCTTTATATACCCTCCAATACTATGTTACTATGTAACTGTTAGACAGACTTTATGGGTAGGTAATAAAGGTTGAACTAGATGGACGTATGTCTTTATCAACCTCCAATACTATGTTACTATGTAACTGTTATACCAGACATTATGGGGTAGGGTATATAAGGTTTCACTAGATGGACGTATGTCTTTTACAACCTCAATACTATTTTACTATGTAACTGTTATACAGACATTATGGGTAGGGTATAAAGGTTGCACTAGATGGGATGTATGTCTTATACAACCTCCAATACTATGTTACTATGTAACTGTTTGACAGACATTATGGGTAGGGTATAGAGGGAGTTGGACTAGATGGACGTATTTCTTTATACAACCTCCATACTATGTTACTGGTTAACGTTATACAGACATTTGGGTAGGGTATAAAGGTTGGACTAGATGGACGTATGTCTTTATACAACCTCCAACTATGTTACTATGTACTATTATACAGACATAGGGTAGGGTATAAAGGTTGGACTAGATGACGTATGTCTTTATACCCTCCAATACTATGTTACTATGTAACTGTTAGACAGACATTATGGGTAAGGTATAAGGTTGGACTAGATGGACGTATGTCTTTAACAACCCAATACTATGTTACTATGTAACTGTTATACAGACATTATGGGTAGGGTCAAAGGTTGGACAGATGGACGTATATCTTTAACATACACCTCCAATACATAGTTACTATGTAACTGTTATACAGACATTATGGGTAGGTATAAAGGTGGGACTAGATGGACGTATATCTTTATACAACCTCCAATACTATGTTACTATGTAAACTTTATACAGACATTATGGGTAGGGTATAAAGGTTGGACTAGATCGATGTATGTCTTTATACAACCCCCACAGAGTGTGTCGTGTACATGTGTCTGACTGTATCATTGGTGTGTTCTGTATACATGTGTGTGTGTCTGTATACATGTGGTGTGTACTGTATACTGAGTGTGTCTGTATACATGAGTGTCTGTCTGTGTACATGTGTCTGTGTACATGTGTGTGTCTGTATACATGTGTGGTGTCTGTATGCATGGATTGCGTTAGGTAGTGGGTACCCTCCCTGAAAATGAGTTTGGCAGGGTGGGATGTCTGCTGATATATATTCAACATTCAGCTCATACCGGTAGATCAATAACCAGAATAAAGGAATGTCGTGGGAATGTGGTAACAAAGTCTATACAAGGGACCTGCAGGGGACAAACCGATAAGGTACAAGACATTGCAGATCAAATTAACATTAACACCACTGGGGAATCCCCCATCAGCTTGGAACTTTCAAACCAGTGTGCCTGTGGGCCAGGGTCTCCCGCTCGATTGGTCCGATGCTTAAAGGCCCCGCCTGGTCTGGATCTTCTGGATTCTTCTCGGTCAGCTGGTGGTGACGTCACGGGGAGGGGATTTAAAGGGAATTAAGGGACACGGAGAGCTACACAGTGACAGTAAGTGACAGGAGATCGGGGGTTTTAACGGATCAGCCCTGACAGGATCGCCCAACATGTTGCTGCACGTGAGACAGGGGCCTTGCTAAGGATCATGGGACTTTATATCATCATAGATGGTGTTTAGACTATCCACCAGTATTATCTAGATCAGTGATGTGGAACCTTGACACTCCATGTTTTTGGAACTTTAACTCTTATTTTGTCTTGGTTTGGAAAGGGGGCTGGGGGAACAGGGCTTGCTAAGGATCATGGGAATTGCAGTCCAGTGATCATTGTAAGATTACAACAACACAGCCAACACCTTTAATGATCATGGAGTTTCAAACTGTCAACATGGTCGGGAGGGTAATATTCTTATAATATTACTCTATACTGTGTATTATGTGTGTGTGTTGTTTTTTTTTGGGGGGGTGGTTAACTGCAACTGTGTGTTGGTGTGTGGATATGTGTGTAGTATGGGATGTGTGTGGGTGTGTGTTGGGTTGGGTGGGTGTGCGTGTCGGGGTGGTGTGGGAGTGTGTGTCTCGGGAGTGGTGTGTGTCGGTTGTGTGTGTGGGAGTATGGTGTCGGGTGTGTGTGTAGTGTGTGTTCGGGGTGTGGAGTGTGTGTGTCGGGGTGTGTGTGTAGTGTGGGGGGGTGTAGTGGGAGTGTGTGTGTCGGGTGTGCTTGTGTAGTGTGGATGTGTGTGTCGGGGGTGTAGTGTGGGATGTTTGTGTTGGGGTGGGTGTGTGTGGTAGTGTTGGGGTGGTGTGGGTGTGTGTTGAGGTATGTGTGTTGGGGTATGTGTGTGTTGAGGGGTGTGTTTGTTGAGATATGTGTGTGTGGGAGTGTGTGTGTTGAGATATGTGTGTGTTAGCGTGTGTGTGGGAGTGTGTGTTTTTGAGGTGTGTGTGTTGAGATATGTTTGTGTTGGGGTGTGTGTTTCGGGTGTGTGTTTCGGAGTGTTACATAGAACTTTCCTGCCTGTTTTATAAGATTTATAATGTTTGTGTTTTGCATTTTAGCCCCCCCACCCCATGTGACCAGTCTATGGAGACCGTTAACGTCGGTCCGCGAGGATCTTTACATTGCGCACACACATTCCAATCAGAGGGATCAGCTTAGAAACCGAAGGTGAACTGTCCACAATGATAATCGTATTATTTACAATATACATACTGTATCTGCAGCTGAACCTAAATAATTCATCGCATTCCATTCCCTCAGATAGTGTGCAGGAATAAACTCTTTACTCATACTTAAGTATCTTTTTTTTTTTTTTTAAAGAATAACTACAATACCCATGATCCCCCCCCAAAGCCACAGAGGTCCCTGAATAAGCCGTGTTATGAGATCCACACTGAACACCTTTTGTACACTTTAGTCATGTAGGTTTTTATTTATTTTTAATTTGTAACAATCCGTGATATCCTACTGTAGATAGGGGTCTTTGGATATCCTACTGTAGATGGGGGTCTTTGGATATCCTACTGTAGATGGGGGTCTTTGGATATCCTACTGTAGATAGGGGTCTTTGGATATCCTACTGTAGATAGGGGTCTTTGGATATCCTACTGTAGATAGGGGTCTTTGGATATATCCTACGTAGATAGGGGTCTTTGGATATCCTACTGTAGAGTGGGGTCTTTGGATATCCTAATCGTATATATCGGGTCTTTGGATATCCTAACCGTAGACAGGGGTCTTTGGATATCCTACCGTAGACAGGGCTCTTTGGATATCCTACCGTAGACAGGGGTCTTTGGATATCCTAACCGTAGACAGGGGTCTTTGGATATCCTACCGTAGACAGGGGTCTTTGGATATCCTACCGTAGACGCTCTTGGATATACGGACGGGGTCTTTGGATTCCTACTGTAGAAGGTCTGAGGGGTCTTTGGATATCCTACCGTAGACTAGGGCTCTTTGGATATCCTACCGTAGATAGGGCTCTTTGGATATCCTACCGTAGACAGGGGTCTTTGGATATCCTACCGTAGACACGGGGGTCTTTGGATATCCTCTACGTAGACAGGGTTGCTTGATATCCTACCTACCGTAGACAGGGGTCTTTGGATATCCTACCGTAGATAGGGGTCTTTGGATATCCTACCGTAGATAGGGTGGGTATGTCTTTGGATATCCTAACCGTTAAGATAGGGGTCTTTGGATATCCTAAAACCGTAGACCAGGGTCTTTGATATCCTACCGTAGATAGGGGCTCCTTTGGATATCCTCCGTAGATAGGTGCTCTTTGGAATCCTAACCCGTAGATAGGGCTCTTTGGATATCCTACCCACGTAGATGGGCTCTTTGGATTATCCTACCAGTAGATAAGGCTCTTTGGATATCCATACCGGATAGATAGGGGTCTTTGGATATCCTACCGTAGATAGGGCTCTTTGGATATCCTACCGTAGATAGGGCTCTTTGGATATCCTACCGTAGATAGGGGTCTTTGGATATCCTACCGTAGATAGGGTCTTTGGATATAATACCGTAGATAGGGGTCTTTGGATATCCTACCGTAGATAGGGCTCTGGGCTAGGGACACTGAGATGGGGCTCTGGCCTTGGGACACTGAGGGGGGACTCTGGCCTTGGGACACTGAGGGGGGACTCTGGCCAAGGGGGAAATACTGAGGGTGGACTCTGGCCTTGGGACACTAAGATGGGGCTCTGGGCTAGGGACACTGAGATAGACTCTGTGCCTGGGAAGACGAGGTACTTGCCTTGGGAGACTGAGGGGGGACTCTGGGCCTTGGCACACTGGGGGGGACTCCTGGCCTTGGGACACCTGGGGGGACTCTGGCTTGGCTACCTGAGGGGGGGACCTGCCTTGGGGACACTGCGGGGGGCCTCTGGCCTGGGACACTGAGGGGGGACTCGGGCCTTGGACCCGAGGTGTGGGAGCTCGGCCTTTGGACCCTGAGGGGGACTCTGCCCTTGGGACACTGAGGGGGACTCTGGCCTTGGGACACTGAGGGGGACTCTGGGTTTCTAGTGCCGTTCATGTAACAAGCTTAATGACTAGTATTTATATAGTATTAGTATATAGTATTTTTTAGTATTTATATAGTATTAGTATATAGTATATAGTGCCTTGGGACACTGAGGGGGGACTCTGGCCAAGGGGGAAATACTGAGGGGGGACTCTGACCTTGGGACACTAAGATGGGGCTCTGGGCTAGGGACATTGAGATAGGGCTCTGGCCTTGGGACCCTGAGGGGGGGACTCTGGCCTTGGGAACTGGAGGGGGAACTCTGGCCTTGGGATACTGAGGGGGGACTCTGACCTTGGGACACTGCGATGGGACTCTGACCTTGGGACACTGAGATGGGGCTCTGGCTTTGGAACACTGTGTAGGGATATGGCCTTGGGACACTGGATGGGATACTCTGGCCTTGGGACACTGAGGGGGACTCTGGCCTTGTGACACTGAGGGGGACTCTGGCCTTGGGACACTAGGGGGGGATCTGGCCTTGGACCCTGAGGGGGACCTCTGGCCTTGGGACACTGAGGGAGACTCTGGCCTTGGGACACTGAGGGGGGCTCTGGCCTTGGGACAACTGAGGGGACTCTGGTTTCTGTGCCGTTCATGTAACACGCTTAATGACTATATTTATATCAGTATATTATAGTATTTATAGTATATATATCATTAGTATATCTATCTGTAGTATATAGTATTCTATAGTATAGTAATCTAGTATTTCGTAAGTATTGCTTAGTATCGTCTTCTCGTGTCTCGTCTGTCGTATCTCGTCTCGCTATGTCCTTCGTATCACGTATTCTACTACTAGTCTTCGTTCTCTCTCTTCCTCTTCGTCTCTCTCATCGATTCGATTCTACTAGTCTTCGTCTCTCGTGTCTCTACGTCTATATCTGCTATCTCGTACTCTCCTACTACGTCTTCGTTATTCTATCGTCTTCGTCTCTTAGCGTCTCTATCTCTATATCTCATCTCTTCGCTCTCGTCTATTCTCTCTACTTCGTCCTCGCTGTGTCTCTCTCTCGTCTTTCCTCTTCTTCGTACCCGTACTCTCTATCGCTGTATCGCCGCTACTCGTCTCTCTCTATATCCTCTCGTCTATCCCTCGTCCAGTATTATCCTATCGTCTTCCGTCTCCCGGCATACTCTCTGCTTCGTCTCTCGTCTTCGTCTCTCGTCTTCGTCCTCTCGCTATCTCTCTCTCTCCTCCTCTCAGTCTCTCTCTACTCTTCGTCTTGCTTTCGTCTCTCGCTATTCTCTCTCGTCCTTTCTATCGTCCTCTCGCCCTACTTCTCCTGTCTTCGCTGCTATCGTCTTCTATCTCTCTCTTCGTCTCTGTCTTCGTCTCTCGTCTTTTTCTCTCGTACTTTTCTCTCGTCTTGTTCCTCGTCTTCGTGCTCTCGTCCTCTCGTCTGTCTCGTATAACGTCTCTCTATGTCTCTCTCCTCTCTCTCTATCTCGTCTTTCTCTCAGTCATTCGTCTCCCGTCTCTCTCTCTCGTCCCTGTATATACGTCTTCAGTATACTATTTACGTATGTCTATGCTCTCTAGTTACTATGTTTTATATAGTACTTTATCCCTTTCTCTCTTTGCGCTCTTCTCCCTTCTGCTCCCTTCGCGTCCGTCTCTCCTTCTCTTCTCCTTCCCACGTCCTATCCTCGTTTGCGCCTGTCTGTCTCGTTCTTCTATTCTCTAGTACTTCTAGCTCTTTAGCTCTTCTACGTTTTGAGTTAATGATCCTTTCCGATATGTTCTTCCGTTCCCTCGTGTTTCCTGAGTACCTACTGGCTTCGACAGTGCGTACCCCTGCTAAATTGCGACCCTGATCCTGCCTGCTTGCTTGTTTTTTACTGTCTTTGCTGCTGTGGTATCTGGGTGTGTTCGGTTCCCATCCTCCTCCTGCGCTATTATCTCCTGCCGTCTCGGTCCTTTTGTGGGGGATGATTTTGTAAACACGTGTTTGTGTTCGTCGACCGTGGTGACTATACTTTGTTCGCTGCTTTGTTGGGGACAGATGATCTGCTGTTTTGTTGCTGTACAGACAGTAGACAATCTTACAATGTCATGGGGAATTCAGTGTTCAGTGATTGGCCACAATAAACCCTTGTGGTTACACTGGCTACTGACTCATGAAACTTATCAGGAGACGTCCATTGCTGTAACTGGAGTAATGACTTGGTTAAATGAACAAACTGAAGCCTATTGGGCTGCTTACACTGGTGCCCCTGGAAACCGTAAGAAAGCAATGGAGAGACCTGGGAGGGCCCACACTGTCAGTCTGAAGCATACTGGAGGACCCTGTCAGTCTAGACTCGGAGGGCCCCCCCTGTCAGTCCTGAGAAGCTGGCGGGCCCCTGTCGTCTGATGACGCTGGAGGCACCACTGTCAGTCTGAGACACTGGAGGGCCCCCGCAGTCTGAACGCTGGAGGTTCCCCCTGTCAGTTCTGAGCACGCTGGAGGTTCCCCCCCTGTCAGTCTGAGCGCTGGAGAGTTCCCCCTGTCCAGCTCGAGACGCTGGAGGTTCCCCCCTGTCAGTCTGAGGACGACTGGAGTGTCTCCCCCTGTCAGTCCTGAGAACGCGGAGTGTTCCCCTGTCAGTCTGAGACGCTGGAGCGTTCCCCAAATGGGACAGAGGAACATGATATAAACAAAAAACTATTTATTCTGTGCAAGTTGCAGGAACACATGGTTTAACACTGGAATCAGAATTAGAGGAAATAACCAACACACTCCACAATCAATGGATATTATCACTGTTATTATTGAAATCTAATTGGTTATTATTCTGTAATTATAATACATTAAGGCTCTGGAATTTCAATGGAGAAGTGCAGTGGTATATCTCTTATATTAACCTTATTCTTTAGTATAGTAGTTCAATATAAGATATATACAAACGCACCTCCACATTTGAACCTCTGTCACACCTTAAGTTATTTCCACGGATAAGGATGGACACCTGCCCGGACCGAATGCGGAAATCATCTGACAGCCAGCACCGCGTTACATCTCCTTCCAACTTCGGTAACACTGCTGGTAGTCCGTGAGAGATCATCGCACCGTACAGCGGGGGGACACCGCACCCTTCCTATGACTCATAGGAAGCACATCTCCCCGCAATGGGCATGTCCTCTTTATCCCCGTGGAATAATACGAAACTTCTTGTTCTAAGGTGACAGTAAGTTCAATGTGAGGTGCAGTGGGTATATATTCTTATATTACCTCAGTTATTATTTTAAATATAAAATGGCAAACACTATTTTTTTATTAAAAGGACACTCCACCCTGCATAATACACTCTTTAGAAAGAATGGCCTCTTATAATATGTGTGATATCTCACTTTGTCCTATTTAATCATTACTGTATGGCCATGTTATGTGCTGGTATGTGTCATGGAAACTGAGCCATTTAGAAACCTGTAACTGAGCCTCGTAACTGATCCGGGATGCTAAGAAGAGGCAGCTAGGGAAAATTAACCTTCAGTCATTGGCGCTGATGTCAACTGCAATCCATAACTGACCAGTACTAACTGGATGAACCCAGGAAGCAAGAAGAACAGGGGAAAACAGGTACATTGTGCAGGATTTCAGGGTTAGACTTACACCTTTCCATTCAAAAAACTATTAAACTTTAGGGTTTTGGGGTGATTTACCTGGTATGTAGTTATCCAGCTTTCATTTTAGGGCGGAATTGTGCCCTTCTAATAATGGCAAACCTAGATACTTATAACCGAAAATAATACCGCCCCTTCCAGTGTACATATAAGTTTAATAAGTCACCTCTCGTTCCCTCAAACTCCCGGCTCCTGGTGCTTTTCTATGGTAGGAACTCCTTGGTGACTTTATATCCTTAAAATTACATGGAAGGGCCCATGTATCCATTATTAATAACTGGATTGTGTTGTTTTGTGGTAAAATTTCTGGGGATCAGGACATTACCACGTTAAACCGGATATTAATCCCTAACCATCCATTCGACCTTCCAATGTAAATCCATCACCATGGACCTCATCCACCCAATCCAGTACCCATTCGGATTTACCGACCCAATGTTCTGGTATTTTGCTGTTGAGTACTGTGATTATAGGAATAACAGTAGTCATACAATGCAATCACACTGTCAATATATTAGCTAGTTAGTTACTCTGGGATGCTTTGGTACCAGTTGCTGAAAAATCTGGTCCGACTTGCCCTTTAAAATGCCCCACACTGGGGTCCTTATTAAAGGATAGTAGGATTATATAGTGTCCTTATAATGCTTTATCACTTGTTTTGACTGTAGATAGACTAGTTAAAAAGGTAATCTGATTGGTTACTGCAAAATTAACCCAGTCTGCTATTGTCGTTTGTTCCCTGTTGTGCTTTTAAAAATTAAACTTCTATTTTCCCTGTCATTTTTTCCAGGACTTCTTTAATAGACTCCTAAGATGGCTGCTACTTGAGATCGTGGGTTCCTCGAAGTCACCCCGGACGACATAAAAGCGAGCGTAAGTACGGCGTTGGGGGTAGTATTTGGTCCAGTAAGGTGTTGACTGCATTATTATAGCATACTCCTCAATTCTACATTACGGGATAATTTTCACCATCAAAAAACTGAGTAAGCTGGGAGAGACTGAAAAATCATCTTTGTTAAAGGGATAGTTTACTGCAAGAGGTGAAACTATTCCTTTTCGACATTGATTGCAGCCGGGAGGTTAAGGAGTATGCCTTACCGCCTGTTCTTCAATCATTGGGGGTTTAGTATAGCCAGGGAACGAACTTCTGAAAATCGGTACCTTTTCATCTGATACAGCGGGGGGGCCGCTCTGAAATTCCCAGACTGCTTCCTGCTTCTGTTACACTATAACCGCATTATCGGGCACGCACTATTGCAGTGAACTATTTCCTTTTAATTAAACACCTAAAAGTATATTATTATTATTATTTAGTTTATTGGCATAAGGTCCTCAGTTGCATTGGCTACTCCTTTGGGGGCTTATTTGTCAGACTGTGAATCCAGGGGAAGAGAGGACAAGGATATGTATATAAATAGTTCCTGCTAATTCATTACACCTTATAGGCGAAGCACTAAGGTACATGGTCATTAGATCCATTAGGGGATGGAGAACTTGTGAGAGCCAGATTAGGTGTAAAGAATCCCCCCTGTAATCACGTGGTCCCCTGGAGCCATGGGGTCTCATTCATAAACAAGTGCACACATTTTCCCTGAGCCTTCAAGCTAGGTACCACAGAGGATACTTCGCACCAACTGACAGTTCGCCACAACCGTGTGTGTGGGCCCATAGAGGGACAGAAATACTGCTTTGTTGATTTTGAAGTGTCCCATCGCCATTCTGATGAAAATCGTTGGACTTTGATCGCAAGCCACACCTTCACCAATTGCATGGTGTGTACGGCCCTTATTTACCTCAACCAATCAGATGTTAATCAATGTTGTTTTCTAACCATAGTAGACCAGTGGAAATGGAAGAAAACATTTGCTAACATCTGATTGGTTGCGGCAAATTAACAGCTTGGGCAAAGTCTCTACACCACTTATTAAATACACCTAGAGTGGCGGTTTCCTGCCCTAGTGACTTGCTGGGATGCTCCTTAATCCCTGCCCAGACCCCCTCCCCAGACCACCCAGACACCATCCATACTCTGCCTAGCCCCTGGCCCCTTGTGGGTCCCTGGGATGCATTTTTCCCTAAAATGGATGCAATGTGCCCATGGGCACTGCGTATCCGTTTTGCTGTTTATTTTCTCGTTACTCTCGTTAAACTCGTTTTCTTGCAGGTATCGGCAAGTTGGCATTAGGGCCTGGCACCCAGAACAAGAACCCTGACAAACAAGAACTTCAGAAAGAAGTTTAAAGACATAGCTGAAGCCTAATAAGTGTGTTTATCAGACAGTAGAGGATTCAATGGGGGCTCCACATCTCTCTGGTCATTTTTGACTTGACATAGCACCCAGACCCAACTTGCGATTAAAATTAAAAAGTATCAAGATTTTGAGACTGATCACTGACTGAGAAACTAGCATGTCCATACCGTTTAAAGTGACGGGGGTGGATCCCAGGCAATTGTCTAATGGGAAGATACAAAGACTTTTTATATCAGTCAGGCTGGAGTGACATCAGTAGTTGGAGAAGGAGTTACTCCCTTTACCAATGAGGAGTTTTTGGAGGAAAGATTTGGAGCCCCTAATTTTCTTTTGTTCCCCCTTTAAACATTAAATTTGCTGTTGTTTTTTAGAATTCGGTTTTTTTCTTTTTTTTTTTCCTCCAGAAGCAAAGGCGAGATTCTTACCTAACCATGGCCAATCGGGATTCTCTGATATTGGTTAGTAGGCGAAAATGTGTGTCTCTCTGGTTTCTACAAGTGCATCAATTCGCCGCATGTGCTAAACTGATCTACCGTTCCGTTTTATCTGCCTCCGACAATTTAATATCCTGCGGACTGCCAGAGGTCACGGACCCTTTTTATAATTCCAGTTCCGCAGCCCCAGAAGATGTATTCCGTGAATTTTTTGGTGGAAGAGATCCATTCTCTGATTGGTTTGGTAGGTTGTGGGGATTTTAACGTTTTTTTCAAGATAGTAGATTGCTGTCAATTTTGTTAGTGTATATTATAATATAGTAATATTGGACGGTTTGTATAAAGACTACATCCATCTCGTCCAACTTTAATACCTCACCCCGAGGATGTCTGTATAACAGTTCCATGTAACGATAGTATTGGAGGTTGTATAAAGACATAAACGATCATCTAGTCCAACCTTTATACCCTACCCAATATGTCTGTATAACGTTACATAGTACATAGGTATGGAATTTGTAGAAATCATATGTCATCTAGAGTCCCACCGTTTATACCCTACCCATAATGTCTGTATAACAGTTTTACTAGTAACATAGTATTGGAGGTTGTATAAGAGACATTGTCCATCTAGTCCAACCGTTATACCCGAACCATAATGTCTGTATAACAGTTACATATAACATAGTATTGGAAGGTTGTATCCGAAATTACGTCCATCTAAGTCCCAACCTTTATACCCTACCCATATGTCTTCTAAACAGGTTTTACATAGTAACTAGTTAATTGGAGGTTGTATAAAGACATATGTCCATCAGTCCAACCTTTATACCCTACCCATAATGTCTGTATAACAGTTACATAGCTAACGTATGGAGGTTGTCTAAAGACCCATACATGCCTCACGATCTGTCCCTCGCAGCGCATCCCCCGGCCCCCATGCTAGTCAACCTTTATACCCTACCCATAATTGTCTGTCTAACAGTTCCATCGTACATATTATTGGAGGTTGTTATAAAGACAGATGTCCATCTATTTCCCCAAACCTTTATCCCTACCCATATGTCTTGTATAAACAGTTACATAGTAACCTAGTATTGTAGGTTGTATAAAGACATAATACGTCATCTAGTCCAAACATTTATACCCGACCCTAATGTCTGTATAACATTACATAGTAACAGAGTCTGAGTTGTATAAAGACATACAATCCATCTAGTCCAACCTTTATACCCTACCCATAATGTCTGTATACAGTAACATCGTAACAATATTATTGGAGGTTGTATAAAGCATCATCCATCTAGTCCAACGCTTTAATTATATTACCCTACCCATAATGTCTGTATAACAGTAACATAGTAACATAGTTAGGGAGGTTGTATAACGTACTACGTCCATCTAGTCCAACCTGTATACCCTACCCATAATGTCTGGATAACATTTACATAGTACCATAGTATTGGAGGATTATAAAGACAATGACATCCATCTAGTCCCACCTTTATAAACCCGACCCATCAATGTCCTGTCTAATAGTTACTAGTACAGAGTATTGGGTTGTATAAAGACCTACGTCCCATCTAGCCAACCTTTATATCACTACTCATAATGTCTGTCCTAACTTCATAGTAACAGTATTGGAGGTTGTATAAGACATAAATCCATCTATTCCAACCTTTAATCCACTCATAATGTCTTGTCTAACAGTTTTACAACATTAACATAGTATTGCATGTTGTTATAAAGACATACGTCCATCCTAGTCCACAACCTTTAATACCCACCCCCATAATGTCTGTATAACCGTACATTAGTAACATAGTATTGGAGGTTGTTATAGACATACGTCCATTCTAGTCCACCTTTATACCCTACCCATAATGTTCTGTAACAGTTTACACATATAACATAAGTATTGGGAGGTTGTATAAAGACATCAATCCATCTAGTCCAGACCTTTATATCCTACTCATAATGTACTTGTAATAACAGTTACATAGTAATATAGTATTGGAGGTTTGTATAAGACATACGTCCATCTAATCCCACCTTTATACCTACCCATTAATGTCTGTATAACAGTTACATATAACATACGTGTGGAGGTTGTATAAGACATACGTCCATCTAGTCCAAACCTTTAATACCTCTCCCATGTTCAATGTGTAATGGGCACCACCTTCTAGTGTGTATAATTTATACGTGTTCCACCCTCCTCTGCTCTCACTCACAGCAGTTTTTGAAACATTCACAATAATATGCAGGGAATACACTTACTCAGCTTAGTGTCGCAAGTGACCTTTATTGGCAACAGTGTTTGGGCCTCAACGGGCCATTTCTCAAGCAATTTCAAAAGTGACAAAAAATAGTACATTTAAATAGATAAAAAACAAAAACCTTAGTCCAACTCCAATTAAATGAGAAGTCCAACCATCATAATTGAAGCAACCAGCGTCCAGGTGTCATTAATCCCTAGTACAAAATTCAATATCCTAGTGCAAATTCAATATTGGAATTCTTTATCCGTCCCAAAAATCAAGTCCGTTCCTGCAATGCATTTTTAAGTGCCTAAGTCATAACTGTTATACAGGCAAAAGAACAAAAACACAAAAAACATAAAAAATAAAATAGAGCCTGCTTTAAACAGAAGGTTTTCGTAGTCTCATGCCCATTAAAATAGCACTGCCCAAAATAAGCCTAGAAGATTTCCCACTCCCAGCATTCCTATAGACATAGCAGAGACCTGCACGTTCCTCCTTTATTTCCTGTAGTACTGCATATGTTCATACTGCGATATTACCAGGCAATACAGACTAATGGTATAGAGAAATTATCTTGCACACATACTTGGTTTTCAACTTGATAGATTTTGCGATACCCACACGGTTTTTCATAATGTACGGCATAGTCTTTAATGTAACGGTTGGCGCCCCCAATTTACCTTGCTATCATTATGTATGGCCGCTATGGTAATTTATGAAGCGAACGCACGGCAAAGGTGGCGAATGAAAGAGCCGATACTGCGCCCTTACTAATATCCCCTATGATCTTGTTTTTTGCACTGATGAGATCTACTAACAAGAATTCCAGTCATTGACGTAATGTCCACTCTCAAGACTGACCGGAAACATAAGGCGTATTTCAGGTTAGTCTTACATCTCTCATATTTCTTAACTACAGTGGTAAATGTAAAACAATGAATTTGTGATTGTTTGAGGTTAGTGACTAGGGTTGTATCTAGCCCCAAACATCTACAGTGGAGCCAAGATGGGCACTGGAATTGGTGGAGAACGAGTATAAATTAAACTGTTGGCTTAACGTTAGTTCCCTTTAAAGAGAGGACCTAAACATCTAAATTTCTACCGAACGTGGAGTGGACCCCCTGACCTTCACGTGTTCCATAAATGGACATCCTTCTTACCTGAAAAAATGGTGTTTGTGATATTGCCTCCTCCATTCTCGGTGCTGCCACGCTGAAATTACTATTGAGAGTTTTCAGCTTTTCTAATGATGGTGATTAGGCTCATTTAATTAATACCAGTGGGTCGTACGGCCAAGGATTTGTGTTGCCTTTGCTGGTATTCCATTTTGTTCCCTCCAATTCTTCCTCATTTATGTATCCCTCGTTGCTTCCCTAGGCGCTGATTCTGTTTTCGCCATTAACCGTCATGGTGATCGTACCACGCCCACTCTGCCCCAGTTATTTCCTCCCTTCCCAATTCGGCGGCGGTACTTGGCCACCAACTTTTCTATATGATGATTTTAATTGTCCAGTTATTGTCATTACAATAAACCTTATTTCCTAAGCTCTCCTGCTCATCCTTTTCAAAGCGGAGGACTGGGAGACTCGGGGAGTTGTTCTGCTCTGTTTTCCACCTCTACCAAGTCCTTAATGGAAAGAGAATAACCACTAAAGGTCTGTGGTCGGCTTTAGTCAACTTAGTGCTTCTATAGGTACCTTTCCCAGACTTCCCACCACCATGGGGCCATATTGGCCCGGCCAACAATACCTGTGGTTTTTTTAAGACCACAATAATCTTACTATAGCCGATGGTAATTTTATGATCGAGATTCGTAATTTACAAAACCGCACTGTAAATTTATGTCTGATAAAGGCGCGGAAATTCTGTATTTATAAATATGGCCCCAGAGAGCAAGAGGACATGTGAATAAATCTTGGGTGTTTTTTTTTCTTGTCAGTACATGCTGGGAGATGTACCAGGTAACAATAATTTTTATTGGGTCGTCCTGGACGAAATTAGGTAATGGGGGGGATCATAGGGTATTTGGGGTGGTGGTGGGATTAAAGTCATATATGCAGGGTATTGTGGGGTGGGGTGTGTTATTCGTTATTCAGGGTATTTGTGGGGTGGGGGTGCGATTAGTTATTCTCAGGGTAGCGTTGGTGGGGGTGGGATTTAGTTATTCCGGGGTTATTTGGGGGGGGTTGTGACATTAGTTATTCAGGGTATGTGGGGTGAGGGATTGGATTAAGTTATTCAGGGTATCCGTGTGGTTGGGGGTGGGCTATAGTTCTTCAGGGTACTCATGTGAGTGGGGGTGGGATTAGTATTCCAGGGCTGTGGATAGGTCTTGGTCAGGGGTGTCTGAGGTTATGTCCCAGTAAACATGAAGTTACACTGTTGAACTTGGTATTATATTCATACAAAATGATGTATCGAATCTGCGTTTATATTTTCCCATACATGTCTGTGGAGAACGGAGTCGAACGAGTGGAAGTAGAAGAAGATGGAGAATTGAAGTCTATCCGGGTTAATGGTGAGAACACACAAATGGAAGTGAGATGGGATTGGGGAGAATAATAAGGAAGCAAGTTTTAAAGGAACCCTTAAAAGAATACATAAAATATCTGTTGAAATGAAAAGTACCTGGGCAGGGGTTGGATTGTAATTCTACCTCCCAATATTTAAGGGGGGGAGGGGGGTGGGAGCAGCAAGCGTGGAAAAAAAAAAAAAAAAAAAAAAAAAAAAAAAAAAACTGCCTTCCTGCCATGCTTCCGCAGTGCCTTTAGCCCCAGAGCACTAACCTGGCAGATGAAACTGTAGCTCCTCAGGAAACAATATTGGTAGGATCCGAATTATCATCCTACCTCCCTGTTCCAGGTATTTTTCCTTTTTAAAACCTGAATGGATTCAATATCGGCATTCCTTACTCTGTGTTATTTGTCAGCAGCGTGGATTTTAACCGCCAGCCATTCGCTAAATCCATCGCTAAAAATATGCAACGAGATATTCGAATCATGAGCACTGGCTGGTGCCGTGTCTTTTCCTATTCCCATGCAGCCGGCGCAAGGAGTCGTTAAATCCACGCTAACTGCTAGCCAAGCCGTAGCGTTGACTTTACTCAAAAAAGAGTGCATCGGCGGTAAACGAGGCTGTTATATTTTTTACCATCTGTGTACATATATTAAGGTTGGAAGGGTCGAAACAACACCAGACGATTTTCACATCTGACAACTACAGATTGTAAACCCAATCACTCTTACTGGTGTGGGATTAAAAAACGAATTTGGTCCGATAGGTGTACATAGCTTAATGATCTGGGTTTTTTTTTTTGTGGTGTTGACATTTCGTAATTCCCAGATATGAGATTCGGTTACCTTTCACTACTTAAGCCCTAAATGACTTTCATGCCTTCATTCTCATTAGACCGCTTCTCTTGGACACTGAGCCATGTCTGAGACAGTGACTTAGGGAGGAGAGGAGTTATGAACTGACTGCAGGATCTTTATGAATTCAATAGATATTTATTCTATTGTTTGTTGTTAAGTCTTTTTGTGACGTTATGTAGAATATTTGGGAAAATATCCTGAGATTGCTTGGTAGGATCGATTTTTTGAACCATCCGTTCTCTTCATGTTTTTGCAGGTGTCGAGGATGATTTAGCTCTGGCCCATTGAACCGGCAAAAGGGGACAGACCCATGTACCTACAGTGTGTAGTGTGGGGAGTGTTTGTGTCGGTGTGTATGTGTAGTGTGGCGTTGTGGTCGGGGGGGTTGTATTGTGGGATGTGTTTTGTTGTTTGGTGTGTGTCGTGTTTGGGGTGTGTGGGAGTGTTGTTTAGGTATGTGTGTTGGGTAGGTGTGTTGTTTTGAGGGGTGTGTTTGGTTGAGATAGTGTGTGTGGGGAGTGTGTGTGTTGAGATATGTTGTGTTAAGCGGTGTGTGGGCGTGTTGTTTTGAGGTGTGTTGTGTGTTGAGGCTTCTGTTTTGTGTTTTGGGTTGTGTTCGGGTGTGTGTTTCGGAGTGTTACTCGAACTTTCCTTCCTGTTTTATAAGATTATCATGTCTTGGTGTTTTGCCTGTTAGCCCCCCCCCCCCATGTGACCAGTCTAATTAGACCGTTACCGTCGGTCCGCGAGGATCTTACATTGCGCACACACATTCCAATCAGAGGGATCATCTTAGAAACCGAAGGTGAACTGTCCACAATGATAAATCGTATTCTTTACAATATCATACTGTCTGCAAAGCTGAACCCTAAAATAATTCCATACAGCATTCCATTCCCTCAGAAGTGTGCAGGAATAAACTCTTTACTCATACTTAATTATCTTTTTTTTTTTTTTTTTTAAAGAAAACTACAATACCCATGATCCCCCCCAAGCCACAGAGGCCCCTGAAATGAAGCCGTGTTTAGATATCCACACTGACCACCTTTTGTACATAGTCATGTAGGTTTTATTTATTTTTAATTGTACATCCGTGATATCCTACTGTAGATTAGGGGTCTTTGGATACCTACTGTAGATGGGGGTCTTTTGGATTCCTACTGTAGATGTGTGGTCTTTGGGAGATCCTAACTGTAAGATAGGGGTCTTTGGATCTCCTACTTTAATAGGGGTCTTTGGATATCCTACTGAGAATAGGGGTTCTTTGGATATCCTCACGTGAATAGGTGGTCTTTGGATATCTAACTGTAGATAGGGTCTTTTGGATTATCCTAACTGTAGATAGGGGTCTTTGGATATCCTACCGTAGACATGGGTCGTGGATATCCTAAACCGTAGAACGGGCCTTTGGATATCCTACCGTATACAGGGGTCCTTTGGAGGATATCTACCTTAGACCGGGGTCTTTGGATATCCTCAACCGGAGACAGGGTCCTTTGGATATCCTACCGTATACAGGGCCGCTTGGATATCCGACCGTAGAACGGGGGGGGGTTCTTTGGATATCCTACTGAGATAGGGGTCTTTGGATATCCTACTGTAGACAGGGGTCTTTGGATATCCCTAACCGTATATATGGACTCATTTTATTCCTAACCGTAGATATGGCTCATATGGAATATCCCTAACCGTAGACAAGGGGTCTGTGGATATCCTAACCGTAGACAGGGGTCTTTGGATACCTAACCGTATACAGAGTCCTTTGGATATCCACCGTATACAGGGGTCTTTGGACTATCCTACCGTAGATAGGGTTCTTTGGATACCTTCTCCTACCGAGATGGGGTCTTCGGTGATATCCTACCGTAGTAGGGTCTGTTGGATATCCTACACCGTAAGAATGGGGTCTTTGGTATCCTAACCGTAGACAGGGGTCTTTGGATATCCCTACCGTAGATAGGCTTCTTTGTATATCCTAAACCGTAATAGGGCTCTTTGGATATCCTACCGTAGATAGGGCTCTTTGGATATCCTACCGTAGATCGGGCTCTTTGGATATCCTACCGTAGATAGGGCTCTTTGGATATCCTACCGTAGATAGGGGTCTTTGGATATCCTACCGTAGATAAGGGTCTTTGTGGATATCACTAGCTCGTATATAGGGCTTCGGTTGGATATCCTACCGTAGATAGGTCTTTGGATATCCTACCGTAGATAGGGGCCTTTGGAATATACCTAGTAGGGTCTTAAATGTGGATATCCTACCGTAGATAGGGCTCCTGGCTAGGACACGAGATGGGGCTCTGGCCCCTTGGGACACTGAGGGTGGACTCTGGCCTTGGACCTGAGGGGGACTCTGGCCAAGGGGGAATACTGATGGGGACTCTGGCCCTTGGGACACTAAAGCTGGGGCTCCTGGGCTAGGGACAAACTGAGATTAGGAACTCTGGCCTTGGGAGGACTGAGGGGGTACTCTGGCCCTATGGGAGATGAGGGGGGACTCTGCATTGGGACCTGGGGGGGACTCTGGCCTTGGGACACTGGGGGGACCTGGCCGGTGGACCCTGAGGGGGGACTCCTGGCCGTGGACACTGAGGGGGGACTCTGGGCCTTGGGACACTGTAGGGGGGACTCTGGCCTTGGACACTGAGGGGGGACTCTGGCCTTGGGGACCGGGGGGGACGTCTGGCCCTTGGGACACTGAGGGTGGACTCTGGCCTGGGCACACGAGGGGGGACGCTGGGTTCTAGTGACGTTCAATGTAACAAGCTTATGGACTAGTATTTAAAGCTAGTATTAGTAATATAGTATTTTTGTAGTATTTTATAAGGTAATTAGTAGATAGTAATAGTTGCCCTTGGGACACGGAGGGGGGACCTCTGGCCAAGGGGGAAATCTGAGGGGGGAATCTGACCTTTGACAACCTAAGATGGGTCTCTTCCTGGGGCTAGGGACACTGAGATAGGGCTCTGGCCTTGGGACACTGAGGGGGGACTCGGGCCTTGGGAGACTGAGGGGGACTCTGGCCTTGGATACTGAGGGGGGGACTCTGACCTGGGACAAACTGCGATGGGTACTCTGACTTGGGACACTGAGATGGCTCTTGCTTTGGAACACTGTGATGACTATGGCCTTTGACACTGATGGGACTCTGGCCTTGGGACCCTGAGGGGGGACCTGCTTGGGACACGAGGGGGGACTCTGGCCTTGGGACACTGAGGGGGGACTCTGGCCTTGGGACACTGAGGGGGACTCTGGCCTTGGGACACTGGGGAGACTCGGCCTTGGACACTGATGGGGGACTCTGTCCTTGGACACTGAGGGGGGACTCTGGGTTTCTAGTGCCGTTCATGTAACAAGCTTAATGACTAGTATTTATATAGTATTAGTATATAGTATATATATAGTATTAGTACATAGTATAATATAGTATTAGTATATATATAATATAGTATTTATTAGTATTTATATAGTATTAGTATATAGTGTATATAGTATTAGTATATATAGTATATATATAGTATTAGTATATAGTATATAGCTAGTCTTCGTAATCTATACTATCGTCTTTGCTTCGTACTTTCATATCCGTCTTCGTATATCTATGTCTATCGTATTCGTCTCTCTCGTCTCTCGCTCGTCTTCGTATTTCCTCTCGTCTTCGTCATCATGACGTGTCTCCTCTCTCTTTCTCTCAGTCTTGCGTCTATCGGCTTTCTCTCGTCCCTTCGTCTCCCGTGTGTCCTCTCTCTCGTCCGTCCTCGTCTTCGTCTCCCGTCCTCTCCTCGTTGTCTCTCGTCCTCGTCGCATCGTCTTCGTCTCTCGTCCTCTCTCTCGTCTTTCTCTCGTCTTCGTCTCCCTTCTCTCTCTCGTCCTTCGTCTCTCGTCTTTGTCTCTGTCCTCCTTCGCCTCTCGTCTCTCTCCGTCTCCTCTCTCTCTCCGTCTCTCATCTGTCTTCGTCTCCTCGTCTCGTCTCTCAGTCCTCTCTCCTCTCTTCTTTCTCTCGTATTCTTCCCTCCCGTCTCTCTCTCGTCTTCGTCTCTCGTCTTCGTCTCTCGTCTTCCTTCTCTCGTCCCTGCGCGCTATCGTCCTCTCTCCTCTCTCTCGTCCTTCATCTCTCGCTTCGTCTCTCGTGCTTCGTGTCTCTCGTCTTCGTCTCCTCGTCTTGTCTCTCGTGTCTCGTTCTCTCTCTCTCATCCTTCGTCTTTCTCCTCGTCTTGTCTCCCGTCTCTCTCTCGTCTTGTCTCTCGTCTGCGCGCTCTTCGTTTCGTCCTCCGTCCTCTCTCTCTCGTCCTTTTCCCTCGCTTCCGTCTCCCTTCTCTCTCCCTCACGTCTTCTCTCTCCGCTCTCTTCTTCTTCTCTCTCTCGTCTGTATCTCCGTCGCGTCTCATCCTTCTTCGTCTTCGTTCTCTCGTCTCCTCTCCTCTCTCTTTCTCTCTCTTCGGCTCCCGTCTCTCTCTCGTCTGTCTCCTCGTCTTCGTCTCTCGTCTTCGTCTCTCGTCTCTCTCTCGTACTGTCGAGGAGATGAGTCTATATTTCTCGTATGTCTCTCCGACGCTCTTTCGCTACGTTTTCTGACTGTTTCTCTGGTGTGGTGAAGGACATAACCGTATGTGTTCCGGGGAACAGGGAGTGTACCCCAGGGGCACTAAGACCGGAGGATCCACCCCTGAGTCACGGACCCCTGGGCATGGGGTAGGGAGGGTCGTGGCGGACGGGGGAGGCTAGCGTGGTGTTCAGGCCCATCCTCCGCCTGCGCTATGGAGAGGCCGGTCTCGGAGCCGGGGGGGGGGCGGGGTGTAAACTTGTGTGGAGGGGTCGGACGGGGGTGATGGGGGGGGGCCGCGTGGCGGGCGGGGGGTCAGCGGGCAGCTCTGCTGGGTTTGGTGCGTGACAACAGGCACAACGGCAAATGGCCTGGGGAATCAGGAGGTCAGGGAGGGGCCACAGAAACCCTGGGGGGTGTACACGGGCGGTCTACGGACTCCATGAACGTTATCAAGGAGAACGTCCATTGCTGTAACTGGAGTAATGACTTGGTTAAATGAACAAACTGAAGCCTATTGGGCTGCTTACACTGGTGCCCTCTGGGAATACGTAAGAAAGCAATGGAGAGACACTGGAGGGCCCACTGTCAGTCTGAGATACTGGAGGACCCCTGTCAGTCTGAGACGCTGGAGGGCCCCCTGTCAGTCTGAGAAGCTGGAGGGCCCCCTGTCAGTCTGAGACGCTGGAGGGCCCCCTGTCAGTCTGAGACGCTGGAGGGCCCCCTGTCAGTCTGAGACGCTGGAGGTTCCCCCTGTCAGTCTGAGACGCTGGAGGTTCCCCCTGTCAGTCTGAGACCGCGGGAGGTTTTCCCCCTGTCAGTCTGAGACTAACGCTGGAAGGTTCCCCCCTGTCAGTCTGAGACGCTGGAGGTTCCCCTGTCAGTCTGAGACGCTGGAGGTTCCCCCTGTCAGTCTGAGACGCTGGAGGTTCCCAAAATGGACAGAGCAGGATAAAACCAAAAAAAATGATTTAATTCTGTCAGTTTGGCAGGCAATGGTTAACATGGGAATCATAATTAGGGAAAAATACCAACACACTCACATCCCTTGATATTTATCTAATGTTATTTATTGAACTCTAATTGGGTAGTCTGTAATTAAATACATAAGGCTCTGGACTTTTTCTGGAGAAGTGCGTGGAATATATCCTTATAATAACCTCTTAACTATGTAGTCAATTCTAAGAATACATAACAACTGCACTCCACATTGAACCTCTGTCACCTTAAGTTATTTCCACGGATCAAGGTGATGACACTGCCCGGACCTGATAGTAGAAATCCAACTGAGCAAGCACCGCGTTACAATCTCCTTCTCTTTCGTTAAAACTGCTGGTAGTCCGTGAGGATCATTCCACAGTAAACGCCGGGGAGACGACCCTTCCCTATGACTCTCATGAGCACATCTCCCCGCATGGTGCCTGTGCCTCCTTATCCGGGAATAACGAAAGCTTGCTGTTGTTCTTAGTGACCAGACCGTTCAATGTGAGGTGTCAGTGGTATATATTCTTAATATTAACCGCCCCCCAATTTAATTTATTTAAATATAAAATTGCAAACACTTCTTTTTTATTTAAGGCCACTCCACCCTCTAATACATCTTTAGAAAGAATGGCCTCTTTATAATAAGGTT
Source organism: Hymenochirus boettgeri (assembly GCA_019447015.1). Taxonomy (NCBI): domain Eukaryota; kingdom Metazoa; phylum Chordata; class Amphibia; order Anura; family Pipidae; genus Hymenochirus; species Hymenochirus boettgeri. The sequence continues at coordinate 154,315,736 of CM033477.1, forward strand.
TGATATATCCATACTTTGTCCTATTAATTCATTCTTATGCCTGTTATGCTCCTGGATGGTCATGGAAACTGAGCCATTTAGAAAACCTGTACTGAGCCTGTCTGAGGCCGGGGCATGCTCAGAAGAGGCATCTAGAATTAACATTCAGTCTTGGCTGTGATTCAACTGTCAAATCCATAACTGACAGTTACTAACTGGTAACCAGGAAGCAGAAACAGGGGAAACAAGGACATTGTGACAGGATTTCAGGTTGACTATAAGACAACCTTTCCACACAAATTTCAAACTATTACCATTTATGTTTTTGGGGGGTGATTACCTGTATGTAAGTTTTCATTTTAGGGCTGGACCTTGCCTTTAAAAATACTGAAACCTTTATGTATTATAAGAAAAATACGCCCCTTCCATTGTCATATTCAGGTTTTATAAAGGCACCATCTGCGTTCCACTCAACCGCCGGTCTGGGTGCTTTTATATGGTCAGCGGAACGTCCTTGGTGACTTTAATATCCGTAAATTACACTGGAAAGGGGCCCATTATCCCTTCTATAATAACTGGTAATTGTTTGTTCGCTGAGTAAAAATTCTGGGTATCCGGATTTACAACGTTAACTGGATATTTAACCCCTAACCATCCAATTCAACTCCAATGTAAATTCCATCCCATGGAGACCCAATCCACCCAATCCAGTCCCCTTCGTTACCTTACCCCATGTTTCTGGTATTGCTTTGAATTACTGTGGATTATAAGGAATCAAGTATCCAGTACAATGCAATACACCGGCAATATATGCTAGTTAGTTCACTCTAGACTTTTGGTAACCAGTGTGAAAATCTGGTCCGACTTGCCCCTTTAAACTGCAACCTGGGGTCTTATTAAGGATATTAGGATTATAAGTGTCCTTATACTGGCTTTTTAATCCATTTTTTTAACTGTAATAAGACTATAAAAAGGTTAATCCTGATGGTTTTCTGCAAATTAACACCATCTGACTATGTGCTTCTGTTGTTCCCTGTTGTGCTTTAAAATACCACTTCTATTTTCCTGTCATTTTTTTCCATTGGGGTCGGTGTGTGTGTGGGAGTATGTGTCTCGGGGTGTGTGTGTAGTGTGTGTGTGTGTGTGTGTCGGGGTGTGGGAGTGTGTGTGTCGGGGTGTGTGTGTAGTGTGGGGGGGTGTAGTGTGGGAGTGTGTGTGTCGGGGTGTGTGTGTAGTGTGGGAGTGTGTGTGTCGGGGGGGTGTAGTGTGGGAGTGTTTGTGTTGGGGTGTGTGTGTAGTGTTGGGGTGTGTGGGAGTGTGTGTTGAGGTATGTGTGTTGGGGTATGTGTGTGTTGAGGGGTGTGTTTGTTGAGATATGTGTGTGTGGGAGTGTGTGTGTTGAGATATGTGTGTTAGCGTGTGTGTGGGAGTGTGTGTTTTGAGGTGTGTGTGTGTTAGCGTGTGTGTGGGAGTGTGTGTTTTGAGGTGTGTGTGTTGAGATATGTTTGTGTTGGGGTGTGTGTTTCGGGTGTGTGTTTCGGAGTGTTACATAGAACTTTCCTGCCTGTTTTATAAGATTTATAATGTTTGTGTTTTGCATTTTAGCCCCCCCTGTTTTATAAGATTTATAATGTTTGTGTTTTGCATTTTAGCCCCCCCACCCCATGTGACCAGTCTATGGAGACCGTTAACGTCGGTCCGCGAGGATCTTTACATTGCGCACACACATATCTCAACACACACACTCCCACACACACATATCTCAACAAACACACCCCTCAACACACACATACCCCAACACACATACCTCAACACAGACCGTTAACGTCGGTCCGCGAGGATCTTTACATTGCGCACACACATTCCAATCAGAGGGATCAGCTTAGAAACCGAAGGTGAACTGTCCACAATGATAATCGTATTATTTACAATATACATACTGTATCTGCAGCTGAACCTAAATAATTCATCGCATTCCATTCCCTCAGATAGTGTGCAGGAATAAACTCTTTACTCATACTTAAGTATCTTTTTTTTTTTTTTTAGGAATAAACTCTTTACTCATACTTAAGTATCTTTTTTTTTTTTTTTTTTAAAGAATAACTACAATACCCATGATCCCCCCCAAAGCCACAGAGGCCCCTGAATAAGCCGTGTTATGAGATCCACACTGAACACCTTTTGTACAGACGCTGGAGGTTCCCCCTGTCAGTCTGAGACGCTGGAGGTTCCCCAAATGGACAGAGACAATGATAAAACAAAAAAAATGATTTAATTCTGTGCAGTTTGCAGGAACACATGGTTAACATGGAATCAGAATTAGAGGAAAAATAACCCAACACACTCACAATCAATTGATATTTATCTAATGTTATTATTGAAATCTAATTGGTTATTCTGTAATTATAATACATAAGGCTCTGGACTTTCAATGGAGAAGTGCAGTGGAATATATCCTTATAATAACCTCTTAACTATGTAGTCAATATAAGAATATATACAACTGCACCTCCACATTGAACCTCTGTCACCTTAAGTTATTTCCACGGATAAAGGATGACACTGCCCGGACCTGAATAGTAGAAATCATCTGAGCAGCACCGCGTTACATCTCCTTCAACTTCGGTAAACTGCTGGTAGTCCGTGAGGAGTCATCCACAGTACAGCCGGGGAGACCGAACCCCTTCCTATGACTCATAGGAAGCACATCTCCCCGCATGTGCAGTGTCCTCCTTTATCCGTGGAAATAACGAAACTTCTTTGTTCTTAAGGTGACAGACGTTCAATGTGGAGGTGCAGTGGTATATATTCTTATATTAACCTCAGTTAATTATTTTAAATATAAAATGGCAAAACACTATTTTTTATTTAAAGGACAACTCCACCCTCATAATAACATCTTTTAGAAAGAATGGCCTCTTTATAATATGTTGATATATCATACTTTGTCCTATTAATTCATTACTGTATGCCTGTTATGCTCCTGGATGTGTCATGGAAACTGAGCCATTTAGAAACCTGTACTGAGCCTGTACTGAGCCTGGGCATGCTCAGAAGAGGCAGCTAGGGAATTAACATTCAGTCATTGGCTGTGATGTCAACTGTCAAATCCATAACTGACAGTTACTAACTGGATGAACCAGGAAGCAGAAACAGGGGAAACAGGACATTGTGCAGGATTTCAGGTTAGACTTACACCTTTCACATTTCAAACTATTACCATTTAGGGTTTTGGGGGGTGATTTACCTGTATGTAAGTTTTCATTTTAGGGCTGGACTTGCCCTTTAAAATAATGAAACCTTATGTATTATAAGAAAATAAGACGACCCTTCCAGTGTAATATAAGGTTTATAAAGTCACCTCTGCGTTCCCTCAACCTCCGGTCTGGTGCTTTTATATGGTCAGGGAACTCCTTGGTGACTTTATATCCTTAAATTACACTGGAAGGGCCCATTACCCTTATATAATAACTGGTAATTGTGTTTGTTTTGCTGGTAAAATTTCTGGGTATCCGGATTTACCAACGTTAACTGGATATTAATCCCCTAACCATCCAATTCGACCTTCCAATGTAAATTCCATCACCATGGACCCAATCCACCCAATCCAGTCCCCTTCAGTTACCTACCCCATGTTCTGGTATTTGCTTTGAATTACTGTGGATTATAAGGAATAAAGTAGTCATTACAATGCAATACAACCTGTCAATATATAGCTAGTTAGTTCACTCTAGACTTTTGGTACCAGTGTGAAAATCTGGTCCGACTTGCCCTTTAAACTGCACCTGGGGTCTTATTAAAGGATATTAGGATTATAAAGTGTCCTTATTAATGGCTTTTATCACATGTTTTTTAACTGTAGTAGACTAGTAAAAAGGTTAATCTGATTGGTTACTGCAAATTAACACCAGTCTGCTATTGTCTGTTGTTCCCTGTTGTGCTTTAAATAAACTTCTATTTTCCTGTCATTTTTTTCCAGGGACCTTTAATAGACTCCTAAGATGGCTGACTACTATGAGATCCTTGGGGTTCCTCGAAATGCCACCCAGGACGACATAAAGCGAGCGTAAGTACGGCGTTGGGGGTAGTTTGGTCCAGTAAGGTTGACTGCATTATTATAGCATACTCTCTCATTCTACTTAAAGGGATATTTTCACCATCAAAAAACTGTAAGCTGGGAGAGACTGAAAATCATTCTTTGTTAAAGGGATAGTTTACTGCAATAGTGAACTATTCCTTTTCTACATTGATTGAAGCCCGGGAGGTTAAGGAGCTATGCCTTACCTCCTGTTCTTCAATCAATGTTTAGATAGCCAGGAACGAACTTCTGAAAATCTTACCTTTCATCTGATACAGCGGGGCCGCTCTGAAATTCCCGACTGCTTCCTGCTTCTGTTACACTATAACGCGCATTATCGGGCACGCACTATTGCAGTGAACTATTCCTTTAAATTAACACCTAAAATGTATATTATTATTATTATTTAGTTTATTGGCATAAGGTCCATCAGTTTGCATTGCTCTCCTTTGGGGCTTATCTTGCCAGACTGTGGAGTCCAGGGGGAAGAGAGGACAGGATATTGTATATAAATAGTTCCTGCTAATTCATTACACCTTATAGGGCGAAGCACTAAGGGACATGTCATTAGATCCATTAGGTGGATGAGAACTTGTTAGACCAGGATTAGGTGTAAAGAATCCCCCCTGTAATCAGTGGTCCTGGGAGCACATGGGTCTCATTCAGTAACAAGTGCAAACATTTCCCTGAGCCATTAAGCTAGGTACACACCAGAGGATACTTCGCACCAACTGACAGTTCGCCACAACCGTGTGTGTGGCCCATAGAGGGACAGAAGACTGCTTGTGGATTTTGAAGTGTCCCATCGCCCATTCTGATGAAAAGTCGTTGGACGTTGATCGCAGGCCACACCTGCGACCAATTGCATGGTGTGTACTGCCTTAATTTACCTCAACCAATCAGATGTAATCAAATGTTTTCTAACCATAGTAGACCAGTGAAATGGAAGAAAACATTTGATAACATCTGATTGGTTGAGGCAAATTAACAGCTTGGGCAAATCTTTACACCACTTATTAAATACACCTGAGAGTGCGGTTCCTGCCCTAGACAATGGCTGGGATGCTCCTTAAGCCCTGCCCAGACCCCTCCCCAGACCACCCAGACACCATCCATACTCTGCCCCTAGCCCTGCCCACTTGTGGGTCCCATGGGATGCAATTTTCCCTAAAATGGATGCATGTTGCCCATGGGCAACTGCGGTATTTCCTGTTTGCTGTATTATTTCTCGTTAAACTCTCGTTAAACTCGTTTCTTGCAGGTATCGGAAGTTGGCATTGCGCTGGCACCCAGACAAGAACCCTGACAACAAAGAACATGCAGAGAAGAAGTTTAAAGACATAGCTGAAGCCTATGAAGTGTTATCAGACAGTAAGAGGATTCAATGGATCCACATCTCTCTGGATCAATTTTTGACTTGACATTATAACCCAGACACTGCTGATTAAAATTAAAAGTATAAGATTTTAGAGCTGATCACTGACTGAAGAAAACTGAGCATGCCCAGACCGTTTAACAGTGAAGGGGGTGGATCCCAGGGGCATTGTCTAATGGGAAGATACAAGACTTTATTATTATCTAAGTCAGGCTGGAGTGGACATCAGTAGTTGGAGAAAGGAGTTACTCCTTTACCAATGAGGAGTTTGGAGAAGATTTGGAGGCCCTAATTTCTTTTGTTCCCCCTTTAAACATTAAATTTGCTGTTGTTTTTAGAATTCTGTTTTCTTTTTTTTCCCTCCAGAGCAGAAGCGAGATTCTTACGATAACCATGGCCATTCGGGATTCTCTGATATTGGTTAGTAGGCGAAATGTGTGTCTCTCTGGTTTCTACCAATTGCTATCAATCTCCCATGTGCTACTGATCTGACCTCCGTTTTATCTGCTCCGACAATTTAATAGGCACTGCCAGGACTGCCAGAGGTCACGGACCCTTTTATGAATTCCAGTTCCGCAGCCCAGAAGATGTATTCCGTGAATTTTTTGGTGGAAGAGATCCATTCTCTGATTGGTTTGGTAGGTTGTGGGAATTTTAACGTTTTTTTCAAGATAGTAGATTGCTGTACAATTTGTTAGTGTATAGTATAATATAGTAAAGTATTGGAGGTTGTATAAAGACATACATCCATCTAGTCCAACCTTTATACCCTACCCATAATGTCTGTATAACAGTTACATAGTAACATAGTATTGGAGGTTGTATAAAGACATACGTCCATCTAGTCCAACCTTTATACCCTACCCATAATGTCTGTAGAGTTGGGGGGACACTGGTAGCCAGGAGGTGGGGGACACTGGTAGCCTAGAGTTGGGGGGACACTGGTAGCCAGGAGGCGGGGGACACTGGTAGCCAGGAGGTGGGGGACACTGGTAACCTGAAGGTTGGGGAGAATGTTTGGGACTGACACATTCCCTTGAACCATGGCCAGCTCCTTATACTTTAGTTTAGGTGGCGACTGGGTAAAAATTTCCCATCGCTGACGGTGAAGTTTGTTGGTGTTAGGGACAGTTTACATGGTACACACTACACCCATAAAGGGGCGATTCTGTGGGATGTACACACTTCCCTTTACGTTACTGTGTTATTTAGAGACACAATCTGGGATTCCTGATAAATGGTGATCTGCACAGAGCAAGATAACGTGGGTGCTACCAGCCTGCAATCACCACATCTATTTCCATGTCAAGTGGCTCTTCTGTGCCTCTGTGTCAGTGCCCAGCCCTCCTCCATACACCAGTGAACTTCACTTAACCTTCTCCTCTCCTTAATATTCTCAGTCTGTCTGACTGGTACATCAGCCGCTCTCAGGTGCAGCCTGGGAAATCGAACGCAGCTATAGATTAAAGGGGAACATTTAATCCATCCTATAATGTGAAATCTAATAACCATATCATAAGGGATTCAATCTAGCCAATCAGCTGAATATCTTAAATGTTTTAGCCAATTACAATTAGATGAAGTAACTTGGACCCAATGAGTCACATGACCCGCACCAATCCAGAAACTGAATTTGACCAATTAAAAAGTACCTGACTGGATATACAAATAAAACAATATCCTGTCCACTCGCTAACCAGTAGGATCGTCACTAAAGCAAATATCGCTATGGCAGCTCCGATATAACCATGAAAGGAAATGAACCGATAGAGCTGTTCAGAGTACGTTATATATATATTAATGTATTTATTCCCCACCATTGAGGAGATATTGTCATTTGTGTTTGTATTCTGGCACTGGTAAAGGTAATTAATTATGGAGCAGGATCATCCAATCAGTCACCTTGTGCATAACGAGCTTCTAATTAGCAATATGACTTTAACCATTTGTTACTTAACTGATCCTGATCTGTAATGGGGCGAAACTAGTCACATGGGCAGTTCCTTCTGATTGGTGGCCCCATGTTGGTGCCCATTGGCCTATAGGAAGCCAAAGACCTACCAGCTTCTCCAGGAACTGATGCAATATAGCAAACAGTATCTTCTAGCCTCCCCTTTATTGGAGCACCAACCTCCTAATACAAAGTGATTATTTCCCCTTTATAATTATATCATCTAAGGACATTCCCAGAATTCTGTTCTCATTGATCCTTCTGTGTCTGGCAGGTGAAACAAGACTGGAAATACGTAGCGATGGTAATCGATCGCATCTTCCTGTGGATGTTCATCATCGTCTGCCTCCTGGGAACAGTCGGACTCTTCCTGCCCCCCTGGTTGGCTGGAATGATATGAGTCGGGGGCAGATATGGGGGTGAGGACTAGGACTGGAGACCAAGTGCATGTAAAAAGATGGAGGTTTTGTGGCGGGACAGGGCAGGCGCCCCCCAGACCCTGTCTGACTCGCATGACCTACTCCCAGAATTCCCCTTCCCTCAATGGAGACAATTCACCAAGCCAGAAAATCTTCCTTTCCATTCACTCTGCACAGTTCACTGCATCCTGTAAACATGTACAGACCCCTGGGGCAGATCAGCCGGGTCCATGAATAAATATGATTTGGGGTCTCTGAGCTCTCATTCTCTTTTTACTGAAGTGTTCGATACAAAACCCCTGTAGATCAGGGACGGTCCCATTGAATAAAATGTGAACAGTTAAACTATAAACACAAACAACATACTAATAATATTATTATTTACTAACCGGCTACTATTAATATTCTTATTTATAATTATTTACTAACCGGCTACTATTAATATTCTTATTTATTATTATTATTTACTAACCGGCTACTATTAATATTCTTATTTATTATTATTTACTATCCGGCTACTATTAATATTCTTATTTATTATTATTTACTAACCGGCTACTATTAGTATTCTTATTTATTATTATTTACTAACCGGCTACTATTAATATTCTTATTTATTATTATTTACTAACCGGCTACTATTAGTATTCTTATTTATTATTATTTACTAACCGGCTACTATTAATATTCTTATTTATAATAATTTACTAACCGGCTACTATTAGTATTCTTATTTATAATAATTTACTAACCGGCTACTAGTAATATTCTTATTTACAATTATTTACTAACTGGCTACTATTAATATTCTTATTTATAATTATTTACTAACCGGCTACTATTAATATTTAGTAGTATAACAGTTATATAGTAACATAGTATTGGAGGTTGTATAAAGACATATGTCCATCTAGTCCAACCTTTATACCCTACCCATAATGTCTGTATAACAGTTACATAGTAACATAGTATTGGAGGTTGTATAAAGACATACGTCCATCTAGTCCAACCTTTATACCCTACCCATAATGTCTGTATAACAGTTACATAGTAACATAGTATTGGAGGTTGTATAAAGACATACATCCATCTAGTCCAACCTTTATACCCTACCTATGTCTGTATAACAGTTACATAGTAACAAAGTATTGGAGGTTTTATAAAGACATACTCCATCTAGTCCAAACCTTTATACCCTACCCATAATGTCTGTCTAACAGTTACATAGTAACATAGTATTGGAGGTTGTATAAAGACAATGTCCATCTGTCCAACTTTTATACCCACCCATAATGTCTGTATAACAGTTACATAGTAACATAGTATTGGAGGTTGTATAAAGACATACGTCCTTCTAGTCCACATTTATACCCTACCCATAATGTCTGTATAACAGTTACATAGTAACATAGTATTGGAGGTTGTATAAAGACATACACCATCTAGTCCAACCTTTATACCTACCCATAATGTCTGTCATAACAGTAACATAGTACATAATTGGAGGTTGTATAAGACATACATCCATTAGTCCACCTTTATACCCTACCCATAATGTCTGTATAACAGTAACATAGTACATGTATTGGAGGTTGTTATAAGACATACGTCCACTCTAGTCCAACCTGTATACCCACCCATAATGTCTTAAAACAGTTACATAGTAACATAGTAGTGAGGATGTATAAAGACATACATCCATCTAGTCCAACCTTTATACCCTACCCATAATGTCTGTCTAATAGTTACATAGTAACATAGTATTGGAGGTTGTAAAAGACATACGTCCATCTAGTCCAACCTTTATATCCTACTCATAATGTCTGTCTAACAGTTCATAGTAACAGTATTGGAGGTTGTATAAGACTAAATCCATCTAGTCAACCTTTATATCCTACTCATAATGTCTGTCTAACAGTTACACGTAACATAGTATTGGAGGTTGTATAAAGACATACGTCCATCTAGTCAACCTTTATCCCCTACCCATAATGTCTGTATAACAGTTACATAGTAACTAGTATTGGAGGTTGTATAAAGACATACGTCCATCTAGTCCAACCTTTATACCTACCCCTAATGTCTGTATAACAGTACATAGTACTAGTATTGGAGGTTTTATAAAGACATAAATCCATCTAGTCCAACCTTTATATCCTACTCATAATGTCTGTATAACAGTTACATAGTAATATAGTATTGGAGGTTGTATAAAGACATACGTCCATCTAATCCAACCTTTATACCCTACCCATTATGTCTGTATAACAGTTACATAGTAACATAGTATTGGAGGTTGTATAAAGACATACGTCCATCTAGTCCAACCTTTATACCCATCCCAATGTCAATGTGTATATGGCACACCTTCTAGTGGTATATTTACGTGTTCCACCCTCCTCTGCTCCACTCACAGCAGTTTGAAACATTCAAAAATAAATATAGCAAGGGAACACTTACTCAGCATTAGTGTCGCAAGTGACTTTATTGGCAACAAGTTTTGGGCCTCAACGGGCCATTTCTCAAGCAATTTCAAAAGTGACCATAGGTCATTTAAATAGATAAAAAAAAACAAACCTTAGTCCAACTACCAATTAAATGTAGAAAGTCCATATCCATCATAATTGAAGCAACCAGCGTCCAGGTGATCCATTAAATCCTAGTACAAAATTCAATATCCTAGTGCAAAGTTCAATATGGGAATTCTTTATTCCGTCCAAAAAGTGCAAGTCCGTTCCTCAATGCATTTTTAAAGTGCCTAGTGCATAACTGTATAAAAGGCAAAAACAAAAACAACAAAAAACATAAAATAAAATAGAGCCTGCTTAAAACAGAAGGTATTTCTTAGTCTCATGCTATTAAAATAGCAATGCCCAAATAAGCCTAGGAATGATTTCTCACTCCCAGCATTCCTAGAGACATTAGCAGAGACCTGCAAAGTTCCTCCTTTATGTCCTGTAGTCAATGCATGTGTTCATAATGCATATTAACATGCAATACAGACTAATGGTATAGAGAAATTAATCTTGCACACATGACTTGTTTCAATCTTGATAGATTTTGCGATACCACCGGTTTTCAGTAATGTACGATCATAGTCGTTAATGTACGGTGCAATTTACAATTGCTATCATTAATGTATGGCCGCTATGGTAAATTTATGATAGCGAACGCACGGTAAAGGTGCGATATTGAAAAAGAGCGATACTGCCCCATTATAAATATGCCCTATGAATCTGTGTTTTGCACTGATGAGATCTAACAAGATTCAGTCATTGACTGTAATGTCAACTCTCACAGACTGACAGAACTAAGGCTGTATTTCAGGTTAGTCTTACATCTCTCAGATTTCTAACTACATGTGTAAAAATGTAAAACAATGAAATTGTGATTGTTTGAGGTTAGTGACTAGGGTGTTACTAGCCCCAAACTCTACAGTGGGATCCAAGAATGGGCACTGGGATATTGGGAGACGAGTAGAAATTACACTGTTGGCTTAAGTTAGTTACCCTTTAAAGAAGACCTAAAACATTCTAAACTTTTACCGAACGTGGAGTGGACCCTCCTTCCCGTCAAGTGTTCCATAATGGAAAAATCCGTTCTTACCTGAAAAAATGGTTTGTGATATTTGCTCCTCCCATTCTCGGGTGCTGCCACGCTGAAATTACTATTGAGAGTTTCAGCTTTCTAATGAGGTGGATTAGGCTCATGTTAATTATCACCAGTGGTCGTACGGCCAAGGATTGTGTTGACTTTGCTGGTTATTCCATTTTGTCTCCATTCTTCTCAATTTATTTTATCTCGTTTCTTCCCCTAGGCGATGATTTTCCTGTTTTCGCCAGTAACCGTCATGGGGGATCGTACCACGCCCACTCTGCCCCAGTATTTCCTTCCCCTTTCCCATTCGGCGGCGGTAAGTGGCCACCATACTTTCTATATGATGATTTTATTGTCCAGTTATTAGTCATTACAATAAACCTTATTTCCTTACAGACGTCTCCTGCTCATCCTTTCAAAGCGGAGGACTGGGAGACTCGGGGAGTTTCGGCTCTGTTTCCACCTCTACCAAGGTCCTTAATGGAAAGAGAATAACCACTAAAAGGTCTGTGCGGCTTTAGTCAACTTAGTGCTTCTATAGGTACCTTTCCCAGAATTCCCACACCAGGGGCCAATATGGCCTCGGCCATACATACCATGTGGTTTTTAAAGACCACAATGATATTATATAGGCGATGGTAATTGTATGATCGTAATCGTAATTTTACAACCGCGACTGTAATTTATGACTGATAAAGGCGCGGAATCTGTATTTATAAATATGGCCCCAGGAGAGCAAGAGGACATGTGAATAAATCTTTGGGGTGTGTTTTTTCTGTCAGTACATGCTGGGAGATGTACCAGGTAACAATAATTTTATGGGGTCTGTCCTGGACAGAAATTAGGTAAATGGGGGGGGATACATAGGGTATTTGGGGGTGGGGTGGGATTAGTTATTCAGGGTTGTATTGGGTGGGGGGTGGGGATTAGTTATTCAGGGTATTGTGGGGTGGGGGTGGGATTAGTTATTCAGGGTATCGTGGGGTGGGGGTGGGATTAGTTATTCAGGGTATTGTGGGGTGGGGGTGTGATTAGTTATTCAGGGTATCGTGGGGTGGGGATGTGATTAGTTATTCAGGGTATCGTGGGGTGGGGGTGGATTAGTTATTCAGGTATCATGGAGTGGGGTGGGATAGTTATTCCAGGGCTGTGGATAGGTCTTGGTATGTTGGGAGGTATTACCAGTAAACATGTATACAATGTGTGAACTTGGTATAATATTCTACAAATGAGGTATCGTATCTGCGGTTTATTTCCCATACAGGTCTGTGGAGAACGGAGTCGAACGAGTGGAAGTAGAAGAAGATGGAGAATTGAAGTCTATCCGGGTTAATGGTGAGAACACACAAATGGAAGTGAGATGGGATTGGGGAGAATAATAAGGAAGCAAGTTTTAAAGGAACTAAAATAATAAAATAAAATATCTGTTGAAATGAAAAGTACCTGGGGCAGGGAGGTTGGATTGATAATTCCTACCTCCCAATATTTGAAGAGCAGCAGCGTGAAAAAAACTGCTTCTGCCAGGCTTCCTCAGTGCTTTAGCCCCAGAGCACTAACCTGGCAGATGAGAACTGTAGCTCCTCAGGAAAACAATATTGGGAGGTCGGAATAATCAATCCTACCTCCCTGTTCCAGGTATTTTTCATTTTTAAACCTGAATGATTCAATATCGCATTCCTGACTGTGGTTATTTGGTCACAGCGTGATTTTAACGCCAGCCATTCGCTAAAATCCAGCGCTAAAATGAATGCAAACGAGATATTGAATCATGAGCACTGGCTGTGCGTGTCTTTTCCGATTCCCATGCAGCCTGCGCAAGGAAGGCGTTAAATCCACGCTAACTGATAGCAAAGCCGTTAGCGTGACTTTTACTTCAAAAAAGAGTGCAGCGGCAGTAAACGAGGCTGTATATATTTATTTACCATCTGTGTACATATATAAGGTGGGAAGGTCGAAACACCAGACGATTTTCACATCTGACAAACTACAGATTGTTAAACCCAATCACTCTGACTGGTGTGGATAAAACGATTTGGTCGATAGGGTGTACATAGCTTAATGATCTGGGTTTTTTTTTGTGGTGTTGACATTTTCGTAATTCCAGATATGAGAATTCAGTTAAACCTTTCACTTAATCAAGCCCTGAAATGACTTTCATTCCTTCATTCTCATTAGACCGATTCTCTAGGGACACTGAGCATGTCTGAGACAGTGACTTAGGGAGGAGGAGGAGTTAGAACTGACTGCAGATCTTTATTACTTCAATAGATTTATTCTAATTGTTTGTTGTTAAGCTTTTGTGACGTTATGTTAGAAATTTTGGAAAATATCCTGAGATTTTCTTGGTAGGATCGGATTTTTGACCATCCGTTCTCTTCATGTTTTTGCAGGTGTCGAGGATGATTTAGCTCTGGCCATTGAACTGAGCAAAAGGGAACAGACCCATGTACCTCCAGTCAGAACAGAGAACACAGAGGGTACGTGATAGGCTCCCATTTGGGCCTTTGGGTCTGAATAGCGATGATGAAGATGAGGACCTTCAGATTGCTATAGCCTACAGCCTTCTGAATTTGAACAAGCAAGGAAACACCCAGAAGGTGTGCACAGTAGGAGGAACCTGGGGAAAGTATCAGGGGGGCAGAAAGGATGTCAATGGGTGGACAGTGACCTAAACAATCATCCCCACCAGTGGGCCACCAGAGAAACCAGCCAGTAGGAAAGCAGGAACAATGCAATTCGGTGTCTGAGCCATTGGCAGAGGGTAGAGAGTCAACTGACAAAGAGACCAAACCCAACAGATGTTGTCTCTTCTGATGGATAATTTCCTATTAGTTAATAATGGTGAATACACAGTATCCAGGGGTGTCTCTAGGGTTTTTGCCACCTGAGCCAAACTTTTAAATGCTGCCCCTATGTACTACTAAACGCTGTTTCTTTTCCCTCTGCTCTGCCTGCCACTTTTCTAAAAAAAAAAAAAATTAAAGTGAGCACTGCCTGCTGCCTCTCTGATATTTAGCAGGGCCGCTGCCCTGAGCATTTTGCTCATATTGCCTCATTAGAGAGACACACCTGAGAGTATCTTACAATGAACTATGTAATAGAGTGATAATGTCTAATGGGACTCGCATTTTCGTTATATTTGTTGACAGTGCGTTCAGTGTTGAGTAGAAATTTGTGATCCGGAAACACGCTTGGCAAAAAGTCTCTTCAATGCACACAAATTGCTACTAAATATTCCCCATTGGCTACTTTTTAAATAGCGAACGCGCCAGTGAGTTGTAAACGTTCCATTACGTGGTGATGTTGATTCTTGGAAGGCCGGGGAAGGTTCAATGAGCTTGAGGTCTTGGTGCCAAATCTCCAAATGACTTAAGATGTGTGTGTTCCCATAGGATTGCCAGAAGTTATTGGATGGTATTTATTAAACTTCATTAATGTAAAATAAATATATTGCGTGTATTAAAGACACAATCGTTGTTATACACGGTGTTGTACTTTGTGTTATTTACCATATGTACTGCTGGTTTCTTATAAAGAAAAAATACCACACTTACAGGGATATTCAATTAAAGTTCTTATCATTTAAAATGGTGCTAATTTTGCCCCAACCAATCAGATGTTAGCTTTGAAATGTTGAAATAGGATCTGATTGGTTGGGGCAAAATTAGCACCATTTTAAACGATAATAACTTTTATTGAATCTCCCTGATGATGTCATGATAAAGTACATCCTTATTTTACAACGCTGTGTGTAATGATGACTGCCATGTAAAAGAACGATTACGTCTAATTGCAGAAATATTATTTTACATGAACAAAGTTTCCTAATATCGATAGCGCCATAAATCGAAAGTTATTGTAAGCAGAAGGGTCGTACTTTTACCAGTCACGATAACCTGCTGCATCGCAAATTAGCTTTTTGTAAATATGGCCCTATGCGCTTATTTTTGTCTGATGGAAATTGTAGTTTGGCTAAGACCATTTTTTTGATTGGCTGTCGTACTTCCTTCTCATTCTCTAAATTTTCCATTTGCAAACCCCTGACAAAGAACCAGATTTAAAACACTCGGGTTAACGTTATTGTACGCCAGTGATCGTACATTTACGGCAAACATTGGTAAATCTATGAACGTTCGTTTTCCGATAGAGATTATAAATTAACGATACCGCACATTTATACATATGGAAAGCCTCATCCATCAGACAGACCCTGTAACTAGAAGTAATAATCACCACCCAATGAAGAAATTATTAGTCTATTTGTGTAGACTATCCACATAACAATAGAGAGGCCCTTTATGTAACCCTAGACCACAGCCAATAGATGGAACTGCCATACTGAAAAGTTTTGCTTTTCTCATTAGGTGTGTTCTAAGCCTGGATTTGCACCCTTCCTTCCCGTGCTTCTATAATCGCCGAGTCGCTGCTTGAGGGTTTAGGCGATTCTTTCCGGTCGCACTTATCCACTGCACCGATCTGTCCTGACTTCATCTTGAGATCCAGAGACGCTTTTCTTATTCACTGGAACCTTGGACTTTGTGATAAAATAAATATCTGTGATGGGCTGGACCCAAGGGATGTCTTATTGAAACAGACAGGGCTTCTTATGTAGAATATTATTATATATATATATAATTCTATTGTATGCTGTAAATTTAGAGTTTTATTAATAAAGTGCTTGGCCTTAGTTATATGCAAGTAACACTGTAGAACAATGTAGCAGGAATATACAGGTCACTATTTATTATAACTTATTGGAATAAAACTCCCAGCAGACTTTTGGACTACCCAGAATCCTCTGGTGACAGGACAAACCAAATGTAATGTAAAAATTGACCAAGTGTTATGATGTAAACAAGGGGAATTGCTTATGTGGGGTTACTTATGGTGAGGAATCACAGTTTGAATGGATGGGGGGAAAAGTTCAATTACTTTGTGTATTTGGGGATCATATTCACTAGGGGAGCTGTAGGATCAACTGTTGAATCATAGACAAGTTCACCTAAAGGAGGCTTAGCAGTCCCTCTGAATGAATACAGCCCTTATGACCTGATATAACATTTACCAATCAGGATAGATTGTCACCCCCCTTATTTTATTCATTGCCAATCAGTGTACAAGGTAAAAAATATAAATGAAGGGATAGACCGGAAAATCGGCAGTAACCGCAGCTAGACACCAACCTAAACCACAAGACACCATTTTGCAGGTGCACAAACCCAACACAAATACTTTATTCACATCAAGATACAAAATTAAAGTCTATAATATATCTCTATAAATGATTCTTTTTTTTTATATATTTTTTTCACTTGCCAATGGCCAATGTAAATACAATGCATCATGGGAGGGAAAAATGGAATGTAGTAAGGCAGGGACAGTAACGGATTTAGCCGACCCCCGAATTGCCACCACCGTGTAATATACTCCCAAGGAGAGAGCAGGGTGAAGCGAGCGAGCGAGCATGCAAAGTAACACCAGAAGGATCGTTAGCGGTACAGGAAGAGCAAATATTTCATGCAAGTCTGAAATGAACTCTTCTATAAGGGCACGGCCACACTGCGCCGCAATCGCACACGGAATCGATTGTTGCGTTTGCGCATGCGTTTTTCATTAGATATACAAAAACGCATGCGATTGCGATAATAAATGCGGAACGCTAATCGCAATCGCATCCCAAACCGCGCATTTTCGGTGCGTTGCCGTGATTTCAATGATCGCAAAAAAACGCATGTGCAATCGCACACGCAACAAAGCGCGAGTGTGGCCTAGCCCGAAGTGACTTTCCAGATATTGACTGGTCACATACTTGGCAATGAGGCAACACTTCCTCCTCACTTGTCCATAGCTACCCTAACCCTTACCCCCCAGTCTATCATACAATCACACTTGGCTCTCTCCAGTCATACTTGTATCCATTAAAGCCAGAAAGCCATACACCCACCTCAACATTCCACCCACTCGATCTGAGCTAAATGTCGAACAGATTGGAATGTCAAGTGGAGCAGCAGTTTTACTATCCGACGTTCCAGCACGTTTCCTGGCCGGGTCATATTTGCAATGGTATTACCTTTATAACATCATAGGATCACAGATGATCGGACCATTTATTGGGACATCACAGGATGCCGAGAGGTAAGTTTGAAGTGTATGGCCAGCTTATGCTACCATCGAATCATGCTTCTCCTGTTCTATACATTCTAGTAAGTCTATCAGGCCACCGTCATTCATAATCTTGAATACGTTTCCAGTTAAGGTGCCCGTACACGTGTCAACATTAGATTTTACTCATGACAAACATCTGATCTATCTAATGTCTAAGATTAACCGGAATTGGTTTCTTACCTTCCGATGTTTCTTGTGACGTTCCCTCCTGGCTGGATGGTTTCTCGGGAACCCGCAAGATATGGGACCCTTTAGATATTAGATAGATTAGATGTTTGTCTATACAGAAAGTCTAATCTAATATCTCATATCGTGGGAATGTCGGACGCGAGTTCTAACGTACGGGCACCTTAATTCATCACATCATCTCATTTATACATTCATTAAGTCTATTACACAGCCGTGCGTGGAAGTAGATGCACTGAATTCTCCCTTATGATCCCGTTTGCAATAGTGTCGGGGAAGACAAACCTTAGAGCAACATACACAGGTACAGTGCTGGTCATTTCGATTGTCTCCTCTCCCTGGGCATTGGATACCCAATACTCTCGGATATCGGTCAAACAGATCAGTGGGCAAAAGCAGCTTTGACAAAGAAATGAAAAAAAAAAACAACCCTCTTTGTTGTGGCAATAAAACTAATTATGGAGAAAAAGCCCAATTGTTAATGTGCAGTAACTAGAACGATTGTCATTGTGGTTCATTGATATATTAACGTTGGGAGGGTGGGAGACGAGTTAGCAGAAGAATGGATGAAATCAGGCAGCGCGTAGGGAAGATTAGCTTAAAAAAGGAATGAAAGGCATAAGGGCCCGGACGCAGCCCTGGGACCTGGCAGGATGGGTAGAAAGTTAGAAGGAGGTGGCTCCTCTTTGTAAGGCGAGTGAAATGTGACAACACCAAATTAGGTGGTCTGACGGCGTGGAATGTTTCTCACTGAGGCAAAGCTTCAGGATGGCGTTCACTTCCTCCGCCACAGCCGTAGGGGCAAACTCAAACTGGTCCTACAAGAAACGAACATCATATAAACTAAAATCCGAACGCCATACATACATATTACAGGCTCCATCATAGATTAGTACCTCCCCCTATTTGATAAGCACCTCCCCCTGTTTGATAAGCACCTCCCTCTGTTTGATAAGCACCTCCCCGTTGTATAAGCACCTCCCTGTTTGATAAGCACATCCCTCTGTTTGATAAGCACCCTCCCCAATCATCTCCATCCAATAAGAAAAATAGGAACACAGCACCCAATAATGAATGATAATAATAATAATAGACAGCTATGTCATGAACAATATTGTCGTTTCTGTCTCGGTACCTTGGTTCGAACCATGCCGGCCCTCTGGTCCGAACATGCTCCAGCGATGCAGCAATATCTATCTCCTTCACCCCTGAATACAGGACACAGGAGGTCAGTTCACCAAAGTCATATATTTAGGGATGAAACACAAATTCAACACTTACCCTTAGCCATGCGGTTCAACACCATGTCTACCAGGATATAGGTTCCAGTCCTCCCGGCTCCATCACTGATGGGAAATAAAAACACACATTGCAATTGGTTCCCACGCAGTCACCATACACTGGTACGTAGACAAAATGGCTTCCACCAAAGTACAGTCCTATCTCCTAGGACATTATAACTATCCCCATTGGCCTATCGGTAAAGAATAAATCATATTACAGGAGCCTGACATTCTGGACACTTATTTGAATCTAATTCCCAGGGACAGGAAATCTTCATTCAGTGACTATAGGTCTGAACTTCGATATTACTTCTGATTCACTTGAAACCAACTGAAACTCCCAGCATCCTCTGTACCTTTTCTATTGCATTCCATAACCCTCAATCTTCCGGAACCCCTGGCACTGCCACGCTAACTGTCACGCTGAGAGAAAAGAGACTAAAGGTTTCCTGGAATACCAGAAAACTAAAGGTTCTTTTAAATTAAGAGAGTGGGACAGAGATAACCGTGGTATCTAATGGAGAAACTTACCTGCAATGTACATAATGGGACATGAGCGACCACGGTACGACTTGTTTACTTTCCTGTAAATTATAATGGACAATCAGAAAATATGGCCCATGATACCCCTGTATAAGACTGATTATGGTACTTCCCAAACTGCCCAAGAGTGGCCACTGAGCTTATCAGCAATTATAAACACGCGTGGATGGTACGTGGACAGTGCACAGGAAATCACACAGGATTATTACACAGTACATTATATTGCATTATAAAAAGAGACACCGTGGATCATACATGGAAAGTGCAAGGAGAAACACGTAATACAGTACAATTTAATTGTAATATGAAAAGAGACACGTGGATCATACATGGAAAGTGCAAGGGGAAACACGTAATACAGTACAATTTAATTGTAATACGAAAAGAGACATGTGGATCATACATGGAAAGTGCAAGGGGAAACACGTAATACAGTACAATTCAATTGTAATATAAAAAGAGACACACGTGGATCATACATGGAAAGTGCAAGGAGAAACACGTAATACAGTACAATTTAATTGTAATATGAAAAGAGACACGTGGATCATACATGGAAAGTGCAAGGGGAAACACGTAATACAGTACAATTCAATTGTAATATAAAAAGAGACACACGTGGATCATACATGGAAAGTGCAAGGAGAAACACGTAATACAGTACAATTTAATTGTAATATGAACAGAGACACGTGGATCCTACATGGAAAGTGCAAGGAGAAACACGTAATACAGTACAATTTAATTGTAATATGAAAAGAGACACTGGATTGTACATGGAAAGTGCAAGGGAACACACGTAATACAGTAAAAATTAAATTGTAAAATGAAAAGAGACACATGGTGGATCGTACATGGAAAGTGCTAGGGGAAACACGTAATACAGTACAATTTAATTGTAATATGAAAAGAGACACACGTGGATCGTACATGGAAAGTGCAAGGAGAAACACGTAATACAGCACAATTTAATTGTAATATGAAAAGACACACGTGGATTGTATATAGAAAGTGCAAGGGGAAACACGTAATACAGTACAATTTAATTGTAATATGAAGAGACACACGTGGATCGTACATGGAAAGTGCAAGGGGAAACACGTAATACAGTACCAATTTAATTGTAATATAAAAAGACACACGTGGATTGTATATGGAAAGTGCAAGGGGAAACACATAATACAGTACAATTTAATTGTAATATGAAAAGAGACCCGTGGATCGTACATGGAAAGTGCAAGGGAAAACGTAATACAGTACAATTTAAATGTAATATGAAAAGACACGAGGATTGTATATGGAAAGTGCAAGGGGAAACACGTAATACAGTCCAATTTATTGTAATATGAAAAGAGACACGTGGATCGTAATGGAAAGTGGAAGGGGAAACACGTAATACAGTACAATTTAATTGTATAATGAAAAGAGACACACGTGGATCGTACATGGAAAGTGCAAGGGGAAACACGTAATACAGTACAATTAAATTGTAATATGAAAAGAGACACACGTGGATCGTACATGGAAAGTGCAAGGGGAAACACGTAATACAGTACAATTTAATTGTGATATGAAAAGAGACACGTGGATCGCACATGGAAAGTGCAAGGGGAAACACGTAATACAGTACAATTAAATTGTAATATGAAAAGAGACACGTGGATCGTACATGTAAAGTGCAAGGGGAAACACGTAATACAGTACAATTTAATTGTAATATGAAAAGAGACACACGTGGATCGTACATGGAAAGTGTAAGGGGAAACACGTAATACAGTACAATTAATTGTAATATGAAAAGAGACACACGTGGATCGTACATGGAAAGTGCAAGGGGAAACACGTAATACAGTACAATTTAATTGTAATATGAAAAGAGACACATGTGGTTGTACATGAAAAGTGCAATGGGAAACACGTAATACAGTACAATTTAATTGTAATATAGAAAGAGACACCGTGGATCGTACATGGAAAGTGCAAGGAGAAACACGTAATACAGTACAATTTAATTGCAATATAAAGAGACACATGGATCGTACATGGAAAGTGCAAGGAGAAACACGTAATACAGTACAATTTAATTGTAATATGAAAAGAGACACATGTGGATCGTACATGGAAAGTGCAAGGGGAAACACATAATACAGTACAATTTAATTGTAATATGAAAAGAGAGACGTGGATCGTACATGGAAAGTGCAAGGGGAAACACGTAATACAGTACAATTTAATTGTAATAGAAAAAGAGACACACGTGGATCGTACATGGAAAGTGCAAGGAGAAACACGTAATACAGTACAATTAAATTGTAATATGAAAAGAGACACGTGGATCGTACATGGAAAGTGCTAGGGGAAACACGTAATACAGTACAATTTAATTGTAATATAAAAGAGACACGTGGATTGTATATGGAAAGTGAAAGGGGAAACACGTAATACAGTACAATTAAATTGTAATATGAAAAGAGACACGTGGATCGTACATGGAAAGTGCAAGGAGAAACACATAATACAGTACAATTTAATTGTAATATGAAAAGAGACACACGTGGATTGTATATGGAAAGTGCAAGGGGAAACACGTAATACAGTACAGTTTAATTGTAATATGAAAAGAGACACACGTGGATCGTACATGGAAAGTGCAAGGGGAAACACGTAATACAGTACAATTTAATTGTATATGAAAGAGACACGTGGATCGCCATGGAAGTGCAAGGGGAACACGTAATGCAGTACAATTTAATTGTAATATGAAAAGAGACACGTGGATCGTACATGGAAAGTGCAAGGTGAAACACGTAATACAGTACAATTTAATTGTAATATGAAAGAGACACACGTGGATCGTACATGGAAAGTGCAAGGGGAAATACGTAATACAGTACAATTAAATTGTAATATGAAAAGAGACACTGGATCGTACATGGAAAGTGCAAGGGGAAACACGTAATACAGTGCAATTAAATTGTAATATGAAAAGAGACACGTGAATCGTACTGGAAGTTGCAAGGTGAAACACTAATACAGTACAATTTAATTGTAATATGAAAAGAGACACACGTGGATCGTACATGGAAAGTGCAAGGAGAAAACACGTAATACAGTACAATTTAATTGTAATATGAAAAGAGACACATGTGGATCGTACATGGAAACTGCAAGGGGAAACACGTAATACAGTACAATTTAATTGTAATATGAAAAGAGACATACGTGGATTATATATGGAAAGTCAGGGGAAACACGTAATACAGTACAGTTTAATTGTAATATGAAAAGAGACACACGTGGATCGTACATGGAAAGTGCAAGGGGAAACACGTAATACAGTACAATTTAATTGTAATATGAAAAGAGACACGTGGATGGTACATGGAAAGTGCAAGGGGAAATACGTAATACAGTACAATTTAATTGTAATATGAAAAGAGACACGTGGATTGTATATGGAAAGTGTAAGGAGAAACACGTAATACAGTACAATTTAATTGTAATATAAAAAGAGACACACGTGGATTGTATATGGAAAGTCAAGGAGAAACCCGTAATACAGTACAATTTAATTGTGATATGAAAAGAGACACGTGGATCGTACATGGAAAGTGTAAGGGGAAACACGTAATGCAGTACAATTTAATTGTAATATGAAAAGATACACGTGGATCGTACATGGAAAGTGCAAGGTGAAACACGTAATCAGTACAAGTTAATTGTAATATGAAAAGAGACACACGTGGATCGTACATGGAAAGTGCAAGGGGAAACACGTTACAGTACAATTAAATTGTAATATGAAAAGAGACACGTGGATCGTACATGTAAAGTGCAAGGGGAAACACATTATACAGTACAATTTAATTGTAATATGAAAAGAGACACGTGGATTGTATATGGAAAGTGCAAGGGGAACACGTAATACGTCACTTTAATTGTAATATGAAAAGAGACACGTGGATCGTACATGGAAAGTGCAAGGAGAAACACGTAATACAGTACAATTTAATTGTAATATGAAAAGAGACACACGTGGATTGTATATGGAAAGTGCAAGGGGAAACACGTAATACAGTACAATTTAATTGTAATATGAAAAGAGACACACGTGGATCGTACTGGAAAGTGCAAGGGGAAACACGTAATACAGTACAATTTAATTGTAATAAGAAAAGAGACACACGTGGATTGTATATGGAAAGTGCAAGGGGAAACACGTAATACAGTACAGTTTAATTGTAATATGAAAAGAGACACACGTGGATCGTACATGGAAAGTGCAAGGGGAAACACGTAATACAGAACAATTTAATTTTAATAAGAAAAGAGACACACGTGGATCGTACATGGAAAGTGCAAGGGGAAACAGGTAATACAGTACAATTTAATTGTAATATGAAAAGAGACACACGTGGATCGTACATGGAAAGTGCAAGGGAAACACGTTATACAGTACAATTTAATTGTAATATGAAAAGAGACACACGTGGATCGTACATGGAAAGTGCAAGGAGAAACACGTAATACAGTACAATTTAATTGTAATATGAAAAGGACCACTGGATCGTACATGGAAAGTGCAAGGGGAAACACGTAATACAGTACAATTTAATTGTAATATGAAAAGAGACATACGTGGATTATATATGGAAAGTGCAAGGGGAAACACGTAATACAGTACAGTTTAATTGTAATATGAAAAGAGACACACGTGGATCGTACATGGAAAGTGCAAGGGGAAACACGTAATACAGTACATTTAATGGTATAATGAAAGAGACACGTGGATGGTACATGGAAAGTGCAAGGGGAAATACGTAATACAGTACAATTTAATTGTAATATGAAAAGAGACACGTGGATTGTATATGGAAAGTGTAAGGAGAAACACGTAATACATCAATTTATTGTAATATGAAAAGAGACACACGTGGATTGTATATGGAAAGTGCAAGGAGAAACACGTAATACAGTACAATTTAATTGTAATATGAAAAGAGACACACGTGGATTGTATATGGAAAGTGCAAGGGGAAACACGTATACAGTACAATTAATTGTAATATGAAAGAGACACACGTGGATCGTACATGGAAAGTGCAAGGGGAAACACGTAATACAGTACAATTAAATTGTAATATGAAAAGAGACACGTGGATCGTACATGTAAAGTGCAAGGGGAAACACATTATACAGTACAATTTAATTGTAATATGAAAAGAGACACGTGGATTGTATATGGAAAGTGCAGGGAAACACGTAATACAGTACAATTTAATTGTAATATGAAAAGAGACACGTGGA
The DNA here is from genome assembly GCA_019447015.1 of Hymenochirus boettgeri. Taxonomy (NCBI): domain Eukaryota; kingdom Metazoa; phylum Chordata; class Amphibia; order Anura; family Pipidae; genus Hymenochirus; species Hymenochirus boettgeri. The sequence goes on from CM033477.1 coordinate 154,340,619, forward strand.
TCGTACATGGAAAGTGCAAGGAGAAACACGTAATACAGTACAATTTAATTGTAAATGAAAGAGACACACGTGGATTGTATATGGAAAGTGCAAGGGGAAACACGTAATACAGTACAATTTAATTGTAATATGAAAAGAGACAAACGTGGATCGTACATGGAAAGTGCAAGGGGAAACACGTAATACAGTACAATTAATTGTAATAAGAAAAGAGACACACGTGGATTGTATATGGAAAGTGCAAGGGAAACACGTAATACATACAGTTTAATTGTAATATGAAAAGACACACGTGGATCGTACAGGGAAGTGGCAAGGGGAAACACGTAATACAGAACAATTTAATTTTAATAAGAAAGAGACACACGTGGATCGTACTGGAAAGTGCAAGGGGAAACAGTAATACAGTACAATTTATTGTAATATGAAAAGAGACACACGTGGATCGTACATGGAAAGTGCAAGGGGAAACACGTTATACAGTACAATTTAATTGTAATATGAAAAGACACACGTGGATTGTATATGGAAAGTGCAAGGGGAAACACGTAATACAGTACAATTTAATTGTAATATGAAAAGAGACACACGTGGATTGTACATGGAAAGTGCAAGGAGAAACACGTAATACAGTACAACTTAATTGTAATATGAAAATAGACACGTGTGGATCGTACATGGAAAGTGCAAGGGGAAACACGTAATACAGTACAATTTAATTGTAATATGAAAAGAACACACGTGGATCGTACATGGAAAGTGCAAGGGGAAACACGTAATACAGTACAATTTAATTGTAATATGAAAAGAGACACGTGGATTGTACATGGAAAGTGCAAGGGGAAACACGTAATACAGTACAATTTAATTGTAATATGAAAAGAGACACATGGATTGTATATGGAAAGTGCAAGGGGAAACACGTAATACAGTACAATTTAATTGTAATATGAAAAGAGACACGTGGATCATACATGGAAAGTGCAAGGGGAAACACGTAATACAGTACAATTTAATTGTAATATGAAAAGAGACACATGTGGATCGTACATGGAAAGTGCAAGGGGAAACACATAATACAGTACAATTTAATTGTAATATGAAAAGAGACACACGTGGATTGTACATGGAAAGTGCAAGGGGAAACACGTAATACAGTATAATTTAATTGTAATATGATAAGAGACACACGTGGATCGACGTGGAAAGTGCAAAAGGGAAACACGTAATACAGTATAAGTCACACGTGGATCACATGTCTTTGTATCACAGCACAAGGTTATTGTAATAGGGAATAATCATTTGATCATTTTAAAAGCCCACAAGGGTCCCAGCAGAGAGGGGCAAATGATCCTGATGATTCCTCACCAGCCCATGATCACTTTTGTGACTATGCAACTGAGACCAAAATTACAAGCTGCAAATCACAAAAATGACATGGGCAGCCGTGAGCTTAGTACTGGGGGGAGGAGCAAAGGTTCTGTTAACTCCGCCTGGTCCACAGCACTCTGCATATAGAGATACAGCCTGGAAAACCAGCAATCCTCATCTGATTGGATATTAGGGGAAATGGTGCACATTCGATGGCATTGCAGATCACTAACTAATGTTAAGTATGAGGGTTTTTCAGCAGGGTACTGTCTGGGGTACAGTCTGCAGCCCTAAAGCCGCACCAGTGAGCATGCTGGGAACTGTTCATCCCAAAAGCATTCTGCTTTAAGCTGGGTACGATTAGTTCCGACCACACAGTTGTGACGAAAGTAACCGTGGCCGACAGCTTGTGCGACCGAGCATGCGGTCCCCTATAGACCTCACGATCGGGCAATGCGGTCCCCTATAGACCTCACGATCGGGCAACGCGGTCCCCTATAGACCTCACGATCGGGCAAAGCGGTACCCTATAGACCTCACGATCGGGCAACGCGGTCCCCTATAGACCTCACGATCGGGCAACGCGGTCCCCTATAGACCTCACGATTGCGCAATGCAGTCCCCTATAGACTTCATGATCGGGCAACACGGTACCCTATAGACCCCACGATTGGGCAATGCGGTCCCCTATAGACCTCACGATCGGGCAACACGGTCCCCTATAGACCTCACGATCGGGCAACGTGGTCCCCTATAGACCTCACGATCGGGCAACGTGGTCCCCTATAGACCTCACGATTGGGCAATGCAGTCCCCTATAGACCTCATGATCGGGCAATGCAGTCCCCTATAGACCTCACGATTGGGCAATGCAGTCCCCTATAGACCTCATGATCGGGCAATGCGGTCCCCTATAGACCTCACGATCGGGCAATGCGGTCCCCCATAGACCTCACGATCGGGCATGATTTTCCAACCCATCCGTTCAGACATGAGTCGTGGATGGACTTACTACTCTATACGCATGTGCAAGTGCATAGAATTACAGAGTCCGCCGGGACCTGCCAGAGGACATGGCAGAGGAGGAGAGGTCGGGTAACTACCTTACCTTCGTTCCAGGCTCCTTAAAGTTTTATTGAAGAACGGTAGGACACAGCTCCTTTACCTCCTGTTCTTCAATAAAACTGAATGGCAAAAAGTGTTTTTTCCAGTGGAGATTCCCTTTAATAAATATAAATATATAGGTAGGTAGGATATGAATTAGTGCGTCAGTCTTGTTACGGGTGAAGCCCTCGCCCTCATGCAATGTAGGTACCCACCTACGGAAGTCTAGGAGTGGACGGGTACTGGTCGGGATGCCCTCAGCTGGCCAGCTGAGGAAGTGGAACTGGGTTAGGGTCCGGGTCTCCTGGGTTTGGACGTTCTTAAGGTAAAAGCTCCGTACCAGGAAATCCTCACCCAGATTGCTCTGAAACCAGGTTAACCTTTGAAGACACAGTTGTTAGAATACATTTCCTTACATGTGAAAATAATACAAAATAGAGATATTAATGGGACAGACCAGAGGTGTCCCCCATCTTGTCCTCCAGCTTTTCCTTCCACTCCCAGTAATAATCAATATACCAATGTATCCTTAACATGCTCTCTACAATTACCGGTTACAGACCACTCCCCAATGATCCTAAACCACACCCCTTACCTACTAGGACACGCCACTCCTTGTATCGTGACAGGTTTTACACAAGGTTCATATAAACAGATGGACTAGTTAGATATACGTTATTACAGGACCTGCCGGGCAATTCTAACCTATTTATGAAAATGTTTTAAAAGATGGTTGACAAAAATCGCCTTTAAATACTTACATGGAGCAATTATCTACCGCCATCTGGTGGCTACAGGCGGTGTAGCAGAGGTTTGATCTACTTTTCTTCTACTAATTTGTCATTCAGCTTTTAGGCAAAGAGTGAATAAAAAATAATTTACAAACCTCATAGATATGATATAGAGAGGAGCCTTCATCGGGCCAGTACGATCGCACGGCTTGACTCCATCTTCCACCATGGCAGAGCATACGATGACTGTACAGCCATTCTCCCAAACCATCTGTGAACACACATAGGATTACTATAGTCCACTGCCTTTCATAGCATCCTGTACATTTACCCATAATCCACTGCCTTTCATAGCATCCTGTACATTTACCCTAATCCACTGCCTTTCATAGCATCCTGTACATTTACCCATAACCCACTGCCTTTCATAGCATCCTGTACATTTACCCATAACCCACTGCCTTTCATAGCATCCTGTACATTTACCCATAATCCACTGCCTTTCATAGCATCCTGTACATTTACCCATAATCCACTGCCTTTCATACATCCTGTACATTTACCCATAACCCACTGCCTTTCATAGCATCCTGTACATTTACCCATAACCCACTGCCTTCATACATCCTGTACATTTACCCATAACCCACTGCCTTTCATAGCATCCTGTCACTTTACCCATAATCCACTGCCTTTCATAGCATCCTGTACATTTACCCATAACCCACTGCCTTTCATAGCATCCTGTACATTTACCCATAACCCACTGCCTTTCATAGCATCCTGTACATTTACCCATAATCCACTGCCTTTCATAGCATCCTGTACATTTACCCATAACCCACTGCCTTTCATAGCATCCTGTACATTTACCCATAACCCACTGCCTTTCATAGCATCCTGTACATTTACCCATAATCCACTGCCTTTCATAGCATCCTGTACATTTACCCATAATCCACTGCCTTTCGTGCATCCTGTACATTTACCCATAATCCCCTGACAAATTTTTGGGAAGCAAAACTCTGTAAGATACAGTCAAGATTCATTTTATTGAGTAAATCAAATAAAAGGAAAATTTCACTTTTAATTCTCTCACTTTTATTTTATGGGACTGAGGGAAATTAACATGGCACAGGCATCTCAATTTGAAACAGGCTGGATAAACAGATAGAAACAAGGCAGTTAGCAGAAAGTTACAGTAGTTCCAATGGGAGAGGATGAGGGAGGAAATGCAGGTACAAGCTTGGCTACAGTCTACAGATAAAGTTTAAAGTTACAGTGTACTGTATTGCATTGAAACTGTAGGAAATGCCGTAGATTTATCTTACCTGCCAGAAGTCTGCAATGGTGTGAGATAGAGGACCCTGCGTGGCGATGTAGGCCGGCATCCTGGGATCGTGTTCAATCTAACTCACAGTAACAAAGAATAAATAAATGATATGGAATTATTACAGATTTACTGAACTGGAAAGACAAATTTGTGTATCTAGTAATGCAGTAACCCTTATTTATCTGCTACTGGCGCAGTTTGTGTCCCTTGTAGCAGCTGTCTGAGCGGATTTATTAAACTGTTTTTAGCTTTCAGTTGGTATGTAAACTGCATGGTGGGAAATTCCCTCTCCCAATGCTGCCTCATAGGGATTACTGAGCATGCTTGCCCTCACAGAGAGTCAGATAGTCTAGCAGGGGGCTGGAGGACTGAGCTTCAGAAAAACAAGTACTGGATTGAAGTCATGCAGCAACACAAACACATTAGTATAAGCTACTAACACGTATTCATTTATAGACTGAAATTGGGCAAAGTCATTATTTCAGTGTACAATTCCTTTAAGAGGCTTTATTAAACTCCACTATTACTACTACTACTTTTAAATGGAACGGAAGCCATTCCTAGGGGTATGCCTATGAGTAAGAGCCGCGAGGCTCGAAACGCGTCAGACCACATCTCGGCTATGGATGATCTTTTTTAACATGTATAAAATAAAAGTGAAGCTTTAGCTATAAGAAGAAACTGCTTGACTGCTGTGTTTCCAGTGTGCGCTATACCCAAGTTTGTTCATTGCGTTTGGTTGAATTTCAGATGGAGCTCGGCACCTGGACCACCCAGGAATACGGGTGGGCTCCACCCAGTGTGGATTTTCTGCGGGGGTATCCCAGGGATATCAGCGATAGCGATGGGTTCGGGGCATATGCACCCGGACCATCTAAGTGAGTCCAACGTTAATGATGATAATAATATTTTACTATAATCTATTTGTATCATTTGGACTCCTTTCTGTTGCGCTGGGGAAAATCTTTACCATTGTTTTTCTCCCACTATTACTTCAATTCATCGTTCTAACATCCAACCTATTGACACTGCTAAACTGTCATTACGCCACCTCCTTATACACAGAATGATCTATCACGGACAGGGAATATTCCAAACTATAACCTTCCAAAGTGAGGAATTCAGCCCACAAGCAGGAAAGGGGATAAATGGGACTTCATTGGGGACTTTAGTAGCCGTTGAATTATTTCCCGCTGTACAGTCTGGGAAATACTGTATCGGTCTGATCGGGGGGGGGGATTATACGGATTTTACCATCATAACAATGGGGGTCTCTGTACAACATACTCACGATTGGACTTGCGTTGATGTAATCACTGCGGGATGGGTTGGTCTCGCTCCTCAGTTTAATGCGTGAGTGGTCATCTATCAGGGCAGGGAAACCTGGTTAAAATCTCCCCGATGCACAGGGAACATTTACTGCATACACTGTGTACGTGGCTCGATCTGTATGTTTATTATTAACAGGAGTAGAAGCTGCAATGTTATTTATTGGAACGTGTTGTAGACAGAACGGCAACTGAAACAAAATGGCTCTGGTGCTGCCCCCCCACACGGGGTAGTCAGTGCCCACAATGCTACCATGTTGGTTGCCCTGTGTAGACATTGTCTGCAGTCGGGTGTGAGGACGGGGCTGTGTAGAGTTTGTGACCCTTGGTACATGAGTGAATTGGGGTGTGTGTGTTTATCTGACGTCTATAGGAGACGGGGAACTCACAAGGAACAAAATCCGGATTCCTGTTCTTTTTCGTGTTGGTCTCGTTCTTGGCTTTGGAGCAGGAGTTGGGCTCTGCCTGATAGGCGCACAGCGCTTGCCACTCTTTGGTTAGCCGGTCTCTGTTCCTCAGGTGATCTTCCATGTAAGCCTGATAAAAGCAACGTGCACATTGTATAGAGGATTAGTCCCTATGTTAACCCTGACTGGACTATAAAGGGGCAGATCAGATTAGCAAGGAGGCCACCTATACCCTGTACCAACCCCCCTCCCATTGGAAGTTCCTAGGGTAAGGACCTAAACCGCCTGGGTTTCCCTTGCAGCAACGTTACTTTATAGCTGGAATAACAGTCTTGTTATGGCCCCGTCCCCACACGGAGCCCGGAACTCGGTCAATGCAGAGCCTGTCTAGCCATCAGGCCCCAGATATCAATGGGGAAAACCAGGAATCCCAATCTTGAAAGATCATTTCGGCTGCTACAAGGTAACCCCGGGGGGGAGGTCCTTAGTGGTCTTGGTCCTTATGTCAGATCTACATCTATTGGCTACTTCACCCCAAATAACTCAATCCTCTGCCCCTTTTATATCCCACAATGCATCCTCTTGGGGATGCGCCACAGTCAGGCTAGTTCTACCACTATAAGTTCATTCAGCTCTTTCAATAGCCAAAGAACCCTGGAAGGAGAGATTTCCTGTTTATTCTACCAGCCCCTCTTCTCTTTGTGACCTCTTCCTTTCAGGGCTTTATGAGAGGTTCACAAGCTGTCGTATGTCACTGACGGTGATGCCCAGATAACAACCAGAAGAGCAACTGATACAATAAGAGGGACTGGCAGACGTAATGGTGAACATGGAGGGGTGGACATGCACTTTAACCCAACAAAAACTACAACTTCCTCCACCCACCCTGTCTATGCTCCTCAATACACCAACCTGAACAAGGACCCAACCAATCACACGTGCCCACACATGACACAGTCCCCAGATGGAACTCTGGATATTCTGTAGACATCTAAGCATCCATTCAGTGTGTTGAGAGATGAAGCCAACACAACATTTCCAGGTAGGTCATTCCGCAACCTTACTGGGTGAAAATGTTTAACTGCCCTTTAATTTATGAAACTCCCACTCAGCTGGTTTTATTGTTTAACATTCCTTGTTAGTAATATAACTATCACTTTATTCCATGTTAAGTGTATCCACCTTTCCCTTCCGTGTTCAGTAGATATGTGGATCGAGTTGGTTCAGTCCTACTTCATGGATATTATATGACAGAGGCAGGGAGAAGATTAAAGGGGAAGCCAAAGTTAGTTTTCTGCATTTACAGAATGTGATGGAAAGATCTTCACTCACAAGGATCATGTGTCCGGTGGAGATGTCCATGTTGGACTGGACTGGTTCCTCACACCAGGATGGGGTGCTGCTGTGCGAGCTGGGGCTGGGTTGGGGGACGTCGCTGAACTGTGAGGACACACTGCTGACCCTGGAATTTTCAGCTGCCGTCCCGGTAGCTTCTGTGCGACCAAACAGAGACTTTCCAGCCATGTGCTGCCTGCAGAGATCCTGTAATGGAAGTGCAGGGGAACATTTATAGAGGGATCCCACACAAACAATTATAGAAAATATATAAAATAGCTTTTATTTCTAAAGGAGAATAACCAAGGAAGGTGATCCTGTGCCAGAATTTTTAATGCACCCCCTCACCCCAGATACCACCCCCCACCCCCAGGGTGAGAAAAGCAGACGGTAGAATTTAATGGAAGTCACGTAAAGACCTCACAAGCAGACATGGACCTGGGCAGGACAACACTTTGCAGAGCTGAAGAAAGGAAGGGAAAGGTCTGGGTGTAGGGTTGATACAGGTCATGTTTGGATATGATGGGTCTTGGCCTGGTAAGGAAAGGTATGTAGTGAATTATGGGAGAAATGTTGGGTTAATGGTCAACTAGTGGTCAGAGAGAGGGAAAGAGAGTAAAGACGTGTGATATGGGGAACTTCTTATCTCTCTATAAAGAACCCCATCATGACTATTCTCATCTAAACATTCCATTACCCATGATCATTTTCACTTGATATAATCATGAGTGAATCTCCCAGAATTCAATAGGAAAGACGTACCTGGTACTCATAGGTGGAATCTCCACCTCCTTCAGGGCCCAGGGCCACCAAACGCTCCTTCTCCCTCTGCTTGGCATGTTGGCGGATGCAGAATATGACGGCGGAGGCAATGACTATCCCAGTTATACAGGCCAAAGCAATGAAGATGAGCAAGACGAAGCGGAACGTGTCTCCAAAGTGAGAGGGGTGGGGGAAGGTGGTGGCATTGTTCCTCTGGCAAAGACAAAATGAAGATACTTAGCGTAATGTCACTGTGGTGCAAATAATAATCTTATCATGTTACTGTATAATTACAGATTAATATCCAGTGTACGGTCAGTTTACTCATTCATAGAATATGGCAATTTATGGCTACCCTGGTGGAATTCAAGACACAGGCACCCTATTGCATTGTGGGAGCTTGGCTGCCTTTTACTGCATCTATTAGACTCAATATAGAAGAAACATGCCGCCAAGGATGGACCGTTCCTGTAAACCGATTATTTGAACATGGGTCTGGAATCGTTTGTTTGAATAATAGTTATCCAGGGTCTGTAATAACGGGAACGGTAGAAATCAGTAAAATCTTTGCTTTCAAAGCCAAGAGATTTTACAACACAAGGCAAAGTAAATACAGAGCTGCTATCGGTAAACAATGTCTAAAGGTGGCCATACGCTCTAACGATAATGGGTAAACCCCGTCATTCCCCGACCCATTATCGTCAGTGTGTAGGGTCTCTTACCAACCGATCATAGTGCTGCTGAGCGACTGTAGTAGACATTATGGTCAGTCGGGAACGATGGAAAACTTCCGTCAGTCGGTATCGGCGCCCTTTACATTGAGTCAAGGGAGCCGATCTGATCGTACTGTGTATGGCCAACCTATACCGCACATGGGCATTGTGCGGTCTCCACAGCATGTGTGCCGACAGATACCCATGTGATCTGTCGGCACACATGCTGTGGAAATCACATGTCTATGGCCTTTAAAGTTACAGGGAGTGAATAAATTTAAGGTGAATTTAAGACCTGATGTGCAATGCTCGTCCATCTCTAGTTATTTTAGCACGTCCATGTAGCGCCAGCAGTGTACCAAGTTTTATGATAAGAAAAGGTGATTGTAAATGTTATTTTTGGTAAAAATCCTGGTCTTAAAAACGTGAAAACAAAACCCTAAGGAAATCCATGTAGCAAACACTATAATAACACATAATGTTAATAACACATCCAATACAAACCTCCAATGTGATTCTGCGACAGAACCGCTCGGTACATTATTAGCGAGATACGGCTGGAATAATTAGTCGTCTATAGAAATATATCGATATTTATCTGTAACGAAGGATCATCTGGAATAAGCCATGGCCAAGGTGGAAGGAGGTGGTTGAGGTCTCGGCTCCTTGAGGGACCTTGGATGTGACATTACAGGAGCAGAGGAAATGACATGCTAATTAAGACGTGGAGGGGAGATCAAATCGATGTGGAATGACATCATTACCATTTATATTAACGTCTCATCTCATTGGATTAGTAATGATTGAAAGTCAGACAAAAACTAATAACACCCTAGTGAGATGGACAGGAGATATCAGGCTGGTTAGGGGAACATTCAGCTCATTTCATATGTTATTAAGAGGGCGGGGGCAGGCTGTTTGCGTACGTAAGGACGCCCTGTCAAGTACCAATACAATATGACTTCATCTGAAAATAAGGCTGGGTACACACAGGCAGATTTTTCAGGGCTATCGAACAATACTTCTGTGTACTGGTCGGTTGGCCCAAAAAATCTGCGGTGGTTTTTGCCACAGCCACAACCGAGCCCGTTCGGCCGTTCATCCAGATCAGACAAAAGGCCAGCATTACACCATGGCTGCAAAAGAGGGGATCTCCCTCACTGGCTCATGGGCGGTGGGGATGACATCATGCAATGTGACATCATGCAATGATGTCATCCCCAACCCCCATTGACCAGCGCCCTCTGTTACCCCCCCGGTGTCGGACCCCTTAAACACAAACTTTCAGGTTTATTCAATAAGAGGTGGACATTTTCGCACTTCTTATTGAATAAGCCCCAATAATTAAAAATGTTATTCTGTTCATCTCATACAATAGAGAAAATTGCAAAATATAATAATCTCCATTGCTGGTTGGAAAGTATTAAATACAAACACCTGTCCATCAAATGACCCACAATCTATAACTATGTAATAGCTAACAAACACTGTATCAGGAGATCTGGGAGTTATAGTTCCAAACATCTGGAGGGAGACAGGTCGGACCAATCCTACACAGATCTAACAATATTGTCTAGAATATTGGGAAAAGCCAGCGGAATCTGAAGCTATATCGTCCATTGTCAATACCGGTTACATCTCATTTATTTTTTGCAAAATGGCAGACTTATCTTCTCCATTCAGATTCCACAGGGCATCGATATTCCATTAGCGAATTCCATCAAATTGATTGGAATATCGAAGACATTTTCCCAAGTTTTCGATAGACCAATCTATTGATCTATATTCATCGTCTATTGGGAAAACAATGAACGGACAAGGTGGCAACTCCATCTTCCAGAACCCCTCTTAGGTAGTTCAAGCTGAATTCTATGGAAGATTGGTGGCGGAAGGTGGGGAATTGATTTCATTAATCGAGAGGGCAACAGTAATTTAGCATCACCTTTCTTAGAAAGGCCCTTAACCAAAATGTCCGAACCAACATTATTATTACTCTTTATGGTCCAAACAACCTAATAAATAAAATCATCATCACATACCAGCTAATTACAGTACTAAACATTTATATGACTTGGACTAATACGGAAAATACTTATTTCTTACCCAAAATTTATATTGATTGGACATAAATTGACCAAGCAGTTGGCCAGTTGGGCTGATCAGTTTTTTGACAGATTCAATCAATGTTCGAATCTGCCAAAAAAACCATCTAGAAGTGTATGGGCAATTTAATATTAAAAACAAATAATAGTTTTTGTTATGTATTTGCTTTTCACATCCTATGATCTCCGTGTCCGCACCGCCGATCGATTATTCATTACAACCAGGAAATGGCCCAGAGCATTTTCTGGATAAAAATTGCCAAGAAAGGGGATGTATGAGTCAATTCTTATTTTCAAATATAAATAATCATAAATATTATATAAATATAAATAATATATAACGGATCCGTTCGCCATCTCACCACACCAGTCACAACCTATAAAGTGGCCCCTAAATAGGAAATCACCAATGTGCCAGGTTTGTCAAGATTTCACTAAACTTTGACCCTTATAGCGATAGGAACGCATTAGCAGCTCAGGAAGGAAGATGGGAGATGTCATAGAACAAGATGGCTTCCCTCTGCATTCTAATGTCTGTTCATGTTTTTGCATTTATTTTCTTTCTTACATAACGATGATTACCCTGAACAAATTATGGGCCTGATGAGACAATTATGTCCGGGGGCCCCCATCTATGAGAGAAAAGTAAGTTGCACTGCATGTTAACCCATCACCCACTAGAAAACTTTGAGCTGTAAATTCGAAATCATGATAACCGAATACAGAGAGTTAAAGTTCATGTAACACCATAAGAAGCACTGGACACCAGAAGGAGATTTATAGAAATGTACAGTGTTACACTATCCAACAAACACAATAATAATTGTTTGAACAAAGTTTTGTTAACTGCGGCCCAGGATACATAGCAAACAGGCTATTATATAATATAATATAATATGTTTCATACATCACTGGCTGTTATCTCATAATATATTATATATCACTGGCTATTATACCATATAATAAATATCATATATCACTGGCTATTATATAATATATATATCATATATCACGGGCTATTATATCATATAATAAATATCATATATCACTGGCTATTATATCATATAATAAATATCATATATCACTGGCTATTATATCATATAATAAATTCCCCTAGTAGACCCCCCCCCACTATTGGTCAATGGCGGTCCCCTATAGACCTCACGATCGGGCAACAACGTCCCCTATAACCTCCGATCGGCAGCGCTCCCCTAGACACTCACATCGGCAAACGTGGTCCCCTATAGACCTCACGATTGGCAATGCAGTCCCCATATCGACCCTCATGATCGGGCAATGAGTCATCCCCTATAGACCTCACGATTGGGCAATGCATTCCCCTATAACCTCATGATCGGGCATGCGGTCCCCTATAGACCTCACGATCGGGCAATGCGGTCCCCCATAGACCTCACGATCGGGCATGATTTTCCAACCCATCCGTTCAGACATGAGTCGTGGATGGACTTACTACTCTATACGCATGTGCAAGTGCATAGAATTACAGAGTCCGCCGGGACCTGCCAGAGGACATGGCAGAGGAGGAGAGGTCTTACTACCTTACCTTCGTTCCAGGCTCCTAAAGTTTTATTGAAGAACGGTAGACACAGCTCCTTTACCTTCCTGTTCTTCAATAAAACTGAATGGCAAAAAGTGTTTTTTCCAGTGGAGATTCCCTTTAATAAATATAAATATATAGGTAGGTAGGATATGAATTAGTGCGTCAGTCTTGTTACGGGTGAAGCCCTCGCCCTCATGCATGTAGTCCCCACCTACGGAAGTCTAGGTGGACGGGTACTGGTCGGATGCCCTCAGCTGGCCAGCTGAGGAAGTGGAACTGGGTTAGGGTCCGGGTCTCCTGGGTTTGGACGTTCTTAAGGTAAAAGCTCCGTACCAGGAAATCCTCACACCAGATGTGCTCTGAAACCAGGTTAACCTTTGAAGACACAGGTTGAGAATATCATTTCCTTACATGTGAAAATAATACAAAATAGAGATATTATGGGACACCCAGAGGTGTCCCCCTCTTGTCCTCCAGCTTTTCCCTTCACTCCCAGTAATAATCAATATACCAATGTATCCTTAACATGCTCTCTACACATTACCGGTTACAGACCACCCCCAATGATCCTAAACCACACCCCTTACCTACTAGGACACGCCCACTCCTTGTATCGTGAGCAGGTTATTACACAAGGTTCATATAAACAGATGGACTAGTTAGATATACGTAGTATTACAGGACCTGCCGGGCAATTCTAACCTATTTATGAAAATGTTTTAAAAGATGGTTGACAAAAATCGCCTTTAAATACTTACATGGGACATTATCTACCGCCATCTGGTGGCTACAGGCGGTGTAGCAGAGGTTTGATCTACTTTTTCTTCTAATTTGTCATTCAGCTTTTAGGCAAAGATGAATAAAAAATAATTTACAAACCTCATAGATATGATATAGAGAGGAGCCTTCATCGGGCCAGTAACGATCGCACTGCTTGACTCCATCTTCCACCAATGGCGAGAGCATGACGATGACTGTACAGCCATTCTCCCAAACCATCTGTGAACACACATAGGATTACTATAGTCCACTGCCTTTCATAGCATCCTGTACATTTACCCATAATCCACTGCCTTTCATAGCATCCTGTACATTTACCCATAATCCACTGCCTTTCATAGCATCCTGTACATTTACCCATAACCCACTGCCTTTCATAGCATCCTGTACATTTACCCATAACCCACTGCCTTTCATAGCATCCTGTACATTTACCACAATCCACTGCCTTTCATAGCATCCTGTACATTTACCATAATCCCCTGCCTTTCATAGCAATCCTGTACATTTACCCTACCCACTGCCTTTCATAGCATCCTGTACATTTACCCATAACCCACTGCCTTTCATAGCATCCTGTACATTTACCCATACCCACTGCCTTTCATAGCATCCTGTACATTTACCCTAATCCACTGCCTTTCATAGCATCCTGTCACATTTACCCATAACCCCTGCCTTTCATACATCCTGTACTTTACCCTACCCCACTGCCTTTCATAGCATCCTGTACATTTACCCTAATCCCACTGCCTTTCATAAGCATCCTGTACATTTACCCATAACCCACTGCCTTTCATAGCATCCTGTACATTTACCCATAACCCACTGCCTTTCATAGCATCCTGTACATTTACCCATAATCCACTGCCTTTCATAGCATCCTGTACATTTACCCATAATCCACTGCCTTTCGTGCATCCTGTACATTTACCCATAATCCCCTCCTGACAAATTTTTGGGAAGCAAAACTCTGTAAGTACAGTCAAGATTCATTTTATTGAGTAAATCAAAAAGGAAAATTTCACTTTTAATTCTCTCACTTTTATTTTATGGGACTGGGGAAATTAACATGGCACAGGCATCCTCATTTGAAACAGGCTGGATAAACAGATAGAAACAAGGCATTAGCAGAAAGTTACGTAGTTTCCAATGGGAGAGGAGGAGGGAGGAAATGCAGGTACAAGCTTGGCTACAGTCTCAGATAAAGTTTAAAGTTACAGTGTACTGTATTGCATTGAAACTGTAGGAAATGCCGTAGATTTATCTTACCTGCCAGAAGTCTGCAATGGTGTGAGATAGAGGACCCTGCGTGGCGATGTAGGCCGGCATCCTGGGATCGTGTTCAATCTAACTCACAGTAACAAAGAATAAATAAATGATATGGAATTATTACAGATTTCTGAACTGGAAAGACAAATTTGTGTATCAGTAATGCAGTAACCTTATTTATCTGCTACTGGCGCAGTTTGTGTCCTTTGTAGCAGCTGTCTGAGCGGATTTATTAACTGTTTTTTAGCTTTCAGTGTTATGTACACTGCATGGTGGAATTCCCTCTCCCAATGCTGCCTCATAGGGATTACTGAGCATGCTTGCCCTCACAGAGAGTCAGATAGTCTAGCAGGGGGCTGGAGGACTGAGCTTCAGAAAAACAAGTACTGGATTGAAGTCATGCAGCAACCAAAACAATTAGTATAACCACTAACACGTATTCATTTATAGACTGAAATTGGGCAAAGTCATTATTTCAGTGTACAATTCCTTTAAGAGGCTTTATTAAACTCCACTATTACTACTACTACTTTTAAATGGAACGGAAGCCATTCCTAGGGGTATGCCTATGAGTAAGAGCCGCGAGGCTCGAAACGCGTCAGACCCACATCTCGCTATGGATGATCTTTTTTAACTTGTATAAAATAAAAGTGAAGCTTTAGCTATAAGAAGAAACTGCTTGACTGCTGTGTTTCCAGTGTGCGCTATACCCAAGTTTGTTCATTGCGTTTGGTTGAATTTCAGATGGAGCTCGGCACCTGGACCACCCAGGAATACGGGTGAGCTCCACCCGTGTGGATTTTTTGCAGGGGTATCCCAGGGATATCAGCGATAGCGATGGGTTCGGGGGGCATATGCACCCGGACCTATCTAAGTGAGTCCAACGTTAATGATGATAATATATTTTACTATAATCTATTTGTATCATTTGGACTCCTTTCTGTTGCGCTGGGGAAAATCTTTACCATTGTTTTTCTCCCACTATTACTTCAATTCATCGTTCTAACATCCAACCTATTGACACTGCTAACTGTCATTACGCCACCTCCTTATACACAGAATGATCTATCACGGACAGGAATATTCCAAACTATAACCTTCCAAAGTGAGGAATTCAGCCCACAAGCAGGAAAGGGGATAAATGGGACTTCATTGGGGACTAGTAGCCGTTGAATTTTCCCGCTGTACAGTCTGGGAAATACTGTATCGGTCTGATCGGGGGGGGGGATTATAACGGATTTTACCATCATAACAATGGGGGTCTCTGTACAACATACTCACGATTGGACTTGCGTTGATGTAATCACTGCGGGATGGGTTGGTCTCGCTCCTCAGTTTAATGCGTGAGTGTCATCTATACAGGGCAGGGAAACCTGGTTAAATCTCCCCGATGCACAGGGAACATTTACTGCATACACTGTGTACATGGCTCGTCTGTATGTTTATTATTACAGGAGTAGAAGCTGCAATGTTATTTATTGGAACGTGTTGTAGACAGAACGGCAACTGAAACAAAATGGCTCTGGTGCTGCCCTCCCACAGGGGTAGTCAGTGCCCCAAAATGCTACCAGTGTTGGTTGCCTGTGTAGACATTGTCTGCAGTCGGGTGTGAGGACGGGGCTGTGTAAGTGTTGTGACCCTTGGTACATGAGTGAATTGGGGTGTGTGTGTTTATCTGACGTCTATAGAGACGGGGAACTCACAAGAACAAAATCCGGATTCCTGTTCTTTTTCGTGTTGGTCTCGTTCTTGGCTTTGGAGCAGGAGTTGGGCTCTGCCTGATAGGCGCACAGCGCTTGCCACTTTTTGGTTAGCCGGTCTCTGTTCCTCAGTGATCTTCCATGTAAGCCTGATAAAAGCAACGTGCACATTGTATAGAGGATTAGTCCCTATGTTAACCCTGACTGGACTATAAGGGGAGATCAGATTAGCAAGGAGGCCACCTATACCCTGTACCAACCCCCCTCCCATTGGAAGTTCCTAGGGTAAGGACCTAAACCGCCTGGGTTTCCCTGCAGCAACGTTACTTTATAGCTGGAATCACAGTCTTGTTATGGCCCCGTCCCCACACGGAGCCCAGAACTCGGTCATTGCAGAGCCTGTCTAGCCATCAGGCCCCGATATCAATGGGGAAAACCAGGAATCCCAATCTTGAAAGATCATTTCGGCTGCTACAAGGTAACCCCGGGGGGGAGGTCCTTAGTGGTCTTGGTCCTTATGCCGATCTACATCTATGGCTACTTCACCCCAATAACTCAATCCTCTGCCCCTTTTATATCCCACAATGCATCCTCTTGGGATGCGCCACAGTCAGGCTAGTTCTACCACTATAAGCTCATTCAGCTCTTTCAATAGCCAAAGAACCCTGGAAGGAGGATTTCCTGTTTATTCTACCAGCCCCTCTTCTTCTTGTGACCTCTTCCTTTCAGGGCTTTATGAGATGTTCACAAGCTGTCGTATGTCACTGACGGTGATGCCCAGATAACAACCAGAAGAGCAACTGATACAATAAGAGGACTGGCAGACGTAATGGAGAACATGGTGGGGTGGACATGCACTTTAACCCAACAAAAACTACAACTTCCTCCACCCACCCTGTCTATGCTCCTCAATACACAACCTGAACAGGACCCAACCAATCACACGTGCCCACACATGACACAGTCCCCGGATGTGACTATTCTGTAGACATCTAAGCATCCATTCAGTGTGTTGAGAGATGAAGCCAACACATCATTTCCAGGTAGATCATTCCGCAACCTTACTGCCCTTACAGTGAAGAACCAATTACATCGCTTGAAGCAGAATAAAATAGATTTGGTTGCAATAAACCCTGAATTTCTAATTTATAACTATCTGGTCCCTTCACTTCAGTCTATATAGTGACTTGCGACCAACCAAGAGAATCCGACTGGATGAAGAAAACAGACAATCCTATGTCCTCATCTTGGGCTCTATTAATAGGAGGGAAATGGAAGGGGGTGGGTGAAAATGTTTAACTGCCCTTTAATTGAAACTCCCACTCGTTTTTTATTGTTTAACATTCCTTGTTAGTAATATAACTATCACTTTATTCCATGTTAAGTGTATCCACCTTTCCCTTCCGTGTTCAGTAGATATGTGGATAGTTGGTTCAGTCCTACTTCATGGATATTATATGACAGAGCAGGAGAAGATTAAAGGGGAAGCCAAAGTTAGTTTTCTGCATTACAGAATGTGATGGAAAGATCTTCACTCACAAGGATCATGTGTCCGGTGGAGATGTCCATTGTTGGACTGGACTGGTTCCTCACACCAGATGGGGTGCTGCTGTGCGAGCTGGGGCTGGGTTGGGGGACGTCGCTGAACTGTGAGGACACACTGCTGACCCTGGAATTTTCAGCTGCCGTCCCGGTAGCTTCTGTGCGACCAACAGAGACTTTCCAGCCATTGCTGCCTGCAGAGATCCTGTAATGGAAGTGCAGGGGAACATTTATAGAGGGATCCCCACAAACAATATAGAAAAATATATAAATAGCTTTTATTTCTAAAGAATAACCAAGGAACATGATCCTGTGCCAGAATTTTTAATGCACCCCCCCCTCACCTCACCCACTATACCACCACCCACCCCACCCCAGGGTGAGAAAAGCAGACTGGTAGAATTTAATGGAAGTCACGTAAAGACCTCACAAGCAGACATGGACCTGGGCAGGACATCACTTTGCAGAGCTGAAGAAAGGAAGGGAAAGGTCTGGGTGTAGGGTTGATACAGGTCATGTTTGGATATGATGGGTCTTGGCCTGGTAAGGAAAGGTAAGTAGTGAATTATGGGAGAATGTTGGGTTAGGTCAACTAGTGGTCAGAGAGAGGGAAAGAGAGTAAGAACGTGTGATATGGGGAACGTCTTACCTCTCTATAAAAGAACCCCTCATGACTATTCTCATCTAAACATTCCATTACCCATGATCATTTTCACTTGATATAATCATGAGTGAATCTCCCCAGAATTCAATAGGAAAGCGTACCTGGTACTCATAGGTGGAATCTCCACCTCCTTCAGGGCCCAGGCCACCAAACGCTCCTTCTCCCTCTGCTTGGCAGTTGGCGGATGCAGAATATGACGCGGAGGCAATGACTATCCCATGTTATACAGGCCAAAGCAATGAAGATGAGCAAGACGAAGCGGAACGTGTCTCCAAAGTGAGAGGGTGGGGGAAGGTGGTGGCATTGTTCCTCTGGCAAAGACAAAATGAAGATACTTAGCGTAATGTCACTGTGCGCAAATAAAACACACCGTTCATAAGAATATCTATTATGTTACTTGTATCCAGATTAATATCCAGTGTACGGTCAGTTTACTCATTCATAGAAATGGCAATTTTGGCTACCCTGGTGGAATTCAAGACACAGGCACCCTATTGCATTGTGGGAGCTTGGCTGCCTTTTACTGCATCTATTAGACTCAATATGAAGAAACATGCCGCTAAGGATGGACCGTTCCTGTAAACCGATTATTTTAACATGGGTCTGGAATCGTTTTTTGAACATAGTTATCCAGGGTCTGTAATAAGGGAACGGTAGAATCAGTAAAATCTTTGCTTTCAAAGCCAGAGATTTTACAACACAAGGCAAAGTAAATACAGAGCTGCTTATCGGTAAACAATGTCTAAAGGTGGCCATACGCTCTAACGATAATGGGTAAACCCCGTCATTCCCCGACCCATTATCGTCAGTGTGTAGGGTCTCTTACCAACCATCATAGTGCTGCTGACGACTGTAGTAGACATTATGGTCAGTGGGAACGATGGAAAACTTCCGTCAGTCGGTATCGCTCCCTTTACATTGAGTCAAGGGAGCCGTCTGATCGTACTGTGTATGGCCAACCTATACCGCACATGGGCATTGTGCGGTCTCCACAGCATGTGTGCCGACAGATACCCATGTGATCTGTCGCACACATGCTGTGGAAATCACATGTCATGGCCTTAAAGTTACAGGGAGTGAATAAATTTAGGGTGAATTTAAGACCTGATGGTGCAATGCTCGTCCATCCTAGTTTATTTTAGCACGTCCATGTAGCGCCAGCAGTGTACCAAGTTTTATGATAAGAAAAGGTGATTGTAAATGTTATTTTTGGTAAAAATCCTGGTCTTTAAAAACGTGAAAACAAAACCCTAAGGAAATCCTATGTAGCAAACACTATATAACACATAATGTTAATACACCAATAAATACAAACCTCCAATGTGATTCTGCGACAGAACCGCTCGGTACATATTAGCGAGATACGGCTGAATAATTAGTCGTCTATAGAAATATATCGATATTTATCTGTAACGAAGGATCATCTGGAATAAGCCATGCCCAAGGTGGAGGAGGTGGTTGAGGTCTCGCTCCTTGAGGGACTTGGATGTGACATTACAGGGCAGAGGAAATGACATGCTAATTAAGACGTGGAGGGGAGATCAAATCGATGTGGAATGACATCATTACCATTTATATTAACGTCCCATCTCATTGGATTAGTAATGATTGAAAGTCAGACAAACAATAAACACACCCTAGTGAGATGGACGAGATATCAGGCTGGTTAGGGGAACATTCAGCTCATTTCATATGTTATAAGAGGGCGGGGGGCAGGCTGTTTGCGTACATAAGGACGCCCTGTCAAGTACCATACAATATGACTTCATCTGAAAATAAGGCGGGTACACACAGATTTTTCAGGGCTATCGAACAATACTTCTCGTGTACTGGTCGGTTGTCCCAAAAAATCTGCGTTTTTTTTGCCACACAGCCACGACCGAGCCCGTTCATCCAGATCAGACAAAGGCCAGCATTACACCATGGCTGCAAAAAGGGGATCTCCCTCACTGGCTCATGGGCGGTGGGGATGACATCATGCATGTGACATCATGCAATGATGTCATCCCCACCCCCATTGACCAGCGCCCCTCTGTTACCCCCCCGGTGTCGGACCCCTTAAACACAAACTTTCAGGTTTATTCATAAGAGGTGGACATTTTCACACTTCTTATTGAATAAGCCCCAATAATTAAAAATGTTATTCTGTTCATCTCATACAATAGAGAAAATTGCAAATATAATAATCTCCATTGCTGGTTGGAAAGTATTAAATCCAAACACCGTCCATCAAATGACCCACAATCTATAACTATGTAATAGCTAAGCACAAACACTGTATCAGGAGATCTGGGAGTTATATTCCAAACATCGGAGGGAGACAGGTCGGACCAATCCTACACAGATCTAACAATATTGTCTAGAATATTGGGAAAAGCCAGCGGAATCTGAACTATATCGTCCATTGTCAATACCGGTTACATCTCATTTATTTTTTGCAAATGGCAGACTTATCTTCTCCATTCAGATTCCACAGGGCATCGATATTCCATTAGCGAATTCCATCAAATTGATTGGAATATCGAAGACATTTTCCCAAGTTTTCGATAGACCAATCTATTGATCTATATTCATCGTCTATTGGGAAAACAATGAACGGACAAGGTGGCAACGCCATCTTCCGGAACCCCTCTTAGGTAGCTCAAGCAGAATTCTATGGAAGATTGGTGGCGGAAGGTGGGGAATTGATTTCATTAATCGAGAGGGCAACAGTAATTTAGCATCACCTTTCTTAGAAAGGCCCTTAACCAAAATGTCCGAACCAACATTATATTACTCTTTATGGTCCAACCACCTAATAAATAAAATACATCATCACATACCAGCTAATTACAGTCTAAACATTTATATGACTTGGACTACGGAAAATACTTATTTCTTACCCAAATTATATTGATTGGACATAAATTGACCAAGCAGTTGGCCAGTTTGGGCTGATCAGTTTTTTGACAGATTCAATCAATGTTTGAATCTGCCAAAAAAACCATCTAGAAGTGTATGGGCAATTTAATATTAAAACAAATAATATTTTTGTTATTGTATTTGCTTTTCACATCCTATGATCTCCGTGTCCCGCACCGCCGATCGATTATTCATTACAACCAGGAAATGGCCCAGAGCATTTTCTGGATAAAAATTGCCAAGAAAGGGGATGTATAGAGTCAATTCTTATTTTCAATATAAATAATCATAAATATTATATAAAATATAAATATAATAACGGATCCGTTCGCCATCTCACCACACCAGTCACAACCTATAAAGTGGCCCCTAATAGGAAATCACCAATGTGCCAGTTTGTCAAGATTTCACTAAACTTTGACCCTTATAGCGATAGGAACGCATTAGCAGCTCAGGAAGGAGATGGGAGATGTCATAGACAAGATGGCTTCCCTCTGCATTCTAATGTCTGTTCATGTTTTTTGCATTTATTTTCTTTCTTACATAACATGATTACCCTGAACAAATTATGGGCCTGATGAGACAATTATGTCCGGGGGCCCCCATCTATGAGAGAAAGTAAGTTGCACTGCATGTTAACCCATCACCCACTAGAAACTTTGAGCTTAAATTCGAAATCATGATAACCGAATACAGAGAGTTAAAGTTCATGTAACACCATAAAGACACTGGACACCAGAGGAGATTTATAGAATGTACAGTGTTACACTATCCAACAAACACAATAATAATTGTTTGAACAAAGTTTTGTTAACTGCGGCCCAGGATACATAGCAAACAGGCTATTATATATAATATGTTTTCATACATCACTGGCTGTTATCCAAATATCTT
>CM033477.1:154374928-154431585 GCA_019447015.1 Hymenochirus boettgeri
ATTCCCCTATGTAGAGTGTCCATGTGTACTAGTGACTAAAACTGAACATCATATTCTAGAAAGGGCCTTACCAGCACTTACCGCGGCAGAGTCCCTTTATATTGGTTAGGTAAAGGTATCAATAGACCCACCAACCGAACATTACAGCAGAAAGCTATCGTATAATATGAACTTAAAGGGGAACTAAAAGAAATAAAGAACAGAACCGCTTTCATACAACCTATCGTATTATTGGATTGAGTGGCAACATTCCCCCCCCCCCCAAATGTCCCAAAAGAAAAAAAATATCTAGCAATTGTCCATACATGGCCCAATGATCATACAATCCGTAGATCTTATGACTGCAGTTGCAGAGTCTATGGTCATCATTAGGCCCAATCTTCTGACATCACTAGCTTCTGAGGATTATGGGAAAAATGAAGTAATAACAGTATTTTTATTTGAATTACTTAGCCTAACAATAAAGCTTTTAGGATGTAATTACATGTGCAATCGCCTGAACGTTTACATTTGCATTGGTATTTATTGACCATTTATGAATGGAAAATGATTTCCCACTCTACGGGCACGTTATTATGTAATGATGCAGTCCAGTGTCTTTATGGCCATTAAAATTAACAGAAAGGGAAGCGGAACAAAACCCTCAATGGGGATTGGTCCATTCACTCGTAATGTTAATGTGTGACACTGTACAACAGAGCTTCAATGATACAGAAGTGCTTAACCCATTTATTAAACAACATTACAGGGGGTGCCAGGTACACCTGATTTCAGCCTTGAATCCATGATTTGGAATGTTCTACATGTGCTGTTCTACTTCTATTCTAGACACATTGTTTATACCTTACTAACGGGCGATCCCTGACCCTGATGAACGAGTGCCAGTCAATTATGGCCCAATTAGCGGTTTACCAGCCACTTGTTCATCGTTAAGCCCACTAAGCATGTCTGTCCCAATGGGAGGAGGTGAGGAAGTAAATATTTTCCTGACTACACACAGATGTATCTTTGGTTTAATGAGACTTATCAAGACAAGAAGTACATTGTTTTAATAAGAAGCTTCTGGGCAGGAAAGAAATAAAACTACAGGTCTAGCAGGTCACAATAGGAATTATCAGGGTGGATTTTAAAAAGGTGTCGTGATATCCTCCTCCGAATGAAGGGTCCTTATGCCTCGTTCACACAACCAACCGTGTCTACGAGGTCTTAGAGACCAGGACCATAGGCTGGAAGGCTGGTGATTATTTTCATTTATGATGCAGGCTGCATCGATTTCAGTGTAGCCATTCAGCATTGCATCTAATGAACAGGTTACTTTAGACTCTATAGGTGTTTTAGCTCTTTAATTAAAGGGCATGTCCACCCTTAAAACAAAAAACTGGTCACATTTCAGTTACCTGCCTCCAACACCAACTGATATATTCAGCACATTATCACCTGCATTACTATCTACATCCCAACCAATGATTGGCTGCTGTTTCCATTGCCGCCTCCTCTGCACATGTTTAAGTTTAATAAAAGCGTCCGATAAAGATTGTTATAAATGTCCGACACCCCCAATCTACAGGGAATCTGCCACATGGCTAAATTCCTAATCTGACGGTTCCCTGGCTATAAATCAGATTGGTTCCCTGACAGTAACAATGTAACAATCTCAGATACTAACATTACATCTGACACAAGCTGCTCCTCCTTAGTTCAGCAGGAACTGGGAATCCTACACTGTGTGTTTAATTTACTGGGATCTTAATGAGGGGCTATAAAAAAATGAATGGAGGAGCTCGGGGGAAATATAATCTGCCAATTGGCACAGTAGCCATGGGAAAGGCACTTCACCAATCTATAGGTTCCATTTAGAGGTGTGTCCCATGCAACGATACCTGCAGAATTGCACAATGAAAATCCCTCCCCCAGAGAGAGACTCTGTCCAGTAGGGGAACTGAGACATTCACCTTGGGGTACAAACTGCAGGGATAATTACATTGAATAAGTGGGGGCCACACATGAGAGATGTGAATGAAGCACGCAGTGTATAGGGAACCATAGGGAATAGGGAAAGGGTTAATAAATGTATCCCGTCTGGAAATCTGTATTATATCTATAGAAATAACACAGACAAGACAACGAGAGAAAAAAATCATTTTTAGCTTTTACTTACCCTTGCCTTTAAGAATGTTACTATTACTACATACCTTTATAAGGTAAGTATCATTACCGCTGCAACAATAATTTAGGAAACTGATGTGAAATATAGGTGGTGGACGGATGGCGAATGAACTTTAATTCAAATCAGACAAAGTTCAATCCGGCATGTTGGTAAACTCAGGTCTTCCATAGACGTTTCTGTTAAATTTCCATGTTTTTTCCATTTCTGTTCACTGCTGTCTGTAGGTGGACTGGATAACATTGTACGGTATCTCTCTCCAGGCTAAGCCGGGTACACACCTCACAGATGTTTATAAGATGGCAGGCAGACGATCAGTGTACACGCAGTTCTAAGCGGTCTCCCTCTACATGGCATATACACATCATATACACACTGTGTGCACAGCATATACACATCTGTATTATTACATATACTGTATTACTGTATTAGTATATATACTGTATTATATATACTGTATAACTGTATTATTATATATACTGTATTATTACATATACTGTATTAGTGTTTACTTGGTGATGTCCATTTGAGTCACTGGTTTTGTATGTATATAAGAGGGGAGGGGCTGTTTTATAGTGTGTTATGCTCATATTGCTGGGTTAATGGTTTATTGATTGTGTTGAGCGCTACAGCATTTGACTATGCATTGCACATGGGTGAGGGTGTGTGTGACAGTACTGCATGGGAGCTTTGGATTGTGTGGGTGTGTGCCTTTGAGTGACAGATGAGGTGTGGCAGCTCCTACAAATCACAGCATATTCAATGGCTTATATCTCGGGGTCTATGAAGAATTTAAAGAAACTAAAGGTACCCGGTGGTTGTAGGATACATTAGAAGGAATTAAAAAAATCAATTTTCTCACTATAATTGCCCTTTAATTTATAATAACTTTTTCACGTCTTATTGTATCTAAACTTTAATACAAATAAATACTCTGTGAATTTATTTAGACACATTAATACTTTCATTGTCATGTATAACAACTATTTGTGTGTCAACCGAAGGAAAGAAAAACAACACACACAGAAATGTCACACGTAGTAACACAGACCATCCAGGGCTGTTATTGAATTTAATTAATGAGGATGCTCTGCCAAGCCTGTGCACGAATAGGCTGAGTACGGCAGATTTTTCACCCACACAGGAACACTGGCCCTGGATAATAAAGTCTGTTGAAAGGCCAGTTCCATCCTTTGACGTTGGTTGAGTCACAGGAGAAGATTGGGGGGAGGGAGAGAAGAGCAAATTCAACGTAAAAGTCTGAATCACCAAGAGCTCTAGAACCCCCCCCCTACACACACACACTTAGGATGAAGAGACGCCCATTACCTCTTGTACTAACAGGCACAGTGAATGGGTTCCAACGATTCCTCTGTGTTTTATATATAGGGAAAGTTATGTACAAAAACATGTTTTAAGTAACTAAATTTTGTCTGTGAAAAATAAAATTACTTCCTGTAAGAAGTTATTGTCCTGCCCCTTTATTTATCCCACTGGGAAAGTAGTTGCTCAGTAGAGATCTGAGCATGTCTGACCCATCTAACAGCCACTGCAGTAGAGATTACTGTTAGGGATGTTTTATATCCCTGTATACTCACAGCAATCAGCAAAGGAATGAAATCTGTTTTTTTGTTTTATTTTTTAAAATAAATTAACAGAATAAGTAGAATGACAGACGTGTGTAATATAAATAGCTAATTGGAACACTAATGATATTCTCCACTGAATTTACTGTGTAAAAAAAATAGGGATACATGCATTATAAATGGCAGGCTTTAATAAACTGGGCACACGTTAAGCAGAGGAAGTCCAAATTATACAACAGTGGGAAAAGTAAATACAGAGGACCCATGTCTCCAAAGGCATTCTGATTGGACTGTAGGCTTCGCATTTACAAGAGAAGTTATATTTAACCTGTGGTATGCCAGGACAACATACAGAAAAACACTTTCACTGAAATTAAAGGCTTAGCGTTTGTTTAAAGGGCATCTATACCGAACAATAGGTTATTTTAAATTGACCATAACTGGAAACTATAATTCTTCCCAACCACCACTGTATCATTTTTTTGTTGAGCTGCCCCCATATTTCTTTAGATATCCAATCTAAAACTTCTTATATTTCAGCTGTCAATCAAGTTCCTTGCTCTCAGAAACTATTCTTCTGTGAGTAGTTTTACTGTAGCTGGAATGGTGACAGAGATTTGACAGTTGGAATGCTGTATGTTATGTGCAGGCTTGACAGTTGGTTTGTGGGGGAAAAGTCAGGTCAGATGGAAGCGGGAGTGGTTAAAAGAGGGAGGGGGGATACTGCTCCTAAACAAAATGTGTGCTGGATTGAAGGCATGCAGCAACACACGCAAATCAGAGAAAGTGCTACTTACATGTATTCAATTATAGATTAAGATGGGGCAAAGTCATTTTTTCAGTATAGTGTCCCTTTAAGATACGGTTTGTATCTGTCAAGTGGGGAAAGTCTGGAAGGTTCCCCAAACACGGTTTGATATTTTGGGCGATTCAGTAAATTCAATTGAATCAATCAAAATACGGATTTCTGTTTTCCTGTTTTGTTTCACTCACAAAATCAACAAATCCAAGATCGGGACAGGTGGAAAATGATCCGCTGCCCCTATTCTAAGTCCGGGGAACTTCAAGCAGTTCTTCCAATCACTGTACTCGATCAAAATCTGATTGAAAGAACATCTGCCCGTGTATGGCGATGTAATAAGAGTTAATACGTTACTTAGATATTAGATAGATTCGATGTTCGTCTAATGTCTGCCTACTGTATGTCCTGCTTTAGCCAGGCAATGACTGCCCTGCCTGTTAATGAATGGTAAGGTTTATAAAAAGGTTTATAAATAATTCTCAGCCCCTACTATATATATGTTTATATGGTGCCTGTTAATGAATGGTAAGGTTTTAAATAGTTCTCAGCCCCTACTATATATATGTTTATATGGTGCCTGTTAATGAATGGTAAGGTTTATAAATAGTTCTCAGCCCCTACTATAATAGGTTTTATATGGTGGCCCTGAATGAATGGTAAGGTTTATAAATAGTTCTCACCCCTATATATATGTTTATATGGTGCCTGTTAATGAATGGTAAGGTTTATAATAGTTTCTCAGCCCCTCCTATATATATGTTTATATGGTGCCTGTTAATGAATGGTAAGGTTTATAAAATAGTTCTCAGCCCCTACATATATATGTTTTATATGGTCCTGTAATGAATGGTAAGGTTTATAAATATTCTCAGCCCTACTATATATATGTTTATAGGTGCCTGTTAATGAAGGTAAGGTTTATAAATAAGTTTCTCAGCCCTACTATATATATGTTTTATATGGTGCCTGTTAATGAATGGAAGGTTATAAAATAGTTCCAGCCCCTACTATATATGTTTATATGGTGCCTGTTAATGATGGTAAGGTTTATAAATAGTTCTCAGCCCCTACTATATTATATGTTGTATATGGTGCCTGTTAAGAATGGTAAGGTTCTTATAATATGCTCAGCCCCTACTATATATATGTTTATATGGTGCCTGTTAATGAATGGTAAGTTTATAAATAGTTCTCAGCCCCGTACTATATATATGTTTAAATATGGTGCCTGTTAATGATGGTAAGGTTTATAAATAGTTCTCACTCAGCCCCTACTATATATATTTTTAATATGGTGGCCTGTTAATGATGGTAAGGTTATAAATAGTTCTCAGCCCCTACTATATATTTGTTTATATGGTGCCTGTTAATGAATGGTTAGGTTTATAAATAGTTCTCAGCCCCTACTATAGATAGGTTTTATATGGTGGCCTGTTAATGAATGGAAGTTTATAAATAGTTCTCAGCCCCTACTATATATATGTTTATATGGTGCCTGTTAATGAATGGTAAGGTTTATTAATAGTTCTCAGCCCCTACTATATATATGTTTATATGGTGCCTGTTAATGAATGGTAAGGTTTATAAATAGTTCTCAGCCCCTACTATATATATGTTTATATGGTGCCTGTTATGAATGGTAAGGTTTATAATATTCTCAGCCCCTACTATAATATGTTTTATAGGTGCCTGTTAATGAATGGTAAGGTTTTATAAATAAGTTTCTCAGCCCTACTATATATGTTTTATATGGTGCCTATTAATGAATGGAAGGTTATAAAATAGTTCCAGCCCCTAACGATATATATGTTTATATGGTGCCTGTAATGATGGTAAGGTTTATAAATAGTTCTCAGCCCCTACTATATATATGTTTATATGGTGCCTGTTAATGAATGGTAGGTTTTAAATATGCTCAGCCCCTACTATTATATGTTTATATGGTGCCTGTTAATGAATGGTAAGTTTTAAATAGTTCTCAGCCCCGTACTATATATATGTTTATATGGTGCCTGTTAATGATGGTAAGGTTATAAATAGTTCTCATCAGCCCCTACTATATATATGTTTATATGGTGCCTGTTAATGATGGTAAGGTTTATAAATAGTTCTCAGCCCTACTAATATATGGTTTTATGGTGCCTGTTAATAATGGTTAAGGTTATATCATAGTTCTCAGCCCCTACTATATATATGTTTATATGGTGCCTGTTAATGAATGGTAGATTTATAAAGAGTTCTCAGCCACTACTAATATAATATGTTTATACTGGTGCCTGTTAAGAGAATGGTAAGGTTTATAAAATGTTCTCAACCCTACTATATATATGTTTAATGGTGCCCGTTATGAATGGTAAGGTTATAAATAGTTCTCAGACCCTACTATATAATTGTTTATATGGTGCCTGTTAATGAATGGTAAGGTTTATAAATAGTTTCTCAGCCCCTACTATATATTGTTTATAGGTGCCTTGTTAATGAATGGTAAGGTTTATAAATAGTTCTCCTCAGCCCCTACTAATATATTGTTTTATATGTGCCTGTTAAAATGGAATGGTTAGGTTTATAATAGTTTCCAGCCCTACTAGATATTATAGGTTTATATGGGTGCCCCGTTAATGAATGGTAAGGTTTTATAATTTCTCATACCCTACTATAAATATAATGTTTATATGGATTTACACTTGTCATCAGACAGACCTGTCACCCTCCATTAACACCAGCGGTAATGGAAATACCCCATACCTGGGTCTATAACTATAAAAGTGTATTGCAATATCATTTGCCAACGACTCAATGTAAATGAATGCTGCGGTGAGGGCAGTTGGGGATTCATTCCCAGTTTGTCCCATTGATTCCTATCAGGCTTTGTATTAAAAATGAAGATTGGGCAACACGACATCATCTAAACTGATATCAAACAAATCCCGTAATCCCAATTACCGAGGGGCAAATAGAGGGAAAAGTGATACCTAAATAGCAATTTAGCAATTGGAAATATGGAACCTTTAATTTAGGGAATAGCACTGACTGTGACATCACGGCCAATGGCTGACGTCCATTACCAAAGGAGCCTCATCTGCTGCTGCCACTATGTAAAGGGCACGTGCAGCAACAGAGGCGTGGACCAAGCGGTGGTGGATCGTGAGAGCAAAAGGTGAGTAAAACGGAACTGGAGTTTTGGGGCTTCTCTTTTAGGCTGGGTACACACTAGCAGATATTTTCGGCTGTCCGACCCATTGATGGCACTTTCGGTCGGTCGGCTGAAAATATCTGCTGGTGTGGGGCGGCTGGCCGCATCCGCCCTCGATCGTTCATTCATCCGGATCGGACAAACGGACAATTGGATATGTTGGTAAATTCCGATCGATCGTGCGGTTCCCTAAGGGGGGGGGGGGTTTACATTTTTTTACAAGGGGTGGACATGCCCTTTCAATTAATAAAAAAATCATTAAAGGACAACTAAAGCCACAAAACAACATTAAACCAGAAGGCAGAACACCTTGATATAAAACTAATGATCTGTGTCTTACCTCTCATTTTGATACGGGCGGTGGGAAATTTACCTAAATAACATATGGTTTGTGCTTTACTTCTCAGCATTCTAGTATCACACAGTTAGGGCAACGACCATTATGTTCTGCACATGCTCAGTCCTTAGCTATGGCAGAAACTTGTTACAGTTGGTCAAACCCATTAATAATCTCTAGCCAATCCTTTTACAGAACAGATAAAGCAAGGAAGTGTCTGACACTGCACATACACACACATATTTCATCCGGTTTTTAACAGGCTTACATTTACTTTAATACAATTTACTGAAGTGGTATTTTATAGCTTATTGGTGTTTTTAGGGGGGTTGTTTTCAGACTCTGGGGTATAAAAAATTGGGTTTAGTTCTCCTTTAAATAGAACAATACATAGTTACATAGTGATGGAGGTTGAATAAAGACATATGTCCATCCTTTAAGGGAAAGTTCAGTGGAAAATTATTATTAATTTTAGAAAATATTATTATTTCAAAAATTCTTAGTTTATATTATACATATCTAGTTATTCTACATATTTGCTCCCATTTTGAAAAAAAACTGTTAAATAGCTATCATTTCAGGTTCTGTAATGTTCCTTCTCCCTCCCAGAATGCACTCTACCTTGGAATGTCCCTAACAGTAATTTCTACTGATTGGCTGTTGGATGGGTCACACATGCTCAGATCTCTACTGAGCAACTGAATCAACCCAGGCGCTGGGTCAAGGGCAAAACCATAACGGTCTCTATTAGGGGTCCTGCAAACAGGAAGTCAGTATTTCGGTTGCATTTATTTATACACAGACAAAATGCTGAATGGGCAGGTTAAGGTCATTGGGATGGGAAAATACTTATTTTTTTATCTTAAAAGTAGATGTATTTGCACTGAACTTCCCCTTTAAATAACTTAATCGATCTTTAAATAAAAAAAACGCTCATGAAATACTAATCCTTAAATAACTTTGGTCCTTACAGATGGATACAGGTCAATAAATGATATGTTACAACAAGCAGTATTTAAGAAGACCCTTGCATTATAAAGATGCCCTTAGTGCTAGGCCCCACTAGGCTATGTTACCATAATTTCGGCTGTGTTAGCGCACGCCAGTTTAAATTAATGTGCAAGGTCCCACTATGCCTGCTGCCATTTTCGATCACCATTTTTGGTGCGCATTGCATGCACTACGATAGGGCAAAATCAATGGAAACCCACACGAATCGCATGACATTGCACTGCGTGATTGGTGCGTGCCTCGGCAGGCGAATCAGTAAACGAGGCCTGACCGAACATCCATTTTGGCTGACAAAGCACCTGTACACGGCACAATTGTTGGGCGAACAAAGCGCTCAGACACATTGTGCCTCACGGGTCGGACCCCGCCACCAAACCTGTGTATGAAGCTTAATCCTAAATGCGCATAATCTAATGGCAGCCCTCCTATAAATAAACATATTTTATAATAAACCTACAATCTCAAAACCATCAAGTGAGATAAAGGAAACCCTTTAAATAGATATCAGACACAAGTAATGATACTATCTGATGGAAATGGGCAAATTCCAGGCACAATCGTGAAAGGCAAAGCAGGAGTTGCCACGCATATTCACACTGTATAAAACCCACTGAAATGAAACGTGAAAGGAACAAACGATAAACTGTTGACTCGCCATCTGATTTGCATCCATGATAACCCATTAGACCAACAGCCCATCACATTTAACAAAGTGCAGTTGGAAATATAATAGAGAGTAAGAAGCCGAGACATCTCACTATTTGCAGGGAGAATTATATGACAGGCACGCAGTGATCAGAATAAAAAAGAGTGAATGGAATTCAGATAAGTGGTTACGATACACAAGTGCATACTAAATAAACCTAACCTGGCATTTTAAGAAAATACTGTTGCTATGGTCCCTGGTCCTGGCTTACAAAGCACAGCAGAGCAAAGCATACAATTAGGTCATTATTTCACACCAGACCCTGCACCGGAGAGCTTGCAATCTACTTAACCTCACACACAGTCTGTAAGCCTATAAAATTCTACATCAACAATAGCTCTTTCAGACGGGCAGAACTGACAGCGCCCCTCGGAATCTAGCAGCATACAAATGGTTCCGGTCCTTGTTGATGATGGACGGACTCAACTTTTACTCAATTCTAAAAATACGCCTGACCAATAAACGCCTTCGGCTGATTTAAAGTCTTTAATGATTGGGTTTAGCGCTATAAAGTGCACAGAGAATCCCATTTACAAGTAACAGAATAACACAAATAGTGAGATAAATCGGACTTGTTGTTATTTCGGGTTCCAGATTGAATTAAAACGTTTTTTTATCATGTATTATAAACTGGTGAAAGTCATTTTATAATCTTCACAGCTGCTAAGTAACCCAGCGCGGACAGAGCTAATGTATTCCTCCCTGTTGCTTTGTTACTGATTAATCTGCACCATTTTCTAAAGACAAAACATTATTTTCCTTTGTCTAAAAATAAACCATGGAGAAGCCAGAAGGTTATTGATCTACAAACGGTGTCTTGGGTGTCCCTATTAATAATAGGGACACCTATAGGCTATTAATGAGGATCTATCGACGATGTACCTATTTATACAGCCACAAGAAATGCATCTCTTGAAAGCTTGTCTATAAAACTGAACTTAGTCCATAATAAACAGGTGTCACTATATTCTACAGGTTTTATTATTATAGTCTACAGTAAGCAAAACCCATCACCGATTTCTACATTTATTGATAATGGACAAACAGCAGGCAGGGATATCGTCCTGATTTGTTCAGGTTCTGATAACACAGCTAAGGTCTCTAGATTGACAACCATGCCCCCATCTAGATAAAAACTGCCTTGATTATCCTTACAGATTTTCATCCTATTTCCTGCTGTTCCATTCCTGCTGTTCTATTAAGCCAGATTTATTGGTGATGAAAGTAATTAGCTGCCTGTAAGGGGAGACATGTGCTTTTTTTTTACGGCTTTAAACAAATAAATGACAGAGGTCTTGCTTGTAAAATCTCAATTCCACATAACGCTATAAATTTAAGACTCACTTAAGTGAGAAAGGACCTTGTGCTAAATTGGGTGGAAGAAAAATAGAAAGCTTTTGGTCTGGTGGGCTTACATTGTAGACCACTGTATACAACAGACATGCAAGGAAAAGTAAAGGGGAAGTAAACCCAGCGAGCAACACAATCCAAAGATATCTACTAATGGAAATGCATTTAACACTTGTTATTATATCAGTTACATTCATAACACTAAAAAATTTAATTCACGAAAGTCATGAATATCGACTAAATTATCTACTGAATAGTCCACTACTATTGTAGAATATACGGTCCTTAGCTACCATGGAGTTCCATGACCATATAGAAGTACATGGTCATGGGCAGAGTTATACAGGTCATTGAACTTCAAGGTGACTTCTATGTCCTTTATATTTTAAAGTGGGAGATGCATTATTTTCTGTAATATACAGGTTTTTTAGTGAGTCATATGACACTGATGGAATAACTAAGCACTAATTATGACTGATGACATAGCTAAGCACTAATTATAACTGATGACATAGCTAAACACTGATTATAACAGATGACATAGCTAAACACTGATTATAACTGATGACATAGCTAAGCACTAATTATAACTGATGACATAGCTAAACACTGATTATAACAGATGACATAAGTAAACTCTGATTATAACTGATGACATAGATATACACTGATTATAACAGATGACATAGCTAAACACTGATTATAACTGATGACATAGTTAAACACTGATTATAACTGATTACATAGCTAAACAATGATTATAACTGATGACATAGCTAAACACTGATTACAACTGATGACCTAGCTAAGCACTGATTATAACTGAGGACACAGCTAAACACTGATTATAACAGAAAACATAGCTAAACTCTGATTATATCGGAAGACATAGCTAAACACTGATTATAACTGATGACATAGCTAAACACTGAAGGTTTATAAATAGTTCTCAGCCCCTACTATATATATGTTTATATGGATTTACACTTGTCATCAGACAGACCTGTCACCCTCCATTAACACCAGCGGTAATGGAAATACCCCATACCTGGGTCTATAACTATAAAAGTGTATTGCAATATCATTTGCCAACGACTCAATGTAAATGAATGCTGCGGTGAGGGCAGTTGGGGATTCATTCCCAGTTTGTCCCATTGATTCCTATCAGGCTTTGTATTAAAAATGAAGATTGGGCAACACGACATCATCTAAACTGATATCAAACAAATCCCGTAATCCCAATTACCGAGGGGCAAATAGAGGGAAAAGTGATACCTAAATAGCAATTTAGCAATTGGAAATATGGAACCTTTAATTTAGGGAATAGCACTGACTGTGACATCACGGCCAATGGCTGACGTCCATTACCAAAGGAGCCTCATCTGCTGCTGCCACTATGTAAAGGGCACGTGCAGCAACAGAGGCGTGGACCAAGCGGTGGTGGATCGTGAGAGCAAAAGGTGAGTAAAACGGAACTGGAGTTTTGGGGCTTCTCTTTTAGGCTGGGTACACACTAGCAGATATTTTCGGCTGTCCGACCCATTGATGGCACTTTCGGTCGGTCGGCTGAAAATATCTGCTGGTGTGGGGCGGCTGGCCGCATCCGCCCTCGATCGTTCATTCATCCGGATCGGACAAACGGACAATTGGATATGTTGGTAAATTCCGATCGATCGTGCGGTTCCCTAAGGGGGGGGGGGGTTTACATTTTTTTACAAGGGGTGGACATGCCCTTTCAATTAATAAAAAAATCATTAAAGGACAACTAAAGCCACAAAACAACATTAAACCAGAAGGCAGAACACCTTGATATAAAACTAATGATCTGTGTCTTACCTCTCATTTTGATACGGGCGGTGGGAAATTTACCTAAATAACATATGGTTTGTGCTTTACTTCTCAGCATTCTAGTATCACACAGTTAGGGCAACGACCATTATGTTCTGCACATGCTCAGTCCTTAGCTATGGCAGAAACTTGTTACAGTTGGTCAAACCCATTAATAATCTCTAGCCAATCCTTTTACAGAACAGATAAAGCAAGGAAGTGTCTGACACTGCACATACACACACATATTTCATCCGGTTTTTAACAGGCTTACATTTACTTTAATACAATTTACTGAAGTGGTATTTTATAGCTTATTGGTGTTTTTAGGGGGGTTGTTTTCAGACTCTGGGGTATAAAAAATTGGGTTTAGTTCTCCTTTAAATAGAACAATACATAGTTACATAGTGATGGAGGTTGAATAAAGACATATGTCCATCCTTTAAGGGAAAGTTCAGTGGAAAATTATTATTAATTTTAGAAAATATTATTATTTCAAAAATTCTTAGTTTATATTATACATATCTAGTTATTCTACATATTTGCTCCCATTTTGAAAAAAAACTGTTAAATAGCTATCATTTCAGGTTCTGTAATGTTCCTTCTCCCTCCCAGAATGCACTCTACCTTGGAATGTCCCTAACAGTAATTTCTACTGATTGGCTGTTGGATGGGTCACACATGCTCAGATCTCTACTGAGCAACTGAATCAACCCAGGCGCTGGGTCAAGGGCAAAACCATAACGGTCTCTATTAGGGGTCCTGCAAACAGGAAGTCAGTATTTCGGTTGCATTTATTTATACACAGACAAAATGCTGAATGGGCAGGTTAAGGTCATTGGGATGGGAAAATACTTATTTTTTTATCTTAAAAGTAGATGTATTTGCACTGAACTTCCCCTTTAAATAACTTAATCGATCTTTAAATAAAAAAAACGCTCATGAAATACTAATCCTTAAATAACTTTGGTCCTTACAGATGGATACAGGTCAATAAATGATATGTTACAACAAGCAGTATTTAAGAAGACCCTTGCATTATAAAGATGCCCTTAGTGCTAGGCCCCACTAGGCTATGTTACCATAATTTCGGCTGTGTTAGCGCACGCCAGTTTAAATTAATGTGCAAGGTCCCACTATGCCTGCTGCCATTTTCGATCACCATTTTTGGTGCGCATTGCATGCACTACGATAGGGCAAAATCAATGGAAACCCACACGAATCGCATGACATTGCACTGCGTGATTGGTGCGTGCCTCGGCAGGCGAATCAGTAAACGAGGCCTGACCGAACATCCATTTTGGCTGACAAAGCACCTGTACACGGCACAATTGTTGGGCGAACAAAGCGCTCAGACACATTGTGCCTCACGGGTCGGACCCCGCCACCAAACCTGTGTATGAAGCTTAATCCTAAATGCGCATAATCTAATGGCAGCCCTCCTATAAATAAACATATTTTATAATAAACCTACAATCTCAAAACCATCAAGTGAGATAAAGGAAACCCTTTAAATAGATATCAGACACAAGTAATGATACTATCTGATGGAAATGGGCAAATTCCAGGCACAATCGTGAAAGGCAAAGCAGGAGTTGCCACGCATATTCACACTGTATAAAACCCACTGAAATGAAACGTGAAAGGAACAAACGATAAACTGTTGACTCGCCATCTGATTTGCATCCATGATAACCCATTAGACCAACAGCCCATCACATTTAACAAAGTGCAGTTGGAAATATAATAGAGAGTAAGAAGCCGAGACATCTCACTATTTGCAGGGAGAATTATATGACAGGCACGCAGTGATCAGAATAAAAAAGAGTGAATGGAATTCAGATAAGTGGTTACGATACACAAGTGCATACTAAATAAACCTAACCTGGCATTTTAAGAAAATACTGTTGCTATGGTCCCTGGTCCTGGCTTACAAAGCACAGCAGAGCAAAGCATACAATTAGGTCATTATTTCACACCAGACCCTGCACCGGAGAGCTTGCAATCTACTTAACCTCACACACAGTCTGTAAGCCTATAAAATTCTACATCAACAATAGCTCTTTCAGACGGGCAGAACTGACAGCGCCCCTCGGAATCTAGCAGCATACAAATGGTTCCGGTCCTTGTTGATGATGGACGGACTCAACTTTTACTCAATTCTAAAAATACGCCTGACCAATAAACGCCTTCGGCTGATTTAAAGTCTTTAATGATTGGGTTTAGCGCTATAAAGTGCACAGAGAATCCCATTTACAAGTAACAGAATAACACAAATAGTGAGATAAATCGGACTTGTTGTTATTTCGGGTTCCAGATTGAATTAAAACGTTTTTTTATCATGTATTATAAACTGGTGAAAGTCATTTTATAATCTTCACAGCTGCTAAGTAACCCAGCGCGGACAGAGCTAATGTATTCCTCCCTGTTGCTTTGTTACTGATTAATCTGCACCATTTTCTAAAGACAAAACATTATTTTCCTTTGTCTAAAAATAAACCATGGAGAAGCCAGAAGGTTATTGATCTACAAACGGTGTCTTGGGTGTCCCTATTAATAATAGGGACACCTATAGGCTATTAATGAGGATCTATCGACGATGTACCTATTTATACAGCCACAAGAAATGCATCTCTTGAAAGCTTGTCTATAAAACTGAACTTAGTCCATAATAAACAGGTGTCACTATATTCTACAGGTTTTATTATTATAGTCTACAGTAAGCAAAACCCATCACCGATTTCTACATTTATTGATAATGGACAAACAGCAGGCAGGGATATCGTCCTGATTTGTTCAGGTTCTGATAACACAGCTAAGGTCTCTAGATTGACAACCATGCCCCCATCTAGATAAAAACTGCCTTGATTATCCTTACAGATTTTCATCCTATTTCCTGCTGTTCCATTCCTGCTGTTCTATTAAGCCAGATTTATTGGTGATGAAAGTAATTAGCTGCCTGTAAGGGGAGACATGTGCTTTTTTTTTACGGCTTTAAACAAATAAATGACAGAGGTCTTGCTTGTAAAATCTCAATTCCACATAACGCTATAAATTTAAGACTCACTTAAGTGAGAAAGGACCTTGTGCTAAATTGGGTGGAAGAAAAATAGAAAGCTTTTGGTCTGGTGGGCTTACATTGTAGACCACTGTATACAACAGACATGCAAGGAAAAGTAAAGGGGAAGTAAACCCAGCGAGCAACACAATCCAAAGATATCTACTAATGGAAATGCATTTAACACTTGTTATTATATCAGTTACATTCATAACACTAAAAAATTTAATTCACGAAAGTCATGAATATCGACTAAATTATCTACTGAATAGTCCACTACTATTGTAGAATATACGGTCCTTAGCTACCATGGAGTTCCATGACCATATAGAAGTACATGGTCATGGGCAGAGTTATACAGGTCATTGAACTTCAAGGTGACTTCTATGTCCTTTATATTTTAAAGTGGGAGATGCATTATTTTCTGTAATATACAGGTTTTTTAGTGAGTCATATGACACTGATGGAATAACTAAGCACTAATTATGACTGATGACATAGCTAAGCACTAATTATAACTGATGACATAGCTAAACACTGATTATAACAGATGACATAGCTAAACACTGATTATAACTGATGACATAGCTAAGCACTAATTATAACTGATGACATAGCTAAACACTGATTATAACAGATGACATAAGTAAACTCTGATTATAACTGATGACATAGATATACACTGATTATAACAGATGACATAGCTAAACACTGATTATAACTGATGACATAGTTAAACACTGATTATAACTGATTACATAGCTAAACAATGATTATAACTGATGACATAGCTAAACACTGATTACAACTGATGACCTAGCTAAGCACTGATTATAACTGAGGACACAGCTAAACACTGATTATAACAGAAAACATAGCTAAACTCTGATTATATCGGAAGACATAGCTAAACACTGATTATAACTGATGACATAGCTAAACACTGATTATAACTGATGACATAGCTAAACACTGATTATAACTGATGACATAGCTAAATTCTGATTATAAATGATGACATAACTAAACACTAATTATAACTGATTAAAACTTTGATAGTGCTATTATTATTATTAATACGTTTATATTATTATTATATTAAGGGTTTATTTTATATTATATTTTTATTATAATCAATATTATTTATTTTTTTTAAGGTTTATACTTTATTAATATTATTTTTATTATTATTATTTATTTTATTATTAGATTTATTATTTATCATTATTATTAAGGTTTATATTATTATATTAATAATAAGGTTTATATTATTTTATATTATCATTATTATTTTATTATATATTATTATTAAGGTTTATATTATTATAATCATTTTATAATAGGTTTTTATATTATTATTATTTATTAATAATAATAATTAAGGTTTTATATATTTATTAATAGGTTATTCATTATTAATAAGGTTTATATCATTATTATTATTAATAATATAATAAGGTTTATTATTATTTTTATTATTAATAATAATATAAGGTTTATATTGATAGTATAATAATATTAATATCGGGTTATATAAACTACCCCTGTAGAGGAATTCTATGAGGAAACTGTAAGATTATTGCCTTATAATCTTACAGTTCCAGGAGGAGAAGGAAACCAGAAGCCACAAAGCGGTAGGTTATAATAGATAACGCACCCCCAACTGAAATTAAAGGGATATTAGAAATTCACCTTGGTGTTCCGTGCCTGCGGCCTTCTGCTTTTATATGGTCACGGAACTCCTCTGTGACTTCTAATATCCTTATAATTTACAGTTGCGGCTGCATTATCCACTAATTATTAACAAGGTTTATATTGATAGTATAATAATATATAATACAGGTTTATATGATATTATTAAAGGTTAATTGTAGTATAAATCGTATTAATAAGGGTTATTAATGTATTAATCATATTATTCATAGGGTTAATATTACTACGGTTTATATTGGGGTTTTATATGACAGCTAGTGGGATAGGGAATTATTATGGGATAGTTGGGGTTACATTACAGTGTTTGGGTTGAAATGTCTTTTTTAGTTACAATGTTGTAAATCTGCTGTGATATTTTTATTATGGTGCCAAGTTGGAGGTGCAGCAGCTTTTATCAATGATGGGGGGAAGGGGGTTATCTATGAGTTATGAATTGACATATATTTTATTACATATTGTTATATACTATTATCCTAATGGGGGTCTAGGACATAGAATCGACTTTATATTGTTTTATTGTGTAATTATTATTAATATAATGGGGTCTGAGACATAATTATGGGGGGAGCATTGACTATATATGTATATAATTATTATACGAACAAAGGTTAATATTAACTGGGGTCGGGACATAATTTGGGGGAGCATTGACTATAGTTATATAATATTATACTAACAAGAGGTTAATATTAACCGGGGTCTGGGACACATAATTCCATGAGGAGAAGTTAGGAAGAGAAGTAGAGAGGCAGAGAGGGACAAGCTTTGAGAAGCCTAAGGCGAAAAGCTTTGACTATTAGAAAAAAAGAAAAGAGAGAAGAGAGAGCTTAGCTAAAGAGAGAAGATAGAAGAGAGAAAGCTTTAAGGACAAAGGAGCAGACAGAAAATAGAGCAGCCAAGAGAAAAGCTTGGCAAGAAGTAGAAAGAAAAAGACAGAGAAAAGAAAAAGCTTGAAGAACAAGAGCAAAAGGAGAGAGAAGCTTAGAGAGAGAAGCTACAGAGCAAGGAGCAGAGGCTTAGAAAGAGAGAGAGAGAGCTAGCTTAAGAGAGAAGAGCTTTAGAAGCTTTAACAAAGTAAAGAAGCTTAGAAGCTTTTGCTCGAGAGAAAGAAGCAGAGAGCAGGAGAGCAGCTTAGAGAGCTTAGAGAGAAAGCCTTTTAAGAGAGCAAGCAAGAAAAAGAAAGGGAGATGAGCTTA
The DNA here is from genome assembly GCA_019447015.1 of Hymenochirus boettgeri. Lineage (NCBI taxonomy): Eukaryota > Metazoa > Chordata > Amphibia > Anura > Pipidae > Hymenochirus > Hymenochirus boettgeri. The sequence continues at coordinate 154,393,872 of CM033477.1, forward strand.
AGCAGCTTCAGCAGCCAAGGAAGAAGCTTTAAGCTTGGAAAGAAGAGCAAAAAGGACAGGAGAAGCTTAGAAAAGTAAAAGAAAAGCAGTTAGAAGAAGCTAGTAGCAAAGCAGATGAGAGAAAGCTTAGAAGAAGAAAGAGAGAGCTTGGAAAAGAGCTTAGCTAAGCTAAAGAAGCTTTAAAGCTAGAGTAGAGAAGCAAGCTTTGAGTAGAAAAGAGCTTTAAGAGAAGAAGCTTTAGAAGAGCAGAGAGCTAGTGAAAGAAGAAGAGAAAGAAGAAGCAGAGAAAGCTTAGCTTAGCAAGAGCTTGAGAAAAGAGGAAAGCTTTAGAGCTTTAATGAGCTGTAGAGGAGAAGAGAGCTTTAAGCTTTAGCTTAAGAGAAAAAGAGAAGCTAGAGGAGCTTTAGGATAAAAAAGAAAAGCTTAAGATAGAGAAAGAAGCTTTAGAGAATAGCTTAGCTTTAAGCTTAGAAGAAGAAAAGAGGAGAAAATAAGCAAAAGAGCTTTACGCTAGCAAGAAAGCTATGAGAAGCTTTAGAAGAGAGAAAGAGAAAGAAGCTTAAACGACTCAAGAGGAGCTTTAAAGAGCTGAGCTTAGCTTTGAATGGAAGAAAGAAGAAAAGCTTTAAAAGAGCAAAAGCTTAGAGAGATAATAAAAACAAAAAAAAGCTTTGAGAAAGAGAAGAGCTTAAAAAAAGCTTAGGCTTTGAGAAGAGAGGAGAGCTTCAGAGAGAGAGAAGAGTTAAAAGAGAAAGGCTTAGTAGAGCTTAGAAACGCTTTAGCTTAAAGCTAGCAGAAGAGCTTATAGAGCTTAGCTGTAGACTGATTAGGAGAGAAAGATAAGAGAAGACGAGAGCTTAAGCAGAGAAGAGTTAGAGAAAAAGAAAAGACAAAGAAGCTTTAGCTTAGAGCTTTAAGAAAGAAGACTTAGAGAGCAGAGGAAGAATGCTAGCTTTTAGCTTTAGCTTTAGAGAGCAAGAAAAAGCTTTCGCTTTATAGCTTGAGCTTTGACTAGAGCAGACGAGAGCTAAGTACAGCTTTAAGCTAGAAGCTAGCAGCAAGAATAGATTTAGCTTTCAAAGGAGAAGAGAAAAGCTAAAAGAGAGAGCTTAGAGAGAGCTTTGAGAAGCTAAAAGAAGAAGCTTCGCTAAAAGCTAGAGAAGATAGAGGAAGCAGAGCTTAGCTTTAGAGCTAAGATGAGAGAAGCTTTAGAGACGAGAAAGGCGAGCTTTTAAAGAGAGGAAAGAGCTTTAAGAAGAGAGAGAGCTTTAGAGAAAGCTTAGACGGAATAGCGGCTTAGGCTTAAGAGCAGAGAGAGAGAGAGAGAGAGAGCTTTAGCTTAGAGAAGAGCTAGCTTTAAAAGAAAAGAGCGAGCTAGAAGAGAGCTAGAAAAAAAGCTTTAAAGCTTTAGAGGCTTTAGACAGAAAGCTAGAGCTAGGACTTGAAGAGCAGAAAGAGAAAGATAGAGCTTTAGACAGAGGCTCATAGAGCTTTAGAGAGGCAAGAGAGAAAGAAGAAGAGAGGAAGAGCTTTAGAAGGAAGAGAAATAAAGCTAGAAAGAAGAGAGAGCTCTTAGCTTTAGCTTTTGCTTAGAGCTAGCTAGAGCTTAGCTTAAAGAAGCTTTGAAGAAAAAGAGAGAGCTAAGAGAGGCTTTCTTAAGAGAGAGAACGGAGGAGAGCTTAGGCCTTTAAGAAAAAAAGAAGAGCTTTAGAGCTTTAAAGCAGCCAGCTAAGCTTTAAAAGAAGTCGAGAGAAGTAGAGAGCTTAGAGAAGAAGAGTTTTAGGAGCAGCTTGAGGAAGCTTTAGATAGAGAAGAAGAGCTTTAGCAGGAGCTTTAAGCATAAGCTTTAAAGAAGAGCTTTAAGCTTTAGCTTAGCTTTAAGAAGCAGCAGACAGAAAAAAGTAGAAGCTTTGAGCTACAGCTAGGCAGCTTAAGACAGCTTTTTAGAGAGCAGCAGAGGGAAGAAGAGAAAGCAGACAAAAGCTTAAGCTTTAGGAGCTTTGAAGAGAAAGAGCTAGCAGAAGAGAGAAGGTAAAGAGCTTTAGAGAAGAGAAGAAGAGAGAGCTTTGACTTAAGAGAAGCTTTGAACAGAAGCTTTAGCTACAGAAGAAGCTAGAGACAGCTTAAGAAGCTTTAAGAAGAGAGAGAGAGCTAGGAAGAGGGGCTTTAGCTTTAGGAGGTAGAAAGAGCTTAGAGCCTTAGATTTGAACGGAGAGTAGACGAAGATTTGAGAGCTTAGCTGAAAGAAGCTTTAAAGGGAGAGCAGAGAGGCTAGCAAGCTTAGCAAGAGAGAGAAAGAAGCTTTAGCTTCTAGAGAGAAGAGCAAAGAAGAGCTTAAAGAAGCTTTATAGCTAGATGATTTAAGAGACGAGAGCTTTTAGCTTTAGGCTTTTAGCTTGTAGATTAGCTTAAGCTTTGAGAGAGAAAAATGAAGAGAGGAGAAGCGAGAGCTCTAGAAGCTAAAGAAAGCTTGCAGAGAGAAGCTAGAAGAGAGCTTTAGAGGCTTTAGCTTTAAGAAGGAAGAAGCTTAGAGAGAGAGAAAAGCTTTAGAGTTTAGGAGCTCACAGGCTTAGCTTAGCTTACGAGAGCTAGCTTTAGCTTTTAAATGAGCTTTAGCAGAGCTTGCTTAAGCTTTGACTTATATGCAGAGGCTTAGGAGAGCAAAGAAAAGCTTAGAGCTTTAGAGAGATCTTTAAGAGCTTAAGCAAGTAGAGAGAAGCTTAGAAAGCTTTAGGCAAAAGCTTTAGAGAAGAAGAGAAAAGAAGAGAGAGAGAGAGAAGCTTAAGGAGAAGAGAAGCAAAAAAAGCGTTAGAGGAAGAGAGAGCTTAGATGAGGACTTAAAGAAAGCTTAAGCGTAAGCTTTAGAGAGCTTTAGCTTTAGCAGCTAGAAAAGACAGAGCTTTGAAAGGAAGTAAGAAAGAGCTGAAGCTGAGAGCTTAAAGCTTTAAGAAGAAAAGCAGCTTGAGTTTAGCAGCTTTAGCAGAGAAGCTTTAGAAAGCTTTAGAGCAGCCAAAGAAGAAAAGAGAGCTTTAGCTTAGAGAGAGAGCTTGAGAGAGAGAGCTTAGAGAGTAGCCAGCTTAAAGGCTTAGAGAAGAGAAGCAAGAGAGAGCAGAGTCACAGAGGCAAAGCTTAAGTGCTTTAGAGCTTGGCTTAAAAGCTTTAAAGCTTAAGAGAGAAGCTTAGCTTTAAAGAAACAAAGAGAAGAAGACGGAAAAGCTTTATCGCTGAAGCTAGTAAACAGAAGAACGCTTTAGCTTAGAGAGCTTTAGTAGAAGAAAGCTTTAGCTTAGGCTAGAAAGAGCTAGCTTTATGAGCTTGAAAAGGAAGGAACGCTTATGAAGCTAGAGAGGATGAGGAGCTTTGAGAGCTAGAGCTTAAGCTAGAGAGCTTTCTTATAGCTTTTTAAAGAGAGCTAGAAGAGCTTAGCTGTAGAAGCTTGAGAGAGCAAGAGGCTTTAGCTTGAGCTTTGAAGAGCTTAGTAGAGCGAAGAAGAAGCAGCTTAGCTTTGAACTTATATTGAGCAGAGAAGCTAGCTTTAGATTAAGCTTTGAGCTTTAAGAGAGCTACAGCTTTAGCTTTAGAAGAGCTTAGAAAGAGAGGAGCTAAGCTTTAGGGCTTTAAAAGAGCTAGCTTTAGAGAAGCTTTAGTCGTTTTTTTAGAGATAAAGCTTTAGCGGCTTTGACTTTAGGGAAAGAGGAAGAGAGAGAGAGAGCGCAAGCTTTGTAGAGCTTTAAGTGGAGAAAGAAGCAGAAGAGAAGCTTTGGAGCTAGCTTTAAGCTTAGCTGTAGCAGAGGAAGAGAGAAGCTAAGCTAAGCTTAGCGTTAGAGAGAGAAAAGCTTGAAGAGATAGTAAGCAGAGAGAGCTTCAGAGCTGAGCTAGAACGAGAGAGAAGCTGTAGGAAGAACGCTTTAGCTTTAGCTTTATAAGGAGAGAGAGAGAGAAAAAGAGAAGAGAGAGAAGCTTTAGAAGAGTAGAGGAGAGAAGAAGAAAGAGAGAAGCTTGAGAGCTAGCTAGCAGAAGATAAGAGACAGAGCTTTATGGCAGAAGAAGCTTTGAAGACGCTGAGAGAAGCTTAGCGAATAGAGTAAAGCAGAAGAGAGCTTTAGCGTTACGAAGAAGCTTTAGCTTAGCTTGAGAGAAGAAGAAGAAAGAAAGCAGCTTTAGCTTTAAGAGAAGAGCAAAAGAAGCTTTAGAGCTTAACAGCTTTGAGAGCTTAGAAAGCTTTGAGAGGCAGCAAGAGCTTTAGAAGAAGAGAAAGCTTGGAAGAAAGAAACGTTGCTAGAGGAGAGAGAAGGCCAAAAGAGCTTAAGGAGAGCTTAGCAGAAGAGAGGGAGAGCGTCTAAGATTTGAGAGATAGCAGCTTTAGAGAGAGAGAGAAGCTAGAAGAGAGCAGCTAGAGAAAAGCCAGCTTTGAAGAGAGAAAAAAGAGAAGAGAGCTTAGAGATGGCTTTAAAAAGAAGAGCAGAGCACGCTTAAAGCTAGATTTGAGCTTAGAAGCTTTAAGAAAAGCTTTAGGAGAAGAGGGAGAGAAGGAGACGAGAGAAAGAGCCTAGAAAGAAAAGCTAGAGAGAGAGAGCTTTAAGAGAGGAAGCTTTAGCTTTAGAAGAGAAGCTTTAGAGCTTTAGAAAAGCTTTAGCTTTTGAGAGAGCTTAAGAGAGAGAAGCTTTGACAGAAGAAAAGCTTTAGAGGAAAAGAGCTTAGCTAGAGATAAGAAGAAGAAAGAGAGACAACGCGAGAGAAGAGCAATAGAGAGAATAGCTAGAAAGAAAGAGTGAGAGAAGAGAAAGCAGGAGAGGAGAGAGAGCGAGCGGCTTAGAGAGAGTAAAGCTTAGAAGCAGAGAGAGAGAACAAGCTTTAGCAGAGAGCTTTAAGCAAAGAGAGAAGCCAGCTAGAGCTTGAGATTAGGAGCTTGGAGAGCTAGAGAGCTTAGAGTAGAGAAGAGCTTAGAGCGATAGCTTAGAAAAAGAGCAAGACGTAAGCTTTAGGCTTTACAGCTAAGAGAAGAAGTAGCTTGAAGCAGAAAGCTAAGAGAGCTTCAGAGTAGAAAGAGCTTAGCTTCTAAGAGAAGAGCTTTAGCTGCAGGAAGAGCAGCTTTAGAGCTTTGAGAGCTTTGCGGAGCAAAAGAGCTTTAGAAGAAAAGAGAGAGCTTAGCAGCTTAAAAGATTTAGAACTAGAGAAAGAGAAGAAAAGATTTGAGAAGAGTAAAAGAAGCTTAGGCAGCTAGAGCTTAGCTTAAGAAGCTTAAGAGAGCTTTAGAAAGAGCAGTTTAAGCAGAAAGCTTGAGCGTTTGAAGCTAGCTTAGAGAGATAGTAGCTTTAGAGCTTAGAAGCGAGCTTTTAGAGCTTAAGAGAAAGCGGAGCTTTAGCAGCTTGAGGCTTTAGCTTGAAGCTTTAGCTTAAGAAAGGGAGACTTTGGACTTATAGAGCAGCAGAAACGACTTTAGCTTTGACTGTAAGCTAGCCTTTAGAGAAAGAAGAAAAAGCTTTGAAGAGCTTAACGCTTAGAGAGCAGAAAGTAGAGCTTTAGAAAGAGCTTAGCTTAGTAGAGAGCTAGGAGAGAGAAGCTTAGGAACAGAGAAGAGAAGCGAGAAAGAGAAGCTTTAGAGAGAGCCGCTTTAGAGGAAGCTTTAGAGAGAGAGAAGAGAGAGAAGAGCAAAAAGAGCAAGAAGAGAGGAGCTTATAGAAAGAAGCTTTGAGGCAGAAGAAGCTTTAATAGCGAGCAGCTTTACGCTAGAAGAATGGGGAGCTTTTAAGAGAGGAGCAGCTTAGAGAGAAGAGAGGCTTAGCAGAGAGTAAGCGAGCTAGCTTGAGAGCTAGAGGTAGAAAGGCTAGAGGAAAAGAAAGAAGAGAGCTCAAGGGGGGGGGCCCAGGAGAGAGAAGAATCAGAGAGAGAGAAAGAGGAAGAGAGAGCTAGCTTGAGAAGAGCTTAAAGAAGGAAGCCAAAGAGAAGCAGGAGCTTTGAGCTTTAGAAAAGAAAAGAGAGAAGAGAAGAGAGTGAGGCTTTAGCTGTTAAGCTTTAAGAGAGAGAGGAAGGCGTAAGAACTAGAGAGAGGAAGGCAGAGAAGCTTTAGCCAAGCAGAGAGAAGAGAGATGAGCCGAAAAGGAGCTTTAGAAGGCTTTGAGAAAGAGAGAAGAAGCTTGAAGCTTTGAGAGAGAAGAGCTTTAGAAAGAAAGAAAGAGAGAATAGAGAGAGCTTTAGCTTTAGGAGAGCTTTAGAAAGAGAAGCAGAGCTTTCAGAGAGAGAGAGCTTAAGAATGCAAGAGCTTTGAAGCTTTTAGTAGCATGAGCTTAAGAAGAGCTCAAGAGAAAATAGCTTGACTTTATAAGCTAGCTTTAAGGCAGCTTTAAGGAGCGAAGAAAGAGCAGAGAGAGAAAGCTTAAAACAGTCAGCTTTAGAAGAGCTAGCTAGATTTAGCTTTAGAGCAAGGATTAAAGCTAGAGAAGAAAGAAGAGAGAAGCAGAGAAAGAGAAAAAGAAGCTTGGAGAAAGAGAAGCTTTAGAGAGCTAGCAAGAGCTGAGCTTTAGAGGGCGAGCGAGCCGCAGCTTTAGCAGCTTAGAACGTGTAAAGCTTTGGAGAGAGAGAGAAAGAGCTTTAGATTTAGCAGCTAGTAGCTAGCAGAGAGCAGCTTGGAAGAAGCTTTAGGCTTTTTTTAGAGATAAAGAGCTTAAACAGAGAGAGGCAAAGCAAGAAGAAAAAGCTTCAAGAGAGAGAAGATAGAAAGTTAGCTTTGGAAGAGCTTTCGCAGAGCTTTAAAGAGAGCTTAAGCGCAGAGAGAGAGAGATAGAAGCTGTCAGAAAAGCAGAAGAGACAGAGCTTTTAAGAGAGAGAAGGCTTTAGAGAGAAGAGCGTATGAGAAGAGCTAAGGAGAGCTTTAAGCTTTAAGAGCTTAGGAGGCAGGCTTTGAAAAGAGAGAGCTTTAGCTTAGAAAAAGAGAAGAGAGCTAGAGCTTTAAGATATAGCAAGCATTAAAGCAAGCAAGTTTGAAGCTTTTAAAAAGCAGCAAAGAGAGAAGCTAAAGAGAGCTTAGAGAAGAGAAGAGCTTTGAGGAGCTAGAAAGAGCTTAGAGAGCTTTTAACCTTAGAGCTTTAAGAGGCTGTCTTTAAAGCTAGAGAGCTTTACGCTATTCTTAGAGTAGGAGAAAGAGAGAGAAGCTTAAGAAGAAGTAGTCTTTAGCAGAGCTTTAGAATAAAGAAAGCGTAGCTTAGAGGAGGAGGAAGCAGAAAGCTTTACAAAGAGAGAGGCAGCTGCTTTAGAGAGGCTTAGCAGAGCTTTAAGAGAAGAGAAGAGCTTTAGAGAGCTTTAGAAGCTTTAAATGAAAGAAGAAGAGAGAAGGCTAAGGCTTAGTGAAGCCAGCTTTAGGCAGAGAGAGTAAAAGCTTTAGAAGCTTTAGCAGAGGAGAAGAGGGAAGAAAGAGCAGAGAGTGAAGAAGAGAGAGAGCTTTGACTAGAAGAAGAGCTTAGAGTGAGAAGAAGCGTTTTTAAGAGCGCTTTAAGCAAGCTTTAGAGCATTAAGCTAGAGCTTTAGCAGAGAGAGAGAAAGAGCTTAAGAAAAGAAAAGAGAGAGAGAGAGAGAGAGAGAGAAAGCACACAGAGCTTAGCTTTAAGAGAGAGAAGAGAGAAGAGATGATGAACAGAGCAGAGAAAAAGCCGCTAGAGCAGCAGAGCGCAGAGCTGAAGAAAGAAGAGAAAAGAGCCTAGAAGAAAGCTTTAGAAGCTTTAGAGCTTTGAACGAGTAAAGAAAGCTTTAGCTTTAAGCTTTAGCTTTAGATGAGTAAAGAGCAAAGCAGCTAAAGAGCTTAAGCTAGGAAGCAGCTTAAAGCTTGACAGCTTAGAGGCCGAGAGATGAGAGAGAGATTTAGCTTTAAATGCTTGAGCTTTGAGGCTAGGCAGCAGCAACAGAGCTTGAGAAGAAGGAGCTTAGAAGAGGCTTTACAGAGAGGAGATGAAGATGAGGAAAAGCGTAGCTTACGCAGAAAAGCTTAAGTTTAAGGAGCTTTAGAAGCTTAGGAGAGCTTAGCTTTACAACGCTTCCCAAAGAGTTAGAGCTAAGAGAGAAGAGAGAAGCTTGAAAGAGAGCTTTGACTTAAGAAGCTTAGAAGTAGCTTAGAGAGCTTTAGACGCGAAAGAAAAAAGCAGAGCGCCTTTGAAGCAAGAGCTTAGCAAGCACCAAGAGAGAGAAAGAGAGAGAGCTTTAAGAGAGCTTTAGAAGAGGCAAGAGAAGCTTAAGCTTAGAGCTTATAAAGGAGCTAGACTGCGTTGAAGAAAGCTTGAGCTAGAAAAGAAGAGCTTAGCTTTAGATTAGAAGCAGGAAAAGGCTAAGAGAAGAAAAAGAGAGAGAGAGCTTTAGCTTAGAGAGCAGCAGAGAGCTTTAAAGAGGAAAGAAAGTAAGCTAGAAGAAGAACAAAGAGACTTTAGAGAAAGCAGAGAAGAAAGTAGGCTTTAGAGAAAGAGCGCTTTAAGCTAGCAGAAGAGCTTTAAGAGAGCTTTTTTAGATAAAGCGAGCTTTAAAGTAAAGCTTTAGCTTTGATGAGGCTAGAGAGAGAGGAAGAGAGAGAAGAGAGAGAGAGCTTTAGAGGGAGAGAGAAATAGAGATAAGCTTAAGCAAGAGGCTTTAGAGAAGCAGCTTAGAGCTTAGAGCTTTGACTTGTATAAAAGCTTAGAGAGAGAGCTTTAGCAGCTAGAGAAGTTTAGCTTTAGAGAAGAGCTTTTGACTAGCTTAGCAGCTAGAGCTTTAGAGTAAGCGTAAGAGAGCTTTGTTAGAGAAAGAAGCTAGCAAAGCTTAGAGCTTAAGCTTTAGGAAGAGAGCTTTAGCGTTTGTAGAGCAGCGAGAAGAGAAGAGAGAGAGCCTAAGCTAAGACAAGCTTAGAGCAGCAGTAGAGCAAGATTTAAGTCAGAGAGAGAGAAAGCAGCTTTAAGCTTAGCTTAAAGTAAAGCTTAGAGAGAGAGCAAGAGAGCAGGAGAGAAGAAAAAGAAAGCTTAGCTAAGCAGAGCTTTAGAGAAAGCTTTAGAGCCAAAAAAGAAGGAGAAGAGGAAGAGAGCTTAGAAGCTTTAGAGAAGCTTTAGAGAAAAGCAGAAAGAAGGAATGCTTTAGCTTTAGCAAGCTTTGAGAAGCTTAGCTTTAAGCTTTAACGCTTTAGAGCACGAAAGCCAGAGCTTTAGCTTAAGAAGGAGAGAGAGCTTTATAAGAGTAAGAGAAATAAAGAAGCTAGAAGAGCTTAAAGAGAGCAAAGAGAAGAGAAGAGAGCTTTAGAAGCAGCGAGAAGAGAGAAGCTTTAGAAGAGAGCGAGAGCTTTGAGCAGATAGAGAAAGAGAAGCAAGCTAGAGAGCTTTACGCAGCTAGAAGCTTTAGAAAGGCGAGAAGAACTTTGAGAGAGCTAGAAAGAAGCATACGAAGCTAGAGCTTAGCTATAAGACGAAAGAAGAAGAGCTTAAAGCTTAGAGCTTCAGAGAGAAGAGCTTTAAAAGAAGAGAGAGGAGAGGAAGCTTTAAGCAGAAGAGCTTATGAGAGAGAGAAAAGCGCAGCTTTAGCTGAGAGAGAGCAAAAGCTAAAGAGCTAGAGAGAGAAGAGAAGAGCTAGAAAAGCAAAGAGGAGATCTGAAAAGCTTTTAGAAGAGAGCAGGAGTAAAGAAAAGAAGCTTCTAAGAGGAGCAAGAGAGCAGCTTTAGAGCAAGAAGAGCTTTAGCTTTGAAGCCTTGGAGCAGCTTTAGAAGGAGAGAAGAGCTTAGAGCAGAGCTTCAGAGCTTTAAGGTAGAGCTGTCTTAGAGATAGAGAGCTTTAGAAGCAAAAGCAGCAGAGAAGAGAAGGAGCTTAGCTTAAGAGTACGAGCCAGGAGGAAAGCAGAGCAAAAAGCTTAAGACAGCTTAGAGCTTTGCAAGGCTTTAAAGCTGTAGAGCAGCTAGAAGCAAATAGAAGAGAGACAAGAGAAGAGAGAAAGAGAGAAGCTAAGCTTAAAGCTTAGCTAGACAGAGCTTAGCAATAAGAAGCTAGCTTTAGACAGAGCTTAGCTTAAAGGGCTTTAAGATTCAAGGAAAGCTACGCGCTTTAACAGAGCGAGCTTTAAAGAGAGAAGAGAGAGAGAAGAGACATTAAGAGGAGGAAGAGGAGAAGCAAAGAAGGAGAGATGAGAGAGATGCAAAAAGAAGAGGAAGACAAAGAAGCTTTAGCATTTAAAAAGAGCTAAGAGAGACAGAGAAGAGAGAGAGAGAGAGCTTTAGAAGAGCAAAAGAGAGCTTGAAAGCTTAGCTTTGAGAGAGCAGAGCTTGAGCAGGGCTAGAGAGAAGAGCTTTAGAAGAAGCAGAAAGCGAGCTTAGGGAAGACGCTCTAAAAAGAGAGAGCTTTAGAAGAGAAGCTTTAGAAAAAGAGCTTTAAGAGAAGCTTTGAATAGCTTAGAAGAAGAGCGTTTAGAACACGCTTAGCAGAGGAAAAAAAGCTTTGAGAGAGAAGAGGCTTTAAGAGAATAGAGCGTTCAGCTAAAAGAAGAGAGAAGGAGAGCTTTAGCTTCAGAGTAGAGCACTTTAGCATGCTAGCTTAGTACCTTAGAGAAGTAGAGCAAAGAGAAAAGAGAAAGGCTTTAGAGCTGGAGCTTAGCTTTAGAGAGCTAGAAGCTTATCGGAAAGAGAGAGAGCTAATGCATTTAGAGAGGAACGAGAAGCTTAGATGTAGCTTTAGATAGAGAGCTTATGCTGGATAGAGCTTTAGAAAAGTAGCTTTAGAGCTTTAATCTTTAGGAGAAGAAAAGAGAGAAGTGGGCAGCTTAGCTTTAAGCTTTATAAGAGAGAGAGCTTAGAGAGCTTTAGCTAGAGAGATGCTTTAAGAGAAAAGAGCAAGCCTTTAAATGCAAAAGAGAAGAAGCCAGAGAGCTTTAAGAAAAGCTAGCAGCAAAGCTTTAGAAGCTTAGCTTAGCTTAAGCAGCTTTAAAGCAGCTTTAAGCGTAGCAGCAAGCTTAGCTTAGCACAAAGCAGAGCTTAGCTTAAGAGAAAAGAGCTTGACTTAAGCTTATGAAGAAAGAGCAGCGCGAAGAAAAGAGAGGAGCTTAGAGCTTTAGCTTAAGAGGGAGTCAGAGAGATGCCTTAAGGAGAGAGCTTCCATAGAGCTTAGCTTTAGAGAAGAGCAAGTAGAGAAAGAAAAAGGAAGCTTAAGCTAGCATTTAGAGAGAGCTTGAGCAGTCTAGAGCTTTAGGAAGATGAGGCTTTAGAGCTTAAAGCAAGGAGAGCTTAAAAGAGAGAAGCAAGAAGAGAGAGCTTGGGAGAGCAGCAACAAAGAGCTTAGAGAGCTTTCGCTTTAGCTTTAAAGCAGCAGGGAAGAAGAGAAGAAGCTTTAGCTTTAGGAGAGCTTAGAGCAGAGAGCTTAGAAATGCTTTAGAGAGCTTTAGCGAGCGAGAGCCTTAGAGTAGGAGCTAGAAGTAGAAAGCTTTGAGCTAGCTGAACAAAGCTTTAAGAAGTTTGAGAGCTTTAGCTTGAGAGAGATGAGAAGAGAGAGCTTTAGCTTAAGTTAGAAGCTAAAAGGAGATCAGAGAGAGAGGCTTACGACGAGAGAGAGCATTTAGCTTTAGGAGAGAGAGCTTTAAGAAGCTAAGCTAGATAGCTTGAAGAGCTTTATGCAGCTTTAGCAGTAGCTTAAAGCTAAAAGAGGAGCTTTAAAGCTTTAAGCTTTTGAAGAAGAAGCAGCAGAGACGCTTAGAGCAAGAAGAGCTTTAGAGCTTTAAGCTTTGACTTTATATTGTTATATAATTGTCATGCTAACAAGGGGTTAATATAACTGGATACTGGGACATAATTTTGGGGGTGCATTAATTAAATGGTCACCCAGAAAATCACGTAATGGGTGATCCCACTGTAACCTGTCGCTCAGATAAAAAACAGAATACGGCCATTTTTGAAAGACAAATTTTACCAAGGATAATAAATTATGTCATGCATGTTTAAATACTTAGGTTAAAATAGTTTAAAAATAGTTTATTTCTTTAGTATTTGCCTAGTGCTAGGATTAAATGAATTGGGAAATAAAATTACAATTTTTCATCTGTAATAAGCAAGGAAATGTTGGACTGGCCAGTTAAACTAAACAAGGGTTTAGGTAATGCAGATAAGTACGTTATTCACTCAACAGCCACACCTATGGGAAAATATAAGAATTACAAATTAACAAGTATTTCGATAACCGATATATAGAAGTACCAAGTCACACTCCCGAGTTATATGGTTATGGAAATCCAAGGTGCCTTTTAGACATCCTATTATTTTATCAGAAGAGATGATTGAGTATTCCTATAACACATGCCTTTCGATGAACACGTGACACATCTGAAGCAGCAGTGTACAACCGATGACCCAGCTAGAGGCATTATAAGGATTATAACACAGGAAGCATGAATTGTACGTTTGGCTACATTCTGTATAGAAGAGTCTCAGTTAGCTATCAGCTATGTCATAGTTATAATAAGTGTTTATGTCAATCAGTTATAATCAGGTTGAGCAACTGATGACATAGCTAAACACTGATTATAACTGATGACATAGCTAAACACTGATTATAACTGATGACATAGCTAAACACTGATTATAACTGATGACATAGCTAGACACTGATTATAACTGATGACATAGCTAAACACTGATTATAACTGATGACATAGCTAAACACTGATTATTACTGATGACATAGCTAAACACTGATTATAACTGATGACATAGCTAAACATTGCTAATAACAGGCACAGTTGAATGGGTTCCAAACGATTTTCCTCTGTTTGTTTTAGTTATGAGTGGAAAGTTCGGGTGTACAAAAACAGGGTTTTAAGTTAGTAGTAACCTACATTTTGTCTGTGGAAAAAAAAAAAAAATTCAATTAGACTTCCTTGTAAGAAGTTAGAGTTCTGTCCTGCCCCTTTATTTATCCAAAATGGGGGACACTGGAAAGTAGTCAATAGTAAGTTGTTCAGTAGAGATCTGAGGCATAGCGAGTCTGACCACCCCCCAGCTAACAGCCACTGCAGTGTTGTAGAGATTAGTAGAGAATACATAGTAACGAGATGAGTAGAGATAGTAGAGTAGAGCTAAAAGTTGTTAGAGATTACTGTTAGGGATGGGTTTTAGAATCCCTGGAATTACTCACAAGGAGCAATCCGCAAGGAATTTGATAATGAAGGAAAGAAGAAACTGAATGAAATATGTTTTTTTGGTTTATTTTTTTAAAATAAATTCACAGAATACACAGAGATAAGTAGAATGACAGGGCCAAGGACGTTGTGCTAATATAAGATAGCTAATTGGAACATAAGAGGAGATTCTTCACGTGCATTTACTGTGTAAAAAAATTAGGGAGGGGGGCTGATTACAATGGGATACATGCATAAAATGCAGGAGGCTTCAGATTTAGGCGGCGGAAGGCTTAGGGGGGCTTAGAGGGCTTTCCCCAGGGCTTCACTGGCGAGCAGGCAGCCCAATCCCAGACGGTGGGACGGCTTTTCTTTATAAACAACTGGCGCATGCCTCAAGATTTTGTTGTAAGCAGGGGAGGTGAAGAGGGAGGAGAAAAGTCCACAAAATTAATACAACACGGGGAAGAAAAAGTAAAGAGAAGTTAAAAAACGTACAATTCCATGAGGGCACCCATGCCCAAACTTTTGGTGTTCTCCAAAGGGCCTTCTGATTGGACTTACTGGTTAGGATTCGCATTTTTTACCAAGAGAAAGAGAGAGAAGTTTATATTGAGCACCTGTGGTATAGCCAGGACAAACATACAGACAAAAAAAACAGGAGAAGGGAACAAGAGTAACGAAAAAAGACAAAGCTCCCACTTTCACCCTGAAATGTCATCCGGCCTATCGTAGCGATGTGTTGGTTTTTTTTCATTTTTGGATTTACAATCGGGTCAGTTGTTTAATTTACGATCCTCGTTATGTATCTAGGGGAGGTGGATTTTTTTTTTATAAGACGCCATCCCGCTCAACGCATCGCATTATGCAGTCTGCGGCACAACTTGCTTATATATGAGGAGAGGCCGATACAAACGTAGGGTGTATTGTAAGTAAGGATTGACCATAACTGGAAAATAGGCAATGGGCTTCCTCAAGCACCACTGAGTAATCAATTTTTGTTTTTTTTTTTTTTGTCTTTTGGGTCGAGTGCCCCCTATTCTTTGAGATACCATCTAAAACGACGACTTCTGGATATATTTCAGCTGTCCAACTCAAGTTACACAGCGTTACGTGACTATCAAGAAAAAACTATTGCTTTCGTTGCTAGCCTGCTTAACCTGGGGGTGAGCCTGGTTTTATGTAATTACAGCGGGCGACAAAGACAGTTATTTTGTTTGTCTGTGTGTTTGTCCCATTGTACTGGGTCCTTTCTCTGGTCCTTCTACTTGTTTATCTGCATTTTGGATGATTTTTATGATTTTATTTTCCTTTTGCTCTGTGTTTAGGTTTTTTGTTTAGGTCGGTGTGGAATGGTGAGGCAGAGTTGAGATTGGACAGTTGGAATACAGATGATGGCTGGTAGTTAGCTTCGTGCAGGCTTTGACAGTGGTTTGTGGGGGAAAAAGTCAGGTCAGATGGAAAGCGCCGGGCAGTGGGTTTTTTTTAAGTTTTATAGATAGGGGAAGTGCAGGTAGGAGTGAGTGGATGTGGTGGTTTTTTATTAATAAAGAGGGAGGGGGGATGATGAGGAGATTCTTTGATACTGCTCCTATATAAACAAAATGTGTGCTGGTATTGAAGGGCATGCGAAGCAAAACACGGCAAATCAGAGAAGAAAGTGATACTTCACAGATTCAATTATAGATTAAGAGGGGCAAGCAAAGTCATTTTTAGTATAGTGTCGCCTTTAAGATAAGTGTTTTGTTTTGTATCTGTCATAGTGGGGAAAGTCTGGAAGGTTCACCAAAAAAGCACGGTTTGATATTTTGGGCGATTTCATGTAATTCAATTGAATCCAATCAAAATAGGATTTCTGTTTCCGTTTGTTTCACTCACCAAATCAAACATTAATCAAGGGGAGATGTCTGGGGGACAGGCTGGATGCGTGGGAACATTGGAAAATTGTACCGCTGTTTGTTTGCCCCTATTTATAGGCCGGGGGGGGAACTTCAAGCAGTTCTTCCAATCACTGTACCGATCAAGAATTCTGATTGAAGAAATCTGCCCGTGTAATGTATGGGCGATTGTTTGTATAGAGTTTAATACGTTACTTAGCTATTTAGATAGAGTCGATGTGCGTCGAATTGTCTGGCCTACTGGTATGTCGCTTTAGCCAGGCATGACTGCCCACTGCCTGTTACTGTTCAGGAATGGTCTAAGGTTTATAAAAAGGTTTATAATAATTCTCCGCCCCCACTACTATATATATGTTGTTTCTCTGGTGCCTGTTAATGAATGGTTAAGGTTTATTACATAGTCTCAGCCCCGTACTATATATATGTTTAGTTATGGTGCCTGTGTCATGAAGGGTAAGGTTTATACATAGTTCCTCAGCCCATATACTATATAATGTTTATATGGGTTGCCTGTTAAGAAATAGGTAAGGTTATAATAGTTCTCAGCCCCTTACTCTATATAGTTATATGGTGCCTGTTACATGAATGGGTCAAGGTTTATAAATAGTTCTCAGCCCCTACATATATATGTGTATGGTGCTCTGTTAATGCATGGTTAAGGTTTATAAATAGTTCTCAGCCCCACTATATATAGTGTTTATATGGTGCCGTGTTAATGGAATGGTAAGATTTATAAATAGTTCTCAGCCCCTACTATAGAATGTTCTGATGGGTGCTCTGTTTAATTGACATGGTAAGGTTTATAAATAGTGTACTCAGCCCCTACTATATATATGTTTATATGTTGCTTTTAAGATGGAAGGTTTATAAATAGTCTTCAGGCCCCTCCGCTTTTTACTATATATCGTTTATATGGTGTGCTGTTAATGATGAATGGGTAGCGGTTTATAAATAGTTTCTAAGCCCCCTACGTATATATGTTATTTATGGTGCCTGTTAATGAATGGTAGGGTTATTAAATAGTGCTCGCCGCCTACTATTATATAGTTTATATGGGGTTTTGCTTGGTTGTTAATGAAGGTAAGGTTTTATAAATAGTTAATCAGCCCCTTCCCTAGCTATATATATGTTTGTATATGGTGGCCTGTCTGTGTAATGATGGTAAGGTTTTTATTAAATAGTTCTCTCGTCCCCTACTTATATTGATATATGTTATATGGTGGCCATGTTTTGTTACTGAATGGTAAGGTTTATAAATGTTCTCAGCCAATACTATATATATTGGTTTATATGGTGCCTAGTTATCATGAATGGTAAGGTTTATAAGTAGCTCTCAGCCCCTACTAATATATGTTTATATGGTGCCTTTGTTATATGAAATGGTAGTAAGGTTTATAAAATAGTTCCTCAGCCCCCCCGTTGCACCTACTATAATATGTTATATGGTGCCTGTTAATGAATGTATAATTGGTACGATTTTAAATAGTTCTCAGCCACTACTATTTATATAGGTTATACTGGTTGCCTGTTGTTGCCTCTGTTTTAATGAAATGGAATGGTTTAATAAATACCGAATGGCTAAGGTTTAAGGTTTATTAAAATAGTTTCTCAGACCTACTATATATAGTTTATATGGAGGCCCGTAATGAATGGTATAGGTTTATAAATGGTCTCAGAACCTACTATATTAGTTATTATGGTCTGTTGTTATGAATGGATTTATCTAAGGTTTTAATAGTTCTCAGCCCCTACGGATAATAGTGTTTTTATATATGGTGGCCTGGTGTAATGAGTATGGTAAGGTTTTATAAATTAGTTCCAAGCCCCCCTCTCCTATATATTTGTTTATATGGTGCCTGTTAGATGAATGCCTTTGTTCCTCCTGTGAATGAAAGTGGTTGGTGTATAAAGTTTCTCTAGCCCCTACTATATATTGTTTATATGGTGCCGGCAGTTTGTTAATGAAGGGTTAGGGTTTATAAAAGTTCTCAGCCCCCCCTTCCTACGATATATATTGGGTGTATATGGATTTACAACTTGGAATCAGACAGACCTGTCACACCCTCCATTAACACCCCCCGCCACCCCACCCCACCCACAACGCACCCCGTATTGCCACCCAACCACCCCCTCCCTGCGTGGCCTACCACCTACCACTCACCCCCCCCGCAATGACACCACATCTGCCCCCTCCCCTCACCAGACGACGCATGACACACACAAACCCCCGACACAACCTCAAACCCCCAAAAAAACGACAAGACCCTTAATATCCCCCTGCCCAGTCCCCACACACCCCTCGCCCAAGACCCACCCACACAACCCACCGGTGACACCACAGCCCACCCCCCCCCCCCCCCCACCCCACCCCTTCGACAGACACGGCGTCACGCGCGAGTGGGACACCACCCCGACCCCTTAATTCCCACGTTAACCTGTCCATTGATTCCTATCAGGTTTGTCTATTATTAATAAAAAATGAGATTTGTTGGCTAACACGGACATCATCTCAAAAACAACTGATATCACAAACAAATCGTAATGAGACCCCCCCCCCCCCAATACCTCCGAGGTGCTGGCACAAGAGATAAGGGGCCAAAGAGAGGGAAAAAGTGATACCTAAATAGCACGTTGCAATTGGAAATATGGGAACTTTATTTAATGGGGATAGCACTGACGGGTGGGACATATGGCCAATGGCTGACGTCCATTACCAAAGGAGCCTTAGCTGCTGCTGCCACTAGTAAAGGGCACGTGCAGCAACAGAGGCGTGGGACAAGCGGGGGGGTGGTTGGGGTGGGGTGTGGTCGGTGGTGGATCGTGAGGGCAAAAGGTGGAGTAAAACGGAACTGGAGGTTTGGGGTCTCTTTTAGCTGGGTACACACTAGCAGGAATATTTTCGGCTGTCCCGACCCATTGATGGAACTTTCGGTCGGTGGCGGAAAATATCTGCTGGTGTGGGGCGGCTGGTCCGCCATCCGTCTCGATCGTTAATCATCGGATCGGGACAAACGGACAATTGATTATGTTGGTAAATTTCGATCGATCGTTGCGTTCCCTTAAGGGGGGGGGGGTTTGGTGGGGGGTCGAGGGGTTTAGGACTATGTGGGGGGTTTGGGGGGGGTTACATTGTTTTCACAAGAGGGTGGCACCCGTGGGACATGCCATTTTTCAATTAATAAAAAAAAACTCCATTAAAGGGACAACTAACACAAGCCACAAAACAACATTTTTAAACCAGAACAGGCAGAACCAGAACACCTGATTATTTTTATTAAACTAATGATCTGTGTTTTTTTTTTTTTTTCGTTTAGTGAGTGTCTCTATTTTTGATACGGGCGGTGTGGGGAAAATTTACCTAAATAACATAGGTGGTGCTTTATTTTCGGTTTTTTTTTATTGGTCCATTCTAGTCATCACAGGCCCCCAGCTTAGGGCAACGACCATTAGTTCTGCACATGACTCAGGTTCCTTAGCTTGGCCTATGCGCCCAGTCATTTTTTTTTTTTTGTAATTTTTTTTTTCTTATTGTTTGTCTTTTTTTTTTATTGATTTTAGAAAGAAAGAAGCAGATTGATGGAAAATCAGAGAAGAAAACTTGCTTACCAGTTGGTTTATCAAAACCCACATTAATAATCTCTTAGCCAAATCCTTTTACAGAAACTTAGAATAAGGCCATACAAGGATAGGTAAAAGGTAGGCCTGGAAGCGTGTGAGTACGGATCACTGTCACCAAAACACTACATAGTTTCATCCGGGCTTTAACTAGGCGGCTTACATTAGAGCTTTAATACATTTACTGAAGTGGTAGTTTTTGAGACTTTAGTGGTGTTTTAGGGGGGGGGGTTGTTTGGCAGACCTGGGGATGGTGGTATATAAAAAAGGGTTTAGTTCTCCTTTAAATAGAACAATACATAGTTTTAACATAGTTCAGCTGATGGAAGTTGGTTGCACCAGACATTATGTCCACCTTAAGGACTATTTGTAGTTCAGTGGGAAATTGCTATGGAACCTGATATTATTTTAGACTAAAATTATTATTATTTCAAACCTCTTAGTTTATATTAACATATCTAGTTATATTCATGTGCGCATATTTGCTCCTCCTTTGAAACAAAAAAAAAAACAACAACTTGTTTAATTTAAATAGCTATCATTCAGGTTCTGTTAATGTTCCTTTCTCCCTCCCAGAATGTCCCGTCCCCTTTCTACCTTGGAATGTGCCTAACAGTACGTCTACTTGCTGCTGGGCCTGTTGGCCGTTGGCTGGGTCCCCTGCTCCGCTCTCCCGGCGCCCCCCGCCTCCCCCCCCCCCGCGTGGGTCCCCCGGGCCCCCCCCCCCCCCCCCCCCTCCCCGGGTTTCTGGGGGAGCGGGGGATTTTTGTTTTTTTGTTTGCGGGGTTGTTTTTTTTGTTGTGGAAAAAAAAAACGATCCTGAAGAAAACATGCTACAAACCAAAACAAACAAGGATGAAAAAAAAGACGAAAGTCAACTAAGCCAACACACACAAAAAAGAGCGCAGGCAGTGACTCTGCAAACAGAGAGATACAAAAACGACATACGTCACTATGGTTATGTCCGCCGGTATGCCGTTTATTTATTACACAGACACAAAAATGTGAAGGGGCAATTGCGTTATGGGTTGGGTTAAGGGTGCATTGGGTTCGATGGGGGAACTAATCTTACTATTTTTTTATCTTTAAAAGTAATTGGTTTATTTGCACTGAACTACCCTTTAAAATAAGCTTAATCGATACTTTAAGATAAAAAAAACGACTCATGAAGATAACCAAAAATAGTGTAGGAAAAACAAAAAAATCCGAAATTAACTTGGTGGCCTTACAGATGGATTTAACAGGTCCAATAATGATATTTACAACACCCAGCACGTATTAAGAAGACCCGTGCATTATAAGAGCCCCTGTAGTGCTAGGCCCCACTAGGGCTAGGTTTACCATAATTTCGGCTGATGTTAGCGCACCCGTCAGGTTTTATGATTAATGTGGCACAAGGTCCCCACGATGCCTGACTGCCATATTTCCGATCACCTTTTTTGGTGGCGCATTGCCATCATCTACGATAGGGCAAAATCAATGGAAACGCCACGAATCGTACATGACTCCTTGCACTGCGTTGATAGGTTGCGTTGCCTCGGCGAGCGAATCAGTGAACGAGGCATGACCGGACAAATCCTTTTGGCTGACACACAGCACAACTGGTACACTCACACAATTGTTGAATGCGACAAAGCGCTCAGGGACACATGTGCCCGACGGGTACGGAGCCCCGCCACCAGACCGCCGTGCGATGACTGCGTGTGAATGCTACTAAATGCGCATAATCTAAGTAGCAGCCCTCCCTATAAATAAACATATTTATATAACCTCAATTCTCAAAATACCATACCAGGTGATTAAAGGGAAACCCTTTAAATAGATATCAGACACAAGATATGATACTATCTGATGGGAAATGGCAAATTCCCGGATCATCAATCGTGAAAGGCAACGGCGGAAGAGAGCCAACGTCATATTACACTGTATTAAAACCCACTGAATGAAACGTGAGAGGAGAACAAACGATAAAGGTTGACTCAGCCCATCTGATTTGCATCAATGATAACCCCTTAGACACCAACAGCCCATCACATTTAACAAGAGTGCGTATGGGAAATATATAAGTAAGAGTAAGAAGCCGAGACATCTCACATTGCAGGGATGAATTACTGATGACAGGCACGCACGTGATCAGAATAAAAAAGACGTGAATGGAATTCAGATAAGTGGTTTGTACGATACACAAGATGGCATACTAATAAACCAACATGGCATTTGAAAAAATACGTTGCTATGGTCCCTGGTCCTGGTTACAAAGTCACGCAAGAGCAAGCATACAATTAGGTTCATTATTTACACCAGACCCTGCACCGAGGAGAGCTTGCAATCGTACTTATATTATACCTCACACACAGTCTGTAAGCCTATAAAATTCTACATCAACAATAGCTCTTTCAGACGGGCAGAAATGAGCCAGGCCCCTCGGAATCTAGCAGCATACAAAATGTTGTTGGTCCTTGTGATGATGGACGGACACACTTTTACTTCACTAAAAATACGCCTGACCAAAAACGCCTTCGGTGATTTAAAGTCTTTAATGATTGGGTTTAGCGCATAAAGTGCACAGAGAATCCCATTTACAAGTAACAGAAAACACAAATAGTGAGATAAATCGGACTGTGTTGTTTTATTTTCGGGTTCCAGATGAATTAAAACGTTTTTTTATCATGTTTATAAATGGTGAAAGTCATTTTATAATCTTCACAGCTGCTAAGATAACCCAGGCGCGGACAGAGCTAATTTATTCCTCCCTGTTGCTTTGTTACTGATTAATCTGCACCATTTTCTAAAGACAAAACATTATTTTCCTTTGTCTAAAAATAAACCATGGAGAAGCCAGAAGTTATTGATCTACAAACGTGTGTCTTGGGTGTCCCTATTATAATAGGGACACCTATAGGCTATTAATGAGGATCTATCGACGATGTACCTATTTATACAGCCACAAGAAATGCATCTCTTGAAAGCTTGTCTATAAAATGAACTTAGTCCATAATAAATCAGGTGTCACTATATTCTACAGGTTTTATTATTATAGTCTACAGTAAGCAAACCCATCACCGATTTTCATTTATTGATAATGGACAAACAGCGGCGGGATATCGTCCTGATTTGTTCAGGTTCTGATAACACAGCTAAGGTCTCAGATGACAACCATGCCCCCATCTGTAGATAAAACGCCTTGATTACCTTACAGATTTTATCCTATTTCCTGCTGTTCCATTCCTGCTGTTCTATTAAGCCAGATTTATTGGTTGATGAAAGTAATTAGCTGCCTGTAAGGGGAGACATGTGTTTTTTTTTACGGCTTTAAACAAATAATGACAGAGGTCTTGCTTGTAAAATCTCAATTCCACATAACGCTATAAATTTAAGACTCACTTAAGTGAGAAAGACCTTGTGCTAAATTGGTGGAGAAAAATAGAAAGCTTTTGGTCTGGTGGGCTTACATTGTAGACCACTGTATACAACAGACATGCAAGGAAAAGAAGGGGAAGTAACCACGAGCAGCAACACAATCCAAAGATATCTACTAATGGAAATGATTTAACACTTGTTATTATATCAGTTACATTATACACTAAAAAATTTAATTCACGAAAGTCATGAATATCGACTAAATTATCTACTGAATAGTCCATACTATTGTAGATATACGGTCCTTAGACCATGAGTTCCATGACCATATAGAAGTACATGGTCATGGTGGCAGAGTTATACAGGTCATTGAACTTCAAGGTGACTTCTATGTCCTTTATATTTTATAAGTGGGAGATGCATATTTTCTGTAATATACAGGTTTTTTAGTGAGTCATATGACACTGTGAGTAAAACTAAGCATATTATGCTGATGACATAGCTAAGCACTAATTATAACTGATGACATAGCTAAACACTGATTATAACAGATGACATAGCTAAACCCTGATTATAACTGATGACATAGCATAAGCACTAATTATAACTGATGACATAGCTAAACACTGATTATAACAGATGACATAAGTAAACTCTGATTATCACTGATGACATAGATATACACTGATTATAACAGAGACATAGCTAAACACTGATTATAACTGATGACTATTTAAACACTGATTATAACTGATTACATAGCTAAACAATGATTATAACTGATGACATAGCTAAACACTGTTACAACTGATGACCTAGTAAGCACTGATATAACTGAGGACACAGCTAAACACTGATTATAACAGAAAACATAGCTAAACTCTGATTATATTCGGAAGGACAAAGACTAGCTAACACTGATTATAACTGATGACATAGCTAAACACTGATTATAACTGATGACATAGCTAAACACTGATTATAAATGATGACATAACTAAACACTAATTATAACTGATTAAATAGCTAAACACTGATTATAACTGAAGACATTGCTAAACACTGATTATAACTGATGACATAGCTAAACACTGATTATAACTGATGACATACCTAAACACTGATTATAACTGATGACATAGCTAAACACTGATTATAACTGATGACATTGCTAAACACTGATTATAACTGATAACATAGCTAAACACTGATTATAACTGATGACATAAACACTGATTATAACTGATGACATAAACACTGATTATAACTGATGACATAGCTAAACACTGATTATAACTGATGACATAAACACTTATTATAACTGATGACATAGCTCAACACTGATTATAACTGATGACATAAACACTTATTATAACTGATGACATAGCTAAGCTCTGGTTATAAGTGTAAAACACATTCATGCTTCCTGTGTATTAAATCCTTATAAATGCCTCTTAGCTGTGTCATCGGTTGTAACTGCTGCTTAGATGTGTCACCAGTGTTCCATGAAACATGTGTTATAGGAAGTACTTCATCCTCTTCTATAAAATATAAGGATGTTAAAAGGCACCTTGGATTTCCATAACCTATATAACTCGGGAGTGTGACTTGGTACTTCTATACGGTTATCGAAATACTTGTTGAATTTTAAGTCTTATATTTTCCAATAGGTGTGCATTGAGTGATAACGTAACTTATATCAGTAACTAAACCCTTGTTTAGTTTAACTGGCCAGTCCAACATTTCCTTGCTTATATACAATAGAACAATTGTAGATTTTATTCCCAGATTCAGTAATCCTAGCACATAGGCAAATACTAAAGAAAAATAAACTATTTTTAACCTAATGTATTTAACATGCTATGATATTTATTATACTTGGAAAATTTTCTTTTCAAAAATGGCCGTATGTCTGTTTATTGAGGCAGACCAGGTACAGTGGGATCCCCATTAACAGTGAGTTTCTGGGTGACCATTTAATTAATGCACCCCCAAAATTATGTCCCAGATCCCAGTTAATATTAACCCCTTGTTAGCATGACAATTATATAACAATATAAAGTCAAAGCTCCCCCATAATTATGTCCCAGACCCCGGTTAATATTAACCTCTTGTAAAGCTCTAAAGCTCTTCTTGCTCTAAGCGTCTCTGCTGCTTCTTCTTCAAAAGCTTAAAGCTTTAAAGCTCCTCTTTTAGCTTTAAGCTACTGCTAAAGCTGCATAAAGCTCTTCAAGCTATCTAGCTTAGCTTCTTAAAGCTCTCTCTCCTAAAGCTAAATGCTCTCTCTCGTCGTAAGCCTCTCTCTCTGATCTCCTTTTAGCTTCTAACTTAAGCTAAAGCTCTCTCTTCTCATCTCTCTCAAGCTAAAGCTCTCAAACTTCTTAAAGCTTTGTTCAGCTAGCTCAAAGCTTTCTACTTCTAGCTCCTACTCTAAGGCTCTCGCTCGCTAAAGCTCTCTAAAGCATTTCTAAGCTCTCTGCTCTAAGCTCTCCTAAAGCTAAAGCTTCTTCTCTTCTTCCCTGCTGCTTTAAAGCTAAAGCGAAAGCTCTCTAAGCTCTTTGTTGCTGCTCTCCCAAGCTCTCTCTTCTTGCTTCTCTCTTTTAAGCTCTCCTTGCTTTAAGCTCTAAAGCCTCATCTTCCTAAAGCTCTAGACTGCTCAAGCTCTCTCTAAATGCTAGCTTAAGCTTCCTTTTTCTTTCTCTACTTGCTCTTCTCTAAAGCTAAGCTCTATGGAAGCTCTCTCCTTAAGGCATCTCTCTGACTCCCTCTTAAGCTAAAGCTCTAAGCTCCTCTCTTTTCTTCGCGCTGCTCTTTCTTCATAAGCTTAAGTCAAGCTCTTTTCTCTTAAGCTAAGCTCTGCTTTGTGCTAAGCTAAGCTTGCTGCTACGCTTAAAGCTGCTTTAAAGCTGCTTAAGCTAAGCTAAGCTTCTAAAGCTTTGCTGCTAGCTTTTCTTAAAGCTCTCTGGCTTCTTCTCTTTTGCATTTAAAGGCTTGCTCTTTTCTCTTAAAGCATCTCTCTAGCTAAAGCTCTCTAAGCTCTCTCTCTTATAAAGCTTAAAGCTAAGCTGCCCACTTCTCTCTTTTCTTCTCCTAAAGATTAAAGCTCTAAAGCTACTTTTCTAAAGCTCTATCCAGCATAAGCTCTCTATCTAAAGCTACATCTAAGCTTCTCGTTCCTCTCTAAATGCATTAGCTCTCTCTCTTTCCGATAAGCTTCTAGCTCTCTAAAGCTAAGCTCCAGCTCTAAAGCCTTTCTCTTTTCTCTTTGCTCTACTTCTCTAAGGTACTAAGCTAGCATGCTAAAGTGCTCTACTCTGAAGCTAAAGCTCTCCTTCTCTCTTCTTTTAGCTGAACGCTCTATTCTCTTAAAGCCTCTTCTCTCTCAAAGCTTTTTTTCCTCTGCTAAGCGTGTTCTAAACGCTCTTCTTCTAAGCTATTCAAAGCTTCTCTTAAAGCTCTTTTTCTAAAGCTTCTCTTCTAAAGCTCTCTCTTTTTAGAGCGTCTTCCCTAAGCTCGCTTTCTGCTTCTTCTAAAGCTCTTCTCTCTAGCCCTGCTCAAGCTCTGCTCTCTCAAAGCTAAGCTTTCAAGCTCTCTTTTGCTCTTCTAAAGCTCTCTCTCTCTCTCTTCTCTGTCTCTCTTAGCTCTTTTTAAATGCTAAAGCTTCTTTGTCTTCCTCTTCTTTTTGCATCTCTCTCATCTCTCCTTCTTTGCTTCTCCTCTTCCTCCTCTTAATGTCTCTTCTCTCTCTCTTCTCTCTTTAAAGCTCGCTCTGTTAAAGCGCGTAGCTTTCCTTGAATCTTAAAGCCCTTTAAGCTAAGCTCTGTCTAAAGCTAGCTTCTTATTGCTAAGCTCTGTCTAGCTAAGCTTTAAGCTTAGCTTCTCTCTTTCTCTCTTCTCTTGTCTCTCTTCTATTTGCTTCTAGCTGCTCTACAGCTTTAAAGCCTTGCAAAGCTCTAAGCTGTCTTAAGCTTTTTGCTCTGCTTTCCTCCTGGCTCGTACTCTTAAGCTAAGCTCCTTCTCTTCTCTGCTGCTTTTGCTTCTAAAGCTCTCTATCTCTAAGACAGCTCTACCTTAAAGCTCTGAAGCTCTGCTCTAAGCTCTTCTCTCCTTCTAAAGCTGCTCCAAGGCTTCAAAGCTAAAGCTCTTCTTGCTCTAAAGCTGCTCTCTTGCTCCTCTTAGAAGCTTCTTTTCTTTACTCCTGCTCTCTTCTAAAAGCTTTTCAGATCTCCTCTTTGCTTTTCTAGCTCTTCTCTTCTCTCTCTAGCTCTTTAGCTTTTGCTCTCTCTCAGCTAAAGCTGCGCTTTTCTCTCTCTCATAAGCTCTTCTGCTTAAAGCTTCCTCTCCTCTCTCTTCTTTTAAAGCTCTTCTCTCTGAAGCTCTAAGCTTTAAGCTCTTCTTCTTTCGTCTTATAGCTAAGCTCTAGCTTCGTATGCTTCTTTCTAGCTCTCTCAAAGTTCTTCTCGCCTTTCTAAAGCTTCTAGCTGCGTAAAGCTCTCTAGCTTGCTTCTCTTTCTCTATCTGCTCAAAGCTCTCGCTCTCTTCTAAAGCTTCTCTCTTCTCGCTGCTTCTAAAGCTCTCTTCTCTTCTCTTTGCTCTCTTTAAGCTCTTCTAGCTTCTTTATTTCTCTTACTCTTATAAAGCTCTCTCTCCTTCTTAAGCTAAAGCTCTGGCTTTCGTGCTCTAAAGCGTTAAAGCTTAAAGCTAAGCTTCTCAAAGCTTGCTAAAGCTAAAGCATTCCTTCTTTCTGCTTTTCTCTAAAGCTTCTCTAAAGCTTCTAAGCTCTCTTCCTCTTCTCCTTCTTTTTTGGCTCTAAAGCTTTCTCTAAAGCTCTGCTTAGCTAAGCTTTCTTTTTCTTCTCTCCTGCTCTCTTGCTCTCTCTCTAAGCTTTACTTTAAGCTAAGCTTAAAGCTGCTTTCTCTCTCTCTGACTTAAATCTTGCTCTACTGCTGCTCTAAGCTTGTCTTAGCTTAGGCTCTCTCTCTTCTCTTCTCGCTGCTCTACAAACGCTAAAGCTCTCTTCCTAAAGCTTAAGCTCTAAGCTTTGCTAGCTTCTTTCTCTAACAAAGCTCTCTTACGCTTACTCTAAAGCTCTAGCTGCTAAGCTAGTCAAAAGCTCTTCTCTAAAGCTAAACTTCTCTAGCTGCTAAAGCTCTCTCTCTAAGCTTTTATACAAGTCAAAGCTCTAAGCTCTAAGCTGCTTCTCTAAAGCCTCTTGCTTAAGCTTATCTCTATTTCTCTCTCCCTCTAAAGCTCTCTCTCTCTTCTCTCTCTTCCTCTCTCTCTAGCCTCATCAAAGCTAAAGCTTTACTTTAAAGCTCGCTTTATCTAAAAAAGCTCTCTTAAAGCTCTTCTGCTAGCTTAAAGCGCTCTTTCTCTAAAGCCTACTTTCTTCTCTGCTTTCTCTAAAGTCTCTTTGTTCTTCTTCTAGCTTACTTTCTTTCCTCTTTAAAGCTCTCTGCTGCTCTCTAAGCTAAAGCTCTCTCTCTCTTTTTCTTCTCTTAGCCTTTTCCTGCTTCTAATCTAAAGCTAAGCTCTTCTTTTCTAGCTCAAGCTTTCTTCAACGCAGTCTAGCTCCTTTATAAGCTCTAAGCTTAAGCTTCTCTTGCCTCTTCTAAAGCTCTCTTAAAGCTCTCTCTCTTTCTCTCTCTTGGTGCTTGCTAAGCTCTTGCTTCAAAGGCGCTCTGCTTTTTTCTTTCGCGTCTAAAGCTCTCTAAGCTACTTCTAAGCTTCTTAAGTCAAAGCTCTCTTTCAAGCTTCTCTCTTCTCTCTTAGCTCTAACTCTTTGGGAAGCGTTGTAAAGCTAAGCTCTCCTAAGCTTCTAAAGCTCCTTAAACTTAAGCTTTTCTGCGTAAGCTACGCTTTTCCTCATCTTCATCTCCTCTCTGTAAAGCCTCTTCTAAGCTCCTTCTTCTCAAGCTCTGTTGCTGCTGCCTAGCCTCAAAGCTCAAGCATTTAAAGCTAAATCTCTCTCTCATCTCTCGGCCTCTAAGCTGTCAAGCTTTAAGCTGCTTCCTAGCTTAAGCTCTTTAGCTGCTTTGCTCTTTACTCATCTAAAGCTAAAGCTTAAAGCTAAAGCTTTCTTTACTCGTTCAAAGCTCTAAAGCTTCTAAAGCTTTCTTCTAGGCTCTTTTCTCTTCTTTCTTCAGCTCTGCGCTCTGCTGCTCTAGCGGCTTTTTCTCTGCTCTGTTCATCATCTCTTCTCTCTTCTCTCTCTTAAAGCTAAGCTCTGTGTGCTTTCTCTCTCTCTCTCTCTCTCTCTCTTTTCTTTTCTTAAGCTCTTTCTCTCTCTCTGCTAAAGCTCTAGCTTAATGCTCTAAAGCTTGCTTAAAGCGCTCTTAAAAACGCTTCTTCTCACTCTAAGCTCTTCTTCTAGTCAAAGCTCTCTCTCTTCTTCACTCTCTGCTCTTTCTTCCCTCTTCTCCTCTGCTAAAGCTTCTAAAGCTTTTACTCTCTCTGCCTAAAGCTGGCTTCACTAAGCCTTAGCCTTCTCTCTTCTTCTTTCATTTAAAGCTTCTAAAGCTCTCTAAAGCTCTTCTCTTCTCTTAAAGCTCTGCTAAGCCTCTCTAAAGCAGCTGCCTCTCTCTTTGTAAAGCTTTCTGCTTCCTCCTCCTCTAAGCTACGCTTTCTTTATTCTAAAGCTCTGCTAAAGACTACTTCTTCTTAAGCTTCTCTCTCTTTCTCCTACTCTAAGAATAGCGTAAAGCTCTCTAGCTTTAAAGACAGCCTCTTAAAGCTCTAAGGTTAAAAGCTCTCTAAGCTCTTTCTAGCTCCTCAAAGCTCTTCTCTTCTCTAAGCTCTCTTTAGCTTCTCTCTTTGCTGCTTTTTAAAAGCTTCAAACTTGCTTGCTTTAATGCTTGCTATATCTTAAAGCTCTAGCTCTCTTCTCTTTTTCTAAGCTAAAGCTCTCTCTTTTCAAAGCCTGCCTCCTAAGCTCTTAAAGCTTAAAGCTCTCCTTAGCTCTTCTCATACGCTCTTCTCTCTAAAGCCTTCTCTCTCTTAAAAGCTCTGTCTCTTCTGCTTTTCTGACAGCTTCTATCTCTCTCTCTCTGCGCTTAAGCTCTCTTTAAAGCTCTGCGAAAGCTCTTCCAAAGCTAACTTTCTATCTTCTCTCTCTTGAAGCTTTTTCTTCTTGCTTTGCCTCTCTCTGTTTAAGCTCTTTATCTCTAAAAAAAGCCTAAAGCTTCTTCCAAGCTGCTCTCTGCTAGCTACTAGCTGCTAAATCTAAAGCTCTTTCTCTCTCTCTCCAAAGCTTTACACGTTCTAAGCTGCTAAAGCTGCGGCTCGCTCGCCCTCTAAAGCTCAGCTCTTGCTAGCTCTCTAAAGCTTCTCTTTCTCCAAGCTTCTTTTTCTCTTTCTCTGCTTCTCTCTTCTTTCTTCTCTAGCTTTAATCCTTGCTCTAAAGCTAAATCTAGCTAGCTCTTCTAAAGCTGACTGTTTTAAGCTTTCTCTCTCTGCTCTTTCTTCGCTCCTTAAAGCTGCCTTAAAGCTAGCTTATAAAGTCAAGCTATTTTCTCTTGAGCTCTTCTTAAGCTCATGCTACTAAAAGCTTCAAAGCTCTTGCATTCTTAAGCTCTCTCTCTCTGAAAGCTCTGCTTCTCTTTCTAAAGCTCTCCTAAAGCTAAAGCTCTCTCTATTCTCTCTTTCTTTCTTTCTAAAGCTCTTCTCTCTCAAAGCTTCAAGCTTCTTCTCTCTTTCTCAAAGCCTTCTAAAGCTCCTTTTCGGCTCATCTCTCTTCTCTCTGCTTGGCTAAAGCTTCTCTGCCTTCCTCTCTCTAGTTCTTACGCCTTCCTCTCTCTCTTAAAGCTTAACAGCTAAAGCCTCACTCTCTTCTCTTCTCTCTTTTCTTTTCTAAAGCTCAAAGCTCCTGCTTCTCTTTGGCTTCCTTCTTTAAGCTCTTCTCAAGCTAGCTCTCTCTTCCTCTTTCTCTCTCTCTGATTCTTCTCTCTCCTGGGCCCCCCCCCTTGAGCTCTCTTCTTTCTTTTCCTCTAGCCTTTCTACCTCTAGCTCTCAAGCTAGCTCGCTTACTCTCTGCTAAGCCTCTCTTCTCTCTAAGCTGCTCCTCTCTTAAAAGCTCCCCATTCTTCTAGCGTAAAGCTGCTCGCTATTAAAGCTTCTTCTGCCTCAAAGCTTCTTTCTATAAGCTCCTCTCTTCTTGCTCTTTTTGCTCTTCTCTCTCTTCTCTCTCTCTAAAGCTTCCTCTAAAGCGGCTCTCTCTAAAGCTTCTCTTTCTCGCTTCTCTTCTCTGTTCCTAAGCTTCTCTCTCCTAGCTCTCTACTAAGCTAAGCTCTTTCTAAAGCTCTACTTTCTGCTCTCTAAGCGTTAAGCTCTTCAAAGCTTTTTCTTCTTTCTCTAAAGGCTAGCTTACAGTCAAAGCTAAAGTCGTTTCTGCTGCTCTATAAGTCCAAAGTCTCCCTTTCTTAAGCTAAAGCTTCAAGCTAAAGCCTCAAGCTGCTAAAGCTCCGCTTTCTCTTAAGCTCTAAAAGCTCGCTTCTAAGCTCTAAAGCTACTATCTCTCTAAGCTAGCTTCAAACGCTCAAGCTTTCTGCTTAAACTGCTCTTTCTAAAGCTCTCTTAAGCTTCTTAAGCTAAGCTCTAGCTGCCTAAGCTTCTTTTACTCTTCTCAAATCTTTTCTTCTCTTTCTCTAGTTCTAAATCTTTTAAGCTGCTAAGCTCTCTCTTTTCTTCTAAAGCTCTTTTGCTCCGCAAAGCTCTCAAAGCTCTAAAGCTGCTCTTCCTGCAGCTAAAGCTCTTCTCTTAGAAGCTAAGCTCTTTCTACTCTGAAGCTCTCTTAGCTTTCTGCTTCAAGCTACTTCTTCTCTTAGCTGTAAAGCCTAAAGCTTACGTCTTGCTCTTTTTCTAAGCTATCGCTCTAAGCTCTTCTCTACTCTAAGCTCTCTAGCTCTCCAAGCTCCTAATCTCAAGCTCTAGCTGGCTTCTCTCTTTGCTTAAAGCTCTCTGCTAAAGCTTGTTCTCTCTCTCTGCTTCTAAGCTTTACTCTCTCTAAGCCGCTCGCTCTCTCTCCTCTCCTGCTTTCTCTTCTCTCACTCTTTCTTTCTAGCTATTCTCTCTATTGCTCTTCTCTCGCGTTGTCTCTCTTTCTTCTTCTTATCTCTAGCTAAGCTCTTTTCCTCTAAAGCTTTTCTTCTGTCAAAGCTTCTCTCTCTTAAGCTCTCTCAAAAGCTAAAGCTTTTCTAAAGCTCTAAAGCTTCTCTTCTAAAGCTAAAGCTTCCTCTCTTAAAGCTCTCTCTCTCTAGCTTTTCTTTCTAGGCTCTTTCTCTCGTCTCCTTCTCTCCCTCTTCTCCTAAAGCTTTTCTTAAAGCTTCTAAGCTCAAATCTAGCTTTAAGCGTGCTCTGCTCTTCTTTTTAAAGCCATCTCTAAGCTCTCTTCTCTTTTTTCTCTCTTCAAAGCTGGCTTTTCTCTAGCTGCTCTCTTCTAGCTTCTCTCTCTCTCTAAAGCTGCTATCTCTCAAATCTTAGACGCTCTCCCTCTCTTCTGCTAAGCTCTCCTTAAGCTCTTTTGGCCTTCTCTCTCCTCTAGCAACGTTTCTTTCTTCCAAGCTTTCTCTTCTTCTAAAGCTCTTGCTGCCTCTCAAAGCTTTCTAAGCTCTCAAAGCTGTTAAGCTCTAAAGCTTCTTTTGCTCTTCTCTTAAAGCTAAAGCTGCTTTCTTTCTTCTTCTTCTCTCAAGCTAAGCTAAAGCTTCTTCGTAACGCTAAAGCTCTCTTCTGCTTTACTCTATTCGCTAAGCTTCTCTCAGCGTCTTCAAAGCTTCTTCTGCCATAAAGCTCTGTCTCTTATCTTCTGCTAGCTAGCTCTCAAGCTTCTCTCTTTCTTCTTCTCTCCTCTACTCTTCTAAAGCTTCTCTCTCTTCTCTTTTTCTCTCTCTCTCTCCTTATAAAGCTAAAGCTAAAGCGTTCTTCCTACAGCTTCTCTCTCGTTCTAGCTCAGCTCTGAAGCTCTCTCTGCTTACTATCTCTTCAAGCTTTTCTCTCTCTAACGCTAAGCTTAGCTTAGCTTCTCTCTTCCTCTGCTACAGCTAAGCTTAAAGCTAGCTCCAAAGCTTCTCTTCTGCTTCTTTCTCCACTTAAAGCTCTACAAAGCTTGCGCTCTCTCTCTCTCTTCCTCTTTCCCTAAAGTCAAAGCCGCTAAAGCTTTATCTCTAAAAAAACGACTAAAGCTTCTCTAAAGCTAGCTCTTTTAAAGCCCTAAAGCTTAGCTCCTCTCTTTCTAAGCTCTTCTAAAGCTAAAGCTGTAGCTCTCTTAAAGCTCAAAGCTTAATCTAAAGCTAGCTTCTCTGCTCAATATAAGTTCAAAGCTAAGCTGCTTCTTCTTCGCTCTACTAAGCTCTTCAAAGCTCAAGCTAAAGCCTCTTGCTCTCTCAAGCTTCTACAGCTAAGCTCTTCTAGCTCTCTTTAAAAAGCTATAAGAAAGCTCTCTAGCTTAAGCTCTAGCTCTCAAAGCTCCTCATCCTCTCTAGCTTCATAAGCGTTCCTTCCTTTTCAAGCTCATAAAGCTAGCTCTTTCTAGCCTAAGCTAAAGCTTTCTTCTACTAAAGCTCTCTAAGCTAAAGCGTTCTTCTGTTTACTAGCTTCAGCGATAAAGCTTTTCCGTCTTCTTCTCTTTGTTTCTTTAAAGCTAAGCTTCTCTCTTAAGCTTTAAAGCTTTTAAGCCAAGCTCTAAAGCACTTAAGCTTTGCCTCTGTGACTCTGCTCTCTCTTGCTTCTCTTCTCTAAGCCTTTAAGCTGGCTACTCTCTAAGCTCTCTCTCTCAAGCTCTCTCTCTAAGCTAAAGCTCTCTTTTCTTCTTTGGCTGCTCTAAAGCTTTCTAAAGCTTCTCTGCTAAAGCTGCTAAACTCAAGCTGCTTTTCTTCTTAAAGCTTTAAGCTCTCAGCTTCAGCTCTTTCTTACTTCCTTTCAAAGCTCTGTCTTTTCTAGCTGCTAAAGCTAAAGCTCTCTAAAGCTTACGCTTAAGCTTTCTTTAAGTCCTCATCTAAGCTCTCTCTTCCTCTAACGCTTTTTTTGCTTCTCTTCTCCTTAAGCTTCTCTCTCTCTCTCTTCTTTTCTCTTCTTCTCTAAAGCTTTTGCCTAAAGCTTTCTAAGCTTCTCTCTACTTGCTTAAGCTCTTAAAGATCTCTCTAAAGCTCTAAGCTTTTCTTTGCTCTCCTAAGCCTCTGCATATAAGTCAAAGCTTAAGCAAGCTCTGCTAAAGCTCATTTAAAAGCTAAAGCTAGCTCTCGTAAGCTAAGCTAAGCCTGTGAGCTCCTAAACTCTAAAGCTTTTCTCTCTCTCTAAGCTTCTTCCTTCTTAAAGCTAAAGCCTCTAAAGCTCTCTTCTAGCTTCTCTCTGCAAGCTTTCTTTAGCTTCTAGAGCTCTCGCTTCTCCTCTCTTCATTTTTCTCTCTCAAAGCTTAAGCTAATCTACAAGCTAAAAGCCTAAAGCTAAAAGCTCTCGTCTCTTAAATCATCTAGCTATAAAGCTTCTTTAAGCTCTTCTTTGCTCTTCTCTCTAGAAGCTAAAGCTTCTTTCTCTCTCTTGCTAAGCTTGCTAGCCTCTCTGCTCTCCCTTTAAAGCTTCTTTCAGCTAAGCTCTCAAATCTTCGTCTACTCTCCGTTCAAATCTAAGGCTCTAAGCTCTTTCTACCTCCTAAAGCTAAAGCCCCTCTTCCTAGCTCTCTCTCTCTTCTTAAAGCTTCTTAAGCTGTCTCTAGCTTCTTCTGTAGCTAAAGCTTCTGTTCAAAGCTTCTCTTAAGTCAAAGCTCTCTCTTCTTCTCTTCTCTAAAGCTCTTTACCTTCTCTCTTCTGCTAGCTCTTTCTCTTCAAAGCTCCTAAAGCTTAAGCTTTTGTCTGCTTTCTCTTCTTCCCTCTGCTGCTCTCTAAAAAGCTGTCTTAAGCTGCCTAGCTGTAGCTCAAAGCTTCTACTTTTTTCTGTCTGCTGCTTCTTAAAGCTAAGCTAAAGCTTAAAGCTCTTCTTTAAAGCTTATGCTTAAAGCTCCTGCTAAAGCTCTTCTTCTCTATCTAAAGCTTCCTCAAGCTGCTCCTAAAACTCTTCTTCTCTAAGCTCTCTACTTCTCTCGACTTCTTTTAAAGCTTAGCTGGCTGCTTTAAAGCTCTAAAGCTCTTCTTTTTTTCTTAAAGGCCTAAGCTCTCCTCCGTTCTCTCTCTTAAGAAAGCCTCTCTTAGCTCTCTCTTTTTCTTCAAAGCTTCTTTAAGCTAAGCTCTAGCTAGCTCTAAGCAAAAGCTAAAGCTAAGAGCTCTCTCTTCTTTCTAGCTTTATTTCTCTTCCTTCTAAAGCTCTTCCTCTCTTCTTCTTTCTCTCTTGCCTCTCTAAAGCTCTATGAGCCTCTGTCTAAAGCTCTATCTTTCTCTTTCTGCTCTTCAAGTCCTAGCTCTAGCTTTCTGTCTAAAGCCTCTAAAGCTTTAAAGCTTTTTTTCTAGCTCTCTTCTAGCTCGCTCTTTTCTTTTAAAGCTAGCTCTTCTCTAAGCTAAAGCTCTCTCTCTCTCTCTCTCTCTGCTCTTAAGCCTAAGCCGCTATTCCGTCTAAGCTTTCTCTAAAGCTCTCTCTCTTCTTAAAGCTCTTTCCTCTCTTTAAAAGCTCGCCTTTCTCGTCTCTAAAGCTTCTCTCATCTTAGCTCTAAAGCTAAGCTCTGCTTCCTCTATCTTCTCTAGCTTTTAGCGAAGCTTCTTCTTTTAGCTTCTCAAAGCTCTCTCTAAGCTCTCTCTTTTAGCTTTTCTCTTCTCCTTTGAAAGCTAAATCTATTCTTGCTGCTAGCTTCTAGCTTAAAGCTGTACTTAGCTCTCGTCTGCTCTAGTCAAAGCTCAAGCTATAAAGCGAAAGCTTTTTCTTGCTCTCTAAAGCTAAAGCTAAAAGCTAGCATTCTTCCTCTGCTCTCTAAGTCTTCTTTCTTAAAGCTCTAAGCTAAAGCTTCTTTGTCTTTTCTTTTTCTCTAACTCTTCTCTGCTTAAGCTCTCGTCTTCTCTTATCTTTCTCTCCTAATCAGTCTACAGCTAAGCTCTATAAGCTCTTCTGCTAGCTTTAAGCTAAAGCGTTTCTAAGCTCTACTAAGCCTTTCTCTTTTAACTCTTCTCTCTCTCTGAAGCTCTCCTCTCTTCTCAAAGCCTAAGCTTTTTTTAAGCTCTTCTCTTTCTCAAAGCTTTTTTTTGTTTTTATTATCTCTCTAAGCTTTTGCTCTTTTAAAGCTTTTCTTCTTTCTTCCATTCAAAGCTAAGCTCAGCTCTTTAAAGCTCCTCTTGAGTCGTTTAAGCTTCTTTCTCTTTCTCTCTTCTAAAGCTTCTCATAGCTTTCTTGCTAGCGTAAAGCTCTTTTGCTTATTTTCTCCTCTTTTCTTCTTCTAAGCTTAAAGCTAAGCTATTCTCTAAAGCTTCTTTCTCTATCTTAAGCTTTTCTTTTTTATCCTAAAGCTCCTCTAGCTTCTCTTTTTCTCTTAAGCTAAAGCTTAAAGCTCTCTTCTCCTCTACAGCTCATTAAAGCTCTAAAGCTTTCCTCTTTTCTCAAGCTCTTGCTAAGCTAAGCTTTCTCTGCTTCTTCTTTCTCTTCTTCTTTCACTAGCTCTCTGCTCTTCTAAAGCTTCTTCTCTTAAAGCTCTTTTCTACTCAAAGCTTGCTTCTCTACTCTAGCTTTAAAGCTTCTTTAGCTTAGCTAAGCTCTTTTCCAAGCTCTCTCTTTCTTCTTCTAAGCTTTCTCTCATCTGCTTTGCTACTAGCTTCTTCTAACTGCTTTTCTTTTACTTTTCTAAGCTTCTCCTGTCCTTTTTGCTCTTCTTTCCAAGCTTAAAGCTTCTTCCTTGGCTGCTGAAGCTGCTTAAGCTCATCTCCCTTTCTTTTTCTTGCTTGCTCTCTTAAAAGGCTTTCTCTCTAAGCTCTCTAAGCTGCTCTCCTGCTCTCTGCTTCTTTCTCTCGAGCAAAAGCTTCTAAGCTTCTTTACTTTGTTAAAGCTTCTAAAGCTCTTCTCTCTTAAGCTAGCTCTCTCTCTCTCTTTCTAAGCCTCTGCTCCTTGCTCTGTAGCTTCTCTCTCTAAGCTTCTCTCTCCTTTTGCTCTTGTTCTTCAAGCTTTTTCTTTTCTCTGTCTTTTTCTTTCTACTTCTTGCCAAGCTTTTCTCTTGGCTGCTCTATTTTCTGTCTGCTCCTTTGTCCTTAAAGCTTTCTCTCTTCTATCTTCTCTCTTTAGCTAAGCTCTCTCTTCTCTCTTTTCTTTTTTTCTAATAGTCAAAGCTTTTCGCCTTAGGCTTCTCAAAGCTTGTCCCTCTCTGCCTCTCTACTTCTCTTCCTAACTTCTCCTCATGGAATTATGTGTCCCAGACCCCGGTTTAATATTAACCTCTTGTTAGTATAATATTATATAACTATAGTCAATGCTCCCCCATAATTATGTCCCGACCCCAGTTAATATTAACCTTTGTTCGTATAATAATTATATACATATATAGTCATGCTCCCCCCATAATTATGTCTCAGACCCCATTTATATTAATAATAATTACACAATAACAATATAAAGTCGATTCTATGTCCTAGACCCCCATTAGGATAATATATATAACAATATGTAATAAAATATATGTCATTTCATAACTACTAGATAACCCCCTTCCCCCCATCATTGATAAAAGCTGCTGCACCTCCAACTTGGCACCATAAAAAAATATCACAAGCAGATTTACAACATTGTAACTAAAAAAGACATTTCAACCCAAACACTGTAATGTAACCCCACTATCCCATAATAATTCCCTATCCCACTAGCTGTCATATAAACCCCAATATAAACCTAGTAATATTAACCCTATGAATAATATGATTAATACTATTAATTAACCCTTATTAATACATTTATACTACAATTAACCTTTAATAATATCATATAAACCTGTATTATATATTATTATACTATCAATATAAACCTTGTTAATAATATAGTGGATAATGCAGCCCAACTGTAAATTATAAGGATATTAGAAGTCACGAGGAGTTCCGTGACCATATAAAAGCAGAAGGCCGCAGGCACGGAACACCAAGGTGAATTTCTAATATCCCTTTAATTTCAGTTGGGGGTGCGTTATCTATTATAACCTACCGCTTTGTGGCTTCTGGTTTCCTTCTCCTCCTGGAACTGTAAGATTATAAGGCATAATCTTACAGTTCCTCCATAGAATTCCTCTACAGGGGTAGTTTATATAACCCTATTAATATTATTATACTATCAATAAACCTTATATTATTATTAATAATAATAATAATATAAACCTTATTATATTATTAATAATAATAATGATATAAACCTTATTAATAATGAATAACCTATTAATATAATATATAAAACCTTAATTATTATTATTAATAAATAATAATAATATAAAAACCTTATTATAAAAATGATTATAATAATATAAACCTTAATAATAATATATAATAAAATAATAATGATAATATAAATATAATATAAACCTTATTATTAATATAATAATATAAACCTTAATAATAAGATAAATAATAAATCTTAATAATAAAATAAATAATAATAGTAAAAATAATATTATAAAGTAATTAAACCTTAAAAAAATAATATAATATTGATTAATAATATAAAATATAATATAAAATAAACCCTTAATATAATAATAATATAAACGGTATTAATAATAATAATAGCATATCAAAGTTGTTAATATTAACCTCTTGTTAGTATAATAATTATATAACAATATATAGTCAATGCTCCCCCATAATTATGTC
>CM033477.1:154431737-154572347 GCA_019447015.1 Hymenochirus boettgeri
CACACTGATTATAACTGATGACATAGCTAAACACTGATTATAACTGATGCAATAGCTAAACACCGATTATAACTGATGACATAGCTAAACACCGATTATAACTGATGACATAGCTAAACACTGATTATAACTGATGACATAGCTAAACACCGATTATAAACTGATGACATAGCTAAACACTGATTAGCAACTTGAAGACATAGCTAACACACCGATTATAATGAGGACATAGCCTAAACACTGATTATAAACTTGATGAACATAGCGAAAAATTCTGATAAAACTGATGACATAATAAACACAATTATAACTGAGTAAATAGCTAAACCCTGATGATAACTGAAGACATCTGCCTAAACACTTATATAATGAGACATAGCTAACACTGATATAAATGATGACATAACCTAAACACTGTTTAAACTGAATGACATAAGCTAAACACTGGATTATAACTGATGACATAGCTAAACACTGATTATAACTGATGACATAGCCTAACACTGATTATAACTGAGACATACCTAAACCCTGATTATAACTGATGACACAGCTAAACTAAACTATACTACTGATGACCGAGCTAAACACTGATGTATAATGATGTGGACATAGCCTAAAACACTGATTATAATCTGATGACATAGCTAACACTGATTATAAAAGTGATGAACAAGCTAAAAACTGATTATAATGATAACATAGCTATACACTGATTATAACTGATGACATAGCTGAAAAACACTGATTAAACTGATAACTGAGCTAAACAATGATTTCATAAACTGATGAACTAGAACACTCTGATTATAACTGATGACATAGTAGAAACTGATTATAACTGGATGGACATAGCTAAACACTGATTATAACTGATAAAACATAGCTAAACACTGATTATTAACTGATGCCATAGCTAAACACTGATTATAACTGATGACAAGCTAAAACACTGATTATAATGATGACATAGCTAAACAACTGAGTATAACTGATGTACATAGCTAGACAATGATTATAAATGATGACATAGCTAAAACATGATTAACTGAGACATAAGCTAAAACACTGATTATAAACTGATGACATAGCTAAACAATTGATTATAACTGATTGACAGAGCTAAACACTGATTATAACTGAGTGGACAGAGCTAGACACGATTAACTGATTGACATAGCTAAACACTGATCAAACTTGATACATAGTAAACACTGATTATTAACTGATGACATAGCTAAACACTGATTATAACTATGACATTTTTTAAGCTAAACCACTGATTATAATGATACATAGTAGACACTGAGTATAACTGATGCCATAGCTAAACACTGATTATAACTGATGGACCCATAGCTAAACACTGATTATTACTGATGACATAAGCTAAAACAATGATTATAACTGATGACTAGCTAAACACTGATTATAACTGATGACATAGCTGAACACTGATTAAACTGATAACATCGCTAAAAAAACATGAGGTATAACTGATTGACATAGACTAGGAACACTGATTATAAATCGATGGACATAGGCTTAAAACATGATATAACTGATGACATAGCTGAACCACGTGATGCATAAATGATGACATACGCTAAACAATCGATTATCACTGATGACATTAGCTAACATGATCTATAACTGATGAATATGCCTGACACACTGCTTCTACTTATGGACATAGCTAAACACCTGATATAACTGATGACAATAGGAATAAACACTGATTAGAACTGCAGGACATAGCCTGAACACTGACCTTATAACACTGCCCACTCGACATAGTAACCAACCACTGATTAAAACTGATAACATAAGCAAACACTGATCTATAACTGATGACTAGCTAACACTGATTATAATGATAAACATAGCTAAACCACTGATTTAACTGATGACATAGATAAACACTGATATTACTGAAAACATAGCTAAACACTGAGTATAACTGATGACATAGCTGAACAATGATTATAATTGATAACATAGCTAAACACGATTATAAAACTGCGAAATAGATAAACACTGATTATTACGGATAACCATAGCTAAAACTGATTATAAAATCGATGACATAGCTAAAAACTGATTTTATAACTGATGAACATAGCTAAACACTGATTATAACTCGATGAAAGAGCTTACCACTGACTATAACTGATAAACGATAGCTAAAAAATGATTATACTTGATGACATAAACACTTATATAAATGATGACATAGCTAAAACATGATTATAACTGATAACATAGCTAAAACACTGATTAATCTGATGACATAAACAATTGATTATACCTGATGACATAGCTAAACACTGAATTATAACTGATAAACAGAGCTAAACACTGATTTAACTGATGACATAGCAAAACATGAAAAAAAAATTTTTATAACTGATAAACATAGCTAAAACACTGATTATACCTGATAAAGAGTTAAACACTGATTATAACTGATGACATAGCTAAACACTGATTATAAACTGATGGCCATAGCCCCCTAAATACTGATTATAATGATCACATAGCCCTAAACACTGATTCATAACTGATGACATAAGCTAAACAATGATTATAACTGATAAACATAGCAAAACATGATTCTAACTGATACACAGAGTTAACACTGATTATAACTGATGACATAAGACAAACAAATGATTGCATAAATGCATGACATAGCCCTAAACAAGATTATAACTTGATAACACTAAGCTAAACACTGCATCTCCATAAATGATGACATAGCTAAACACATGATTATACACTGATGGACAGAGCTAACACGATTATAACTGAGACATAGCTAAACCACTGATTATAACTGATGACATAGCTCAAAACACTGATTAAAAACTGTAACATAGCTCAACCCCTGATTATAACTGATGACATAAACACTATTATAAACTGCTGACATAGGCTAAACAATGATTATAACTGATAAACATAGCTAAAACACTGATTATAAATGATGGACATAAACACTTATTATAAACTGATGACATAGCTCAACACTGATATAAACTGATAAAA
Organism: Hymenochirus boettgeri; assembly: GCA_019447015.1. NCBI lineage: Eukaryota > Metazoa > Chordata > Amphibia > Anura > Pipidae > Hymenochirus > Hymenochirus boettgeri. Next base: position 154,434,786 of record CM033477.1, read on the forward strand.
CATAGCTCAACACTGATGATGATAACGATACATGCTAAACACTGATTTTATAACCTGATGACTAGCTAAACACTGATATAACTGATGACATAAACACTGATTATAACTGCTAACATAGCTAACAATGATATAACTGGATGACATAGCTAAACCACTGATTATAACTGATGGGACACAGCTAAACCACTGATTATAAATGATGACAAGCTAAACACTGATTATAACTGATAAACCTAGCTAAACACTGCGTCTAACTGATGAAATAGAGTAAACACTGATGTTTATAACTGATGGGACACAGCTAAACACTGATTATAACGGATGACATAGATGGAAAACCACTGATTTAACTGATACATAGCTAAAAACTTTATAACTGATGACATAGCTAAACACGGATTATAACTGTTGACATAGCTAAACATGGTATAACTGATTGACATAGCTAAAACAATGATTATAAATGATTGACATAGCTAAAACACTGATTATAAAAAACTGTATAACCATAGCTAAAACCACCTGTTATAAATGAGACATAAACACTTATTTATAAATGATGACATAACCACTGATTTATAAATGATGGACATAAACACTTATTAGAACTGATGACATAGCTAAGCTCTGGTTATAAGCTGTTAAAAACACATTCATGCATCCGGGTATTAAATCCTTATAAATGGCCTCTAGCTGTGTCATAGGTGTAACTGCTGCTTAGATGTGCACCAGTGTCATGAACATGTGTTTAGGGCGAAGTACTTCATCCTACTCCTATAAAATACTTTAAGGATGTTAAAAGGCAACTGGGATTTCATACCTATTAACTCGGGATGTTGGGACTTGGTACTTCATACGGTGATCGAAATCCTACTGTTGAATTTAAGTCTTATATTTTCCAATAGGTGTGCATTGAGTGATAACGTAAATTATATCATAACTAAACCCGGGTTTAGTGTAACTGGCCCAGTCCAAATTTCCTTGCTTCTATACAACTCTAGAAAATGGTAGAGTTTATTCACAGGGGAAGTCAGTAAATCCTAGCACATAGGCAAATCAAAGAAAAATAAAATATTTTTAACCTAATGTATTTAAACATGCATGATTATTGATTATACTTGGAAAATTTCTTTTCAAAATGGCCGTTATGTCGTATTATGAGGCAGGGACCAGGGTACAGTGGGATCCCCTTAACGTGAGTTTCTGGGTGACCATTTAATTAATGCACCCCCCCCCAAATAGGTACCCAAGATCCCAGTTAATATTAACCCCTTGTTAGCATGACACTTATATCAACAATATAAAGTCAAGGCTCCCCATAATTATGTCCCAGTACCAAGACCCGGGTAATATTAACCGCTATGTTAGTATAATATTATTATAACTATAGTCCAATGGCTCCCCAATAAGTTATGTCCCAGGTTACCCCCAGTTATATTAACCTCTTGTTAGTATTAATCGTATATAACAAATGATAATAGTCAATGTCCCCATAATTATGTCCAAGGACCCCGGTAAGATAAAACCTATTCGTTAGGATAATAATTATATAACAATATAATAGTCATGCTCCCCCAAATTATGTCCAGACCCGGTTAATATTAACCTCGATGTTAGTATAATAATATATAACAGAGTCAATGCTCCCCCATAATTATGTCCCAGACCCCAGTTAATATTAACCTCTTGTTAGTATAATAATTATATAACAATATAGTCAATGCTCCCCCATAATTATGTCTCAGACCCCATTTAATATTAATAATAATTACACAATAACAATATAAAGTCGATTCTATGTCCTAGACCCCCATTAGGATAATAATTATATAACAATATGTAATAAAATATATGTCAATTCATAACTACATAGATAACCCCCCTTCCCCCCATTCATTGATAAAAGCTGCTGCACCTCCAACTTGGCACCATAATAAAAATATCACAGCAGATTTACAACATTGTAACTAAAAAAGACATTTCAACCCAAACACTGTAATGTAACCCCAACTATCCCATAATAATATCCCTATCCCACTAGCTGTCATATAAACCCCCAATATAAACCTTAGTAATATTAACCCTATTAATAATATTATTATACTATTAATATAACCCTTATTAATACTATTATTATACTATCAATATAAACCTTGTTAATAATATCAATATAAACCTTATTAATAATATTATTATACTATCAATATAAACCTTGTTAATAATATAGTGGATAATGCAGCCTCAACTGTAAATTATAAGGATATTAGAAGTCACAGAGGAGTTCCGTGACCATATAAAAGCAGAAGGCCGCAGGCACGGAACACCAAGGTGAATTCTAATATCCCTTTAATTTACAGTTGGGGGTGCGTTATCTATTATAACCTACCCCTTTGCGGCTTCTGGTTTCCTTCTCCTCCTGCAACTGTAAGATTATAAGGCAATAATCTTACAGTTCCTCCCATAGAATTCCTCTACAGGGGTAGTTTAATATAAACCCTATTATTAATATTATTATACTATCAATATAAACCTTATTATTATTATTAATAATAATAATAATATAAACCTTATTATTATTATTAATAATAATAATGATATAAACCTTATTAATAATGATATAAACCTTATTAATAATAATAATATAAACCTTAATTATTATTATTAATAATAATAATAATAAAACCTTATTAATAAAAATGATGATAATAATAATATAAACCTTAATAATAATAATTATAATAAAATAATAATGATAATATAATAATAATATAAACCTTATTATTAATAATAATAATATAAACCTTAATAATAATGATAATAATATAAATCTTAATAATAAAATAATAATAATATAAAAATAATATTAATAATAGTAATATAAACCTTAAAAATAATATAATAATATTATTAATAATAATAAAATTGTAATAATATAAACCTATTAATATAATAATAATATAAACGTTATTAATAATAATAATAGCAATATCAAAGTTTATTAATAATAATATACTAATAATATAATAATATAATAATACTAATATTACCCCATTGGACTCACCGTGACTGCGGGAGGCGAGGATGCAGTGGGGGCGGTAGGTGATCAGTATCAGGCACAGGGTGATCCCGGTTGGGAGCATCATCCTTATCCCCCCTCCCCCTTCACATAACAACGGACATGGTGACTCCCCCACCACCCACCGAGGGATCCGGTTCCCCCACCAACCCTACGGTCCCTCCGGCCCGATCACCACAGCGGAGAGAGTAGCCTAGTCAGTACCAGGGACAGCACCAACCTGACAGCGGTTCAAAAGAGCATGCGCACTCTAACTCCGCCCAGCTTACTTCTTAAAGCCACGCCCGCAATCCGAACGTTCTATGAATGGAACGGTGACGTCACCGCCTCGTCTCTCCCCCCCCCCTCATGCCCCCCGATTGGATACAGACATAATCATCACATGACATCACCTGCCCCCTCCCACACAGAGGAGTACCCTCCCTGGGCAGCACTTAGTAGTCAATGGGTGGGGGAGGGAAGCACCTAGGTAATAAAAGAATGAAATAATATATATACATTGTGTTCCTAAATCTGTTCAATGAAATATGGTTTGTATTGTGACAATGATCTGCATTGTGTGCTGTGAGAAATCTGGCCCAATCTCCATTGAAACAGCTCCTCTAGTGGCCAAGTTGTAATAAACAGACAGCTGTTGGTCAGACTACAACTCCCAGAACCCCCTAACAGCTCATAACCGTCTGAGGGCAATAACACTTAAGGAGCCCATACATGATACAATCTCTGGTTGTACGATATCGCAATATTGCAACAATCGTAGTAGGATCATGTATGGGCGATTGACAGATCGCTGACTAAATTGGGGCCTTATCGGGAGATAGAAAACTTTTTTATCTGTACGATCGGGTTGGTTTGTGTATGGCACGCTTTAAGCAGAAGAGTTGTTCCACCAGTTTAACCCTTATTTCAACCAGTTTCTGGCAATCGGTATTTATACCAGCAATTAAGATGCCATATTTATTATAAAAGCTGGGCATTGGTCTGACAGAGGCCTTTAAACCATGCCCCTGTAAATAAACACTATATACACGCTAGATGCAGAGATTTATTTTCTACAAATGCGACTATCGCCCTAATTCTGTATAAATCTGGTCCCTCTGGCATAGCCTATGAAATGAGAATATCCAAACAATTATGTTTATATTTAATTTAAATGACGGTGCTGGATAAGCTCAAGGGATTTTAACAAATATCCGAGCCTTGATTGATGGTGGAATAGAATTAGACTGCATGCCAATGAGGAGTCTGCCTGACAGACCTGAAGGCAGAACAGTTATGACAAGTTATCCTATGGGTATAGTTCCCTCACATGCAATGACGTTACATCCAAATTAACAAGCAGGAATGGCGCAGGAGGTATCGGGAGTAGCCCGGGGGCTGAAGGAGACAGATGTGACTCGTTATCTTTAACTCTTACTCTGCTGGAGAGCCTGAAATTAAATGACCTGACTGAGCAAACACTGAATTTGGGAACTCCCCAGTCCAGCACCCAAGGGACCGTCTCTTCAGAATTATTTATAAAGCAGCGATTGCATTATGTGAAACCAGTCAAAACACAAGGCAACACAAGAGACTAAAAATACCCACAGAAGAGAATTATACCCATGCAGTAAAGGACCGTTTGCAAGCTTTATTAACATGTTCTACAATTGTAGAGATGGGAGAATTGTCAGTGACAGTTACCGTGGGAGGTGCCAGGAAAGTCATTAGCTACACACACACCAATGAAACAAAAAAAAAAATGTGTTTTTATTTTTAGGGATTGTGTAGGGTCACAATTTGTTCCAGGTCCCAATATTGACAGCCGGGGACAGTGAAGGCACTAGATTGCATGCGGTGAGCTTCAATCCACCACCAAATTACTGTTTACAGCAGGATAATGTTCGAAGAACGCCTGGAAAACAGTTAAGACAAAGTTTAATCCCAATCAAAATAAATTGGTAACCCATAAAATAAACAGATTAAATAATGAGATTCACTAAAGTGATGAAAAGTAAAGAGTATATATGGGAAGATTGGGGGGCATGTGGGAGAGACAGAGAGGGCTGCAAGCAATAAGCCCAAGAGATAACATAAAATCAGATCAAAAAGAATACAGGATAGTGGAGGTGGGATCATGTAGCCATGGTTACAATTACGCCTTTCCCATAGGCCAATACGTGCAATAGCTTATTAGCGTGGTCCAGGATTTGCCATAGCAACCAGTATTCTAACCTACTGATGTCTGCTGTTGTCACGGTAACCATCCACTGTCTTCAAGGCCACTGTAAGCTGCCATGGCAGCAGCCAATGAGATGAAAGCGCACTCACAATTACCAACTCGCACATAGGATTTAACAAAAAAACCCGCACGCACACACACAGCAGTGAATAAACACACACAAGGTTAAGCACCTCGGTAATTCAAAACCATGGTCATCAGAGAGAAGTCTTAAGTCTCTCTTACCAACTTAGAACAATAATTGTAACCTTGGGTTCTCAGCCAATACTAAACTACAATTAGCTGAGAGATGTCCTGTTGGGATTTGTAGCCCAAAGAAAATTTGGAACTGGGAATTAATCGATCTAGAGGGAGACTGGAGTGGAATAGTTAAAAAGATTCCGTAGATCCAGCCCAGGGACTGTATTGTGCCCGCTTTACACTACTAGTAATAGACAGGGATGGACAGTATTAACAACTAATGAGGATCTACCATTAACATCATCCAACAACCAGCTAAGGAGGATGGGAGATGTAGGCCTATGTGCAGAGTGAAAGGGAAAAGAGCAGAATGTCACATAGACAAACCCAGGGTTGAATTCCACTAATTCACACTAACGGCCCCCTAGACCATGAATCTGTTTTTATTTATAGAGCACAGGTACTCAATAGTTCCCCTCCCATAATGCAATTCGTTACCATATTGCTGCTCTTCTAATGTAAACTTGCAGACCTGTGATCATCTGCTCTGATTTGTTACCATCCCAAAACCCACATATATTAGAAAGATCCCATGATCCCCTGTGACAGCCCCTAATGGTTATATGAAATACATATATATATGAAATTGTTACATGAAGTTACATGGAACATTAATGAGTATGAGTGTGTATTATTAACCCTTAGCTACATTTTAGGCTGTCCTTTTCCTGCTAAGGATTCTGGGAGAGAGGGCTGGGGTCCTGGTAATAGGATGTGTGAACGACTGGCTAGTTGCACCCTTGTGGAAGTGTTAACTCATTGCAATGATCCCTGGGTAATCCGTGTAATCAACTAGATGTTTACATTGATTTTCCTTCATAGGAAGATGAACAGCGCTGACAGAAATACTGTAAACTCATCATAGGGAACAGGGAAAATAACGGTCCAGATCATTTGTAATATTTCAGTCAAATACAACTTTATTTATATCAAAACGGTAAAACCTGATTCAAATGTAATAATTGGAACTAAGGGCCGATCACTTACTGTCTGTGCATGAAGTACAGACACAATGAATGAATTTGTGTCTGTGATCATAGTGAGGGCCAACAAGCAATGCAGTCCATCCTCTAACTCAGCAGTCCATCTAGTCTACCAGGGACCTGAGTTATATTCATGCAGCAACTGACTTTTCTGGCTCCTCCCACAATTATTGTCACTGACAAGTCTTATATCTCTGACATTGGAGAACATGTTAATGAAGGGCAAGGAGCCACAAAGCAGTCAGTCACTGCAAGTGTATAATTCCTCTTTAATTAATTAAAACTCAGTTGACTTACCTACCTACACCCCCACCCTACCTGGAAGAGGTTTGACGTCTGAAGGACCCCCGAGGTGCAGCACATCTCCCGCACAGAGTGCATCGCCAGTTGGGGTGATCCCAAGTCCAGCACTCGTAGGCCCAGCTTAGATGCGAGGATAGGTCCGATAGTTGACCCGCACGGGGAGTCATTCCTCACCATGAATTCCTATTGGAGATTGAAACACCATAATAAACCTGTGATTTTGGGGGTGACAAAGGGAACAATATTCCCCCCGTTGACAAGGAATAGAGTGGCCGTTTTTATTGTATTTACTTTTACTTTCCTTTTAAACATGCCCGCAGCGTATAGCTCAGAGTAAATTGCTTTGTTTACGGTTTACATAAAGATCATTACCCACAAGGGGCTAATAAGTAAAAGGGGTGAACACTTTACCTGAAGGGGGACCCCCACACGCCCAGCAATCTCTTTCACCACTGACTCGGTCACGGCTGTTGACGAATAACGCTGATTGCTGTTCACTTTAATGACCGGACCCTAACCAACAGAAAATTGGTCACAGAGAAGCAGTGCATGATGGTTGTTAACGGTACAGGTGACACGGTTAAGAGTATATTATATTATGGGTGCCCAACACATCGCCCAATCGGAAAATCTTTTGGTGAGTGGATGGAGTTATGGCGAGTCTGGGGCAGGAGAGGGAGGAGTCAAAGCAGAGGCCCAACTAGTACTGCCAATCGTTTAGGTTGGGTACACCAGGTATAGATGGCATAGTATAAACAGCAGAGGATGTGATAGAACAGGAAATATAAATCGAGAGAAAAGGAAATTAGGGAAGGATCCTCTCACCTTATGGAAAAATGGCCTGTGATTCTCTTCATGTTTATCCCTGTAAATCAAAGACACGATATAAGCCCCTAAGTTCATCAACAAACAAGGACATTTAAAAGGCATGTCCACCCATAAAACAAAAAAACTGGCCAGTTATCTGCCTGTAACCCCTGCCTGCCTCATGTTTATAAACTTGAACATGTGCAGAGGAGGCGGCAGTGTAAACAGCAGTCAATCATTGTTTGTGATGTCAGCTTTGATTGACTGCATGTAAGGGAGGAGCCAGATTAAATATCTGGTTAGCAATGCTGGTAATAAAGTGCTGAATATATCAGATGGGGGGCAGGTCATTGACAATCTACCAGTTTTTTGTTTTAAGGGTGAATATGTCCTTTAAAGAAGAAGCCAGTCAACTGTACCGCTCATTACATGGTATTGAGGTATCTGGGCAGATAATAAATTGGCTGCCTATTCTCGTTCTCGATAGGTAAACTGGATTAGACTCTACAGGTGTCCTTCTCTCCATACCAGATACAAGTTCCGTGTTGCACTTACATGTAATTTGGGTGCACAGCATGCGCCATATCTGCACTGATCATGAATGATTTAGGTATAGACTCCTCGAAGGCTGTCAGATTCTGGTGAGTGCAGGAAATTCGTCGTAAAATCAGCTCAGTGAGCAGAGACTCTGCCCCATGTGCACTTCTAGATCCTACCTGTGGAACAAAACCATTCAAATGGCATAAATAGACAGCACAGTCTAAAGCATCATTGGCCCCTCCCAAGTCTATCTGATGCAACCAATCATTATTGTCATTGCTTCAGACAAATAAAAGCTAAGAGCTGATTGGTTGTTGTTGTTTTTAAAACTAACCCTTATCAAACCATTTGCTTCTTGCACTTACGTTTCTGTATCAATCAATAAATGAATGCAAGTTGTCAGATTGTTCAAATCAAGCTTTCAGTTTATAGATACAATAGAATGGTTTCGTACAGATCTGTATGTATTCCTCTTTAATAATTTCATCCGTCCCCTTATAACAATTGAATAGTGTAGATAGAAAAGCCTTGGATTGAGTATTTTACATGTTGTTACTACAGTCTCGGCTTTATAGTCCCCGAGATCAATTTAAATGCTATTGTAGGAAGTCAGTTGTCTCTGTCTGTGACCCCTCCCCATGTTCGTGATGGATAATGTTCATGTATTCAGGATTATTGACCAGCCTGACCTTTCCATTGCCTTAATATCCATCTAAATGTTCAGCCAGTTCCTATCCCTTTAACTCAGTGACCGGGCGTTGCAGTGATCTATTGCAAGGAATTACTAACGTCCATTTTCTTGGATTTCCTTTAATAATGTTTCAAGAAGCAACAGAAATATAAAGATTTATGGTCGAAGGGACACAAAGCGACAGTGACCTTTGTTACGTGATACAAACATGAAAGAAACAAGGTATCTGTTCTGAACATTTCCTCCTTAAAATAAAAATCCAGAATTGCCAGGGGGCAAAGAGAGATTACTCCTACTTCCTGTTCCGTAATGCTATTTTCTATGGGGGACAGAATTGTGGAGAAAATTCCGCTCGCCCCAAGGCGCACAGAAAAATGGATAAAATTCCACTTATCCAAGGCAGAGAGCATCACTGCTTGTTCCCCAGGACACATGCAAGACTATTTTCAGATGAGTGAGAGAGTGAGGGAAGCAGAATTGGGGAGAAGCGGTGAAGCCATCAGCCATACATGCACCAATCCCCGTGTCCTGATATCAAGATATTCCAATATTGTTCGACAGTCTACGGCCCATGGAATGTCAATAGGCTAATGTGTGCGTTTCCAGAGAGCTTGGACGCGCTATAGTGTGGCCTCAGCCTGATAAAAGTAAATAACATTGTTTTGCGCCACTACTTAAAGGACATGTTCACCCCTGAAATGTGAAATTATATAGGTAATCAACCCCAACACCAAAACCACAATAGCTAGAGAGCTGACAGATGTAGGACTAAACTGTTATGCAGGTTCTATTCTAAAGAGGTATAGGCTGCGCAAACACTCTTCCACCATCACGTTATGCAGGTTCTCCTCTCCAAGCTCTTTTGCAAGCTTGCACATGCTCAGATGAGGTAGCTAAGGGAATAGCATTCAGTCATTGGCTGTGACATCATCTATTATGGCTGCCAGTTCAGAGATATAACAGAATACTCGGCAGCATTTCAGGTTATTCTATTTGTCAGACTTCTAACTATTGCAGTTTTGGGGTTTGGGTGGGCGATTTACCTACAATCTTTATCTACAATTTTTTTTAATTGACAGGTGAAATTCCCCTTTTATAAGACAGTGTAGATTGCGTTAGTGAGCAGTGTTGGTAAAAGCCTTCATTCTGAATTATGAAGCCAAGTCAGTGTTGGAACATCAGTAGACTATGGTCTGTCTGGAAACATCACTACGTCTCCTTCTATAGCTCCTCCTCCTTTATAAGGGAGTTTCACTCCACGCAGCCAATGAGGCTTATGATGCTGAAGTTTGGCTGAGCTATTAACCAATTAGATGTTAGCTTTTTACTGGGTTACTGCAATAAGATAATGTTTGATTGGTTACTATAGTTTTACATAAGCCTCAATGTGTCTGATTGACCAAGAGACTTACCTCTTCATTGTCATACAGGGTGATCATCCTGACATTGGGGTCATTGGCGAGAGAAGTTGGAGAGTCACAGGAGTTTAACAGAGCCTGGAAAATAAACCAATCACAGACAGAACAAAAAATAAGGAGACACATTGGTAACAATGCAGGTTAAAACCAATGGAGATTTCAAATAAATCAACTGTTTATTTACATTTACCCTTGAATGTAAAACCAAATGTATTTAATACGAGAATTCACATTTTATCCCAATACACAATGGTAGTTCATTGTTGCAACCCAAACGGATTACATTTCATTAAGGACACAACCAAAAGATCATATTAGCCAAGCTAATATCAGGGGGATAAGCCAATTGTATGACATAAGCATAGTTTATAAGGATATAATTTATACATCTTTCATAATTTCTCCTTTAATTCAGGGCAATAGTAATAAGACAACAAATTAACAAATTAAAGGGGAACTTTGGTCTCCATACAAGTGGACTTTATTAAAAAGAGCACACTTCTACCTTTAAAATGACTCCAAGACTATGCATCTAGATGCAGTCTATCCAAAGATACAGCAGTTTTTTTTTTTTTTTTTTTTTCTCTCCATAAAGTTTCCATAGGCAGCACAACATACAGACAATGCAGGTCTGTATCTAGTTAGATTTTTTTTTGGGGGGTGCTTCTTGCACAGACTCAGACATTCAGGACAGACAAGGAACTGTAACTTTACAAGCCTATAACTTAAGATCCAGAGAAGCTGGGCTTGAAAGGTATGAGCTCTTTAAAATAGAGGTCACTATTCCTTCAGTAACGGTCCAACATCCATCGTCCCCAGTCAGTCCCTGTTGCTTAATTCCCACAAGGCAGAAGGGGAAAAATTAAACTCACATCATTTAACTGTTATCATCTGATAACCAATTCTACGGAGCCTTAAGCTGAGCAGCATTCCAAAACACGAACTACTTTTATAGAAAATACAGGGGAAAGAACAGAAATGAGTGGACTTCTATTGGGTCCAGACATGTCTGCATCTTTATGGAAAAATCCATAAACCAAAAAACGCTGGTTAAAGGTACAGTAAAAGCCACTGGTCCAGCAAAAGTGATCAAATATCAAACATATATGCAATAAGCAGGTTTTCGCTCGCCTTCCTACATACAGCCTGCTTTTAATGTCAGTTAGTAAATTAGATCCAAGTGTTGATCCTTCAAAGCTGCTGCTTGCTTCCATGACCAGTAGAGGGAGCATGACCAATATATAGTGAGATTCAAAGGCTTTCCTATTTTTTTTACTACCAGCAGCGGTTTGAATAGTGAAATCTTTGTTAATTTAAATAGACTCTGCTTTAAAGCATAATTGGGCTTTATCATTAAAGGGGTTACTCCTGCTATAATGCTGTGCGTCACTTATGCACAATGAGTAATTGAAACACTGAACATCGACCCAAATTTGCTGGTCTTAATCTATCTTTTAAATTAGTTCTTGCAGTTCAATCATCATGACTAATTTATGCAGAAAACGGTTAATGAGAAGTAGCACTCATTCCTTAATTCCTACCCCAACCCAGGTAATTAGATAATACCCAAGATCAATAGCTACTAGTTTTATTTAAAGGAACAGTAATATTTCCTTAAGTTACTTGGTCTAAGGGCTAGGCCACACTAACAAGTCATTTGCGTGTTTGCGCGCGCGTTTAGCACACGTGATTGCCAATGCGATTTTGGTGACAATGAAAATTGCGGGAACGCAGGAAATCCTGCGATTTCTGATGCATATTTGATTGCGTATCCGTTTGCGTTTTTGCGTGCACCATTCTTTTACGCAGACGCATAGGTTTTTAGGCGTCATTCTGCATACGCAGAATAACACGCAACAACGCACAGAACTTGCCTAACGCTCGCACTTGTGTGCATGATTTGGTGCGTTGTAGTGTGGCCATCTGTGTACAGATTTTTTTAAGGGCAAGCCTTGAAGAAGGAGACCAAAGGATTTGGTCTGCGACAGAAAACTTTATTGGAAATAATTTTTTTAAAAAAGCCGATTTTACAGTATAAATGTCCTTTCATTGTTAAAATAATCGTATTACTAATTGAGTTATATATTCAGATGAATGGCGCGCGACCAGCAACTGCTCAGACGTTATTGTATAGCACTCACCATTTCACCAAGATCAATAGGTTGAATTCAGAGAGGATTAGCACGTAGACACATTTATTGGATTTTAGATGCACTTTTAAGGATGTTCGAATATTGGACGACCAGTGTCTACCCACCCGCTGTCTTTATATTGGTTCAGACTTAGTCCTGCCACGTTTTAGATTAAATGGCCCTGGGGGGGATAATAGGGAAACTGGTCCTTGTGTTCATTTCTATAAATTCCCATTAAAGGGTAAACCTGATGGGCTGACTTACTTTCGGTTCTCCAAAAAGCAAATTCACAAAACCGAGAGAAAGGAATTCTGGGACAGTAACTAAAGTTCCTCCCAGCACTTATGTTATACAGTTTAAACACATTAAATACAATAGGTTTTATGTATATAGATGTGCAAAGTTCGCCTGGGCTATAAATATGCTGTGACCAATCAGATGTTAGCTTTTTAATAGTCTACTGCAGTTAGAAAGCATTTGATTGGTTGCTGAAGGTTAATGGCATAGGCAAACTTTAGCAGCACTAGTTTCAGCCCCAATATCTATGTAGTGACCAGCACAACAATACACCATGATTACCTCCTTATACTGGGTACAAGGCAATGTTAGAATACAGTGAGATGCTACCATAGCGTATCACAAGACCCCCCCAGTGGTCACTAAGAAAACTGCAGTGTGTGTGTACATCTTAACATGGAAAATCAGAGCAGGTAAATGTTCGGCTTACCGGTATATAAAAAACACTAATTTAAAACCAAAAAACACAGGGTGGGAAAGGTAATGTTTTGCACAATGAATTTCAGATAAAAATTCTCCTTTCCTTCCTTACAGGCCAGAAACTACTAACTGAAATAATTTATCACCTGTCATTCTAGGTAATTCCTAATTGTATCTCCCTGTACTAAGGTTTAGATTTAAAGGAACTTCACAAACAGCTGCTCTCTCTCTTACGGTGCAATTCAAACTGAGCATGTCTGAGTCAATGACTTGGGAAGGGGGAGGAGGAAGAAGTAAATGGAAGGCTTGTCTTCATACAGCAGGGCTAGCACAGGATTTCCAAAGGAAGGATTATGAACAGTGGTGAGCTCAGTACAACACCAATATTTTCAACACTTGTGTTATATTTTCCTTGCCCCAAGACTTTTGAGGTATGAGGTATACATATGTATAGTAGTAATCCTTTGCTACAGGTCCAATGATAGCTGTGGCCTCTGTTAATGGTGACAGGTGTGAACATGATCACATAAACAAATAGCACTTTTAATGTCTACATCTTGGCTCCCATTGATTTATTCCCCTTTCAAACTGACACCTGTTGTTCTGGCCCCTAGTGGTCTTTAGATGTAATATTGGTTAGAAATGAAAGTGTTGCATTGATTTCATGTTTGGCTTCTGGGTTATAAATCAAAGAAAAATGTGTTTTAGGCTGGACTTCTCCTTTAAACAAAGTAGGATGATGGTCTTACCTGCAGAGCACAGTAGCAGCTGTGCAAATTATCCAAACGTGGCCCATAAACGAACTCTTCATAGGCGCCACCTAGTGTCTGCAAACAGAAAACACGGTGGATTGACACACATCGCTAGTGTTGAATGATCTTTTGCTTCTCTTTATATTGTATAACATAAAGGACTGAAGTGTGCAGAGAGTGGAATTAAAATTCACTTTTCAACCTTTTATTGTATCAGTCCCTTAGAATACTATTTACACCTTGTTTACCGAGAGGCACAGGCAAAATTCCCTTTATAAAGTGTCGCTAACCAATTTAATAAACATGGTGCCTTCCAGAAGGGGTTTGCTGTGACTGCGGAAGTTTCCCATAGTCACCCACGCAGCTGCCACAAGCTAACTGCATATCTGGTGTGATAAGTACACAAACTGCTGGGCTATTTACCGAGAGGCGCACTGGTGATATTAAACCAGGGTGTGCAGATATGTACACTGCAATACTAATGTTACACGTCATTGTATTGTAGATGTACATTATCATTGTATAGTAGGGTGTGCAGATCTGTACACTGCAATAATAATGTTACACGTCATTGTATTGTAGATGTACATTATCATTGTATAGTAGGGTGTGCAGATCTGTACACTGCAATAATAATGTTACATGTCATTGTATTGTAGATGTACATTATCATTGTATAGTAGGGTGTGCAGATCTGTACACTGCAATAATAATGTTACACGTCATTGTATTGTAGATGTACATTATCATTGTATAGTAGGGTGTGCAGATCTGTACACTGCAATAATAATGTTAAACGTCATTGTATTGTAGATGTACATTATCATTGTATAGTAGGGTGTGCAGTTCTGTACACTGCAATAATAATGTTAAACGTCATTCTTTCTTATCCTCAAACTGCAGGAAGAGCATTGCTTTACTGCACTGCTGGGCAAGAACGTTTTACTGCACTGCTGGGCAATTTCACTAGAAGTAGGGTTTCCAGATCATCTCCTGAATAAAGAACACTTTAAATACATGTAATCGTACACACATAAGTAATATAGGGAAATCCCGTTGGTACTGAAGGGATTGGTCTTATATCATTAATGTGTGTACCCAGCTTAGCTAGAGAGAAATTAGCATTTTACCGCACTGCTTCCAGTGGCCCGGAAGCGGAGTAGCATCTTACCACACTGCTCCATGCGACTTACCGCAGGCTGTGTATCCGTCAGACAAAGCTCCATCTCCAGTATCTGCTCAGGTTTAATGCCTAGTTTCTCGCACAGCAAGGTAAGTAAGAGAGGGTGATGCTTCTCTGTCTGCAGGGAATAAAACTGAATGACTCCCCGACACAAACCGCACTCCCTATAGATATTAACAATCCCCCCGAACAATCCGAATCACTGCATTTCAATCCCACACACACTAGATAAACGGATTTATCTAATGTTCCCCAACAGAATTGGCTCATCATTCCCCCGCATCGTTTAGATATCTGGCAGGACAGATCGCTAAAGACGCCTCCACACACACACTAGATTACCGTCCAAACGGTCATTGTCGGTAATTTCTGCTGACAATTATCTAGAATGTTACACACAGTAGATGATTGACAGAATCTGTAAGACACAGTCCTGATCAGTCTTGTTATACAGTATAGGGAAGATCCTTCAGGGTTGCCACACACCTACTGATCACAATCTCACTTCAACGTAAAAGGGTCAATCATAACCAACTGGTTCTTTATCTAAACGGTGAATTTTAATGACCCAGTCTATAAAGGAGAGACAGAAAGCGCTCACCTGGGCAGTGCCACCCACAGCAGAATGGCATGAGGATCCTGAATCAGGCGTTTCCTTTTCCAGACCCTCCTGTACTGAGGAGGCCAGGATAGGAACCCTGTAAAATAGGAAAGATGGGAGGGGTGAGGCTCCTTCCAGCTGTAACATCCCATGCAGATAAATCCGGAGGCTGTTACACTCACAAGTGCTGCTCTGCGTTGGGCCCAAAGTTTTCATTGACTGTTCTTTGCAGGTGAATCGCCAGGTGAGGGATCCTTAGAATTGGGCGATCGACATGTACCAGACGTTGATACAGACGTTGTCCCTCCTGACATAAAGGAACAAATCGTAACTACAAACAGATCATCTTATTTCCTTAAAGGGCATGTCCACCCCCAAACTAAAATTTAACCCCATACTGGCCCCACTGTGTAGTGTTAAAAATCCTTACCTCTGCTCCTTATGGTTCTTCTGCAGTGCTTGTCCAAAGTCCAGGAAACGGACTTTGGAAAAGGTTTCCGCCTCTTTTCTGTCCTCCAGGAGGTACCCAAGCTTGTGCTGTGGAGCTGATCTCTCCCCCCCCCCTCTCCATCCAGATCGATCCTCTGTGCAGTTTTAGGTCTTATCCTTTTCCTGTAGTGTAGCTAACGTATGGTGCGTTTGTATAAAAACAAAAAAAAGCTACTTACCAGCCTTGGTTCCAGCGGCATTCTCAATAGCCAGCAGTGATGACAGATGTGGCTGCGGGTCCCTAATGTTACTTCCTTTGTGGAAGTAACATTACAGGCAGAGGCCGCAGGGAATGAAGGCTGGTAAGTTATCTTTCACTTTTTTTTTTACAAATATACAATGCGGTTGGGGTTGGGAGGGGGGAGGCTACACTACAGAAAACTATGCATTTTAGGGTGGACATATCCTTTAAAGGGCATGTTCACCCATAAAATGAAAAATGAGTCAATTGTCAGTTACCTACCCCTAACCAATATATTTTGCACTTTATTCTTATTACTATTACTAACCAGATATTTTAGGATAATTATTGTCCCCATTGAGTAAGCTGGCTCCTCCCTCCATGCAGTTAATTAAGGGTGTGACAACGGACATCACAACCAATGATTGACTGCTGTTTAACATGCTGCCTCCACTGCACATGCTAAAGATTATAAAAAGCTCATTGAGCAGAGGGAGGAGAAGGGGAACCTTTGCCTGAAAGGAATAGAACTTAATAGTAGTTGGGGTTAGGGCAGATAACTGATAAGTCACCAGTTTTTTGTTTTAACGGTGGACTTGCCCTTTAAAGGGCAGGTCCAACATAAAAATAATAATCCCTCCAGTCGGTTATGTTACCCCCAACTGCTTCATTCCCAGCATTAAAACAAACATTAAGAGGCAGATTTTTAATCCATACCATTACGTCATAGCCGTACAAACTGGGATTCCCTGTGCCGTTTCCCCCCAAACAAAACAAACTGGGCGGCAATTTCCACATCCATTAAATTTTACAAGTTGGTTAAATAATGAAAACTCACCATGAAAGGGACAATTATTATTTAACGTGTGGCTCTCTTAAAAAATGTAAACCTTTACATAATATATAGTCAATGCTCCCCCATAATTATGTCTCAGACCCCATTTAATATTAATAATAATTACACAATAACAATATAAAGTCGATTCTATGTCCTAGACCCCCATTAGGATAATAATTATATAACAATATGTAATAAAATATATGTCAATTCATAACTACATAGATAACCCCCCTTCCCCCCATGCATTGATAAAAGCTGCTGCACCTCCAACTTGGCACCATAATAAAAATATCACAGCAGATTTACAACATTGTAACTAAAAAAGACATTTCAACCCAAACACTGTAATGTAACCCCAACTATCCCATAATAATATCCCTATCCCACTAGCTGTCATATAAACCCCCAATATAAACCTTAGTAATATTAACCCTATTAATAATATTATTATACTATTAATATAACCCTTATTAATACTATTATTATACTATCAATATAAACCTTGTTAATAATATCAATATAAACCTTATTAATAATATTATTATACTATCAATATAAACCTTGTTAATAATATAGTGGATAATGCAGCCTCAACTGTAAATTATAAGGATATTAGAAGTCACAGAGGAGTTCCGTGACCATATAAAAGCAGAAGGCCGCAGGCACGGAACACCAAGGTGAATTCTAATATCCCTTTAATTTACAGTTGGGGGTGCGTTATCTATTATAACCTACCCCTTTGCGGCTTCTGGTTTCCTTCTCCTCCTGCAACTGTAAGATTATAAGGCAATAATCTTACAGTTCCTCCCATAGAATTCCTCTACAGGGGTAGTTTAATATAAACCCTATTATTAATATTATTATACTATCAATATAAACCTTATTATTATTATTAATAATAATAATAATATAAACCTTATTATTATTATTAATAATAATAATGATATAAACCTTATTAATAATGATATAAACCTTATTAATAATAATAATATAAACCTTAATTATTATTATTAATAATAATAATAATAAAACCTTATTAATAAAAATGATGATAATAATAATATAAACCTTAATAATAATAATTATAATAAAATAATAATGATAATATAATAATAATATAAACCTTATTATTAATAATAATAATATAAACCTTAATAATAATGATAATAATATAAATCTTAATAATAAAATAATAATAATATAAAAATAATATTAATAATAGTAATATAAACCTTAAAAATAATATAATAATATTATTAATAATAATAAAATTGTAATAATATAAACCTATTAATATAATAATAATATAAACGTTATTAATAATAATAATAGCAATATCAAAGTTTATTAATAATAATATACTAATAATATAATAATATAATAATACTAATATTACCCCATTGGACTCACCGTGACTGCGGGAGGCGAGGATGCAGTGGGGGCGGTAGGTGATCAGTATCAGGCACAGGGTGATCCCGGTTGGGAGCATCATCCTTATCCCCCCTCCCCCTTCACATAACAACGGACATGGTGACTCCCCCACCACCCACCGAGGGATCCGGTTCCCCCACCAACCCTACGGTCCCTCCGGCCCGATCACCACAGCGGAGAGAGTAGCCTAGTCAGTACCAGGGACAGCACCAACCTGACAGCGGTTCAAAAGAGCATGCGCACTCTAACTCCGCCCAGCTTACTTCTTAAAGCCACGCCCGCAATCCGAACGTTCTATGAATGGAACGGTGACGTCACCGCCTCGTCTCTCCCCCCCCCCTCATGCCCCCCGATTGGATACAGACATAATCATCACATGACATCACCTGCCCCCTCCCACACAGAGGAGTACCCTCCCTGGGCAGCACTTAGTAGTCAATGGGTGGGGGAGGGAAGCACCTAGGTAATAAAAGAATGAAATAATATATATACATTGTGTTCCTAAATCTGTTCAATGAAATATGGTTTGTATTGTGACAATGATCTGCATTGTGTGCTGTGAGAAATCTGGCCCAATCTCCATTGAAACAGCTCCTCTAGTGGCCAAGTTGTAATAAACAGACAGCTGTTGGTCAGACTACAACTCCCAGAACCCCCTAACAGCTCATAACCGTCTGAGGGCAATAACACTTAAGGAGCCCATACATGATACAATCTCTGGTTGTACGATATCGCAATATTGCAACAATCGTAGTAGGATCATGTATGGGCGATTGACAGATCGCTGACTAAATTGGGGCCTTATCGGGAGATAGAAAACTTTTTTATCTGTACGATCGGGTTGGTTTGTGTATGGCACGCTTTAAGCAGAAGAGTTGTTCCACCAGTTTAACCCTTATTTCAACCAGTTTCTGGCAATCGGTATTTATACCAGCAATTAAGATGCCATATTTATTATAAAAGCTGGGCATTGGTCTGACAGAGGCCTTTAAACCATGCCCCTGTAAATAAACACTATATACACGCTAGATGCAGAGATTTATTTTCTACAAATGCGACTATCGCCCTAATTCTGTATAAATCTGGTCCCTCTGGCATAGCCTATGAAATGAGAATATCCAAACAATTATGTTTATATTTAATTTAAATGACGGTGCTGGATAAGCTCAAGGGATTTTAACAAATATCCGAGCCTTGATTGATGGTGGAATAGAATTAGACTGCATGCCAATGAGGAGTCTGCCTGACAGACCTGAAGGCAGAACAGTTATGACAAGTTATCCTATGGGTATAGTTCCCTCACATGCAATGACGTTACATCCAAATTAACAAGCAGGAATGGCGCAGGAGGTATCGGGAGTAGCCCGGGGGCTGAAGGAGACAGATGTGACTCGTTATCTTTAACTCTTACTCTGCTGGAGAGCCTGAAATTAAATGACCTGACTGAGCAAACACTGAATTTGGGAACTCCCCAGTCCAGCACCCAAGGGACCGTCTCTTCAGAATTATTTATAAAGCAGCGATTGCATTATGTGAAACCAGTCAAAACACAAGGCAACACAAGAGACTAAAAATACCCACAGAAGAGAATTATACCCATGCAGTAAAGGACCGTTTGCAAGCTTTATTAACATGTTCTACAATTGTAGAGATGGGAGAATTGTCAGTGACAGTTACCGTGGGAGGTGCCAGGAAAGTCATTAGCTACACACACACCAATGAAACAAAAAAAAAAATGTGTTTTTATTTTTAGGGATTGTGTAGGGTCACAATTTGTTCCAGGTCCCAATATTGACAGCCGGGGACAGTGAAGGCACTAGATTGCATGCGGTGAGCTTCAATCCACCACCAAATTACTGTTTACAGCAGGATAATGTTCGAAGAACGCCTGGAAAACAGTTAAGACAAAGTTTAATCCCAATCAAAATAAATTGGTAACCCATAAAATAAACAGATTAAATAATGAGATTCACTAAAGTGATGAAAAGTAAAGAGTATATATGGGAAGATTGGGGGGCATGTGGGAGAGACAGAGAGGGCTGCAAGCAATAAGCCCAAGAGATAACATAAAATCAGATCAAAAAGAATACAGGATAGTGGAGGTGGGATCATGTAGCCATGGTTACAATTACGCCTTTCCCATAGGCCAATACGTGCAATAGCTTATTAGCGTGGTCCAGGATTTGCCATAGCAACCAGTATTCTAACCTACTGATGTCTGCTGTTGTCACGGTAACCATCCACTGTCTTCAAGGCCACTGTAAGCTGCCATGGCAGCAGCCAATGAGATGAAAGCGCACTCACAATTACCAACTCGCACATAGGATTTAACAAAAAAACCCGCACGCACACACACAGCAGTGAATAAACACACACAAGGTTAAGCACCTCGGTAATTCAAAACCATGGTCATCAGAGAGAAGTCTTAAGTCTCTCTTACCAACTTAGAACAATAATTGTAACCTTGGGTTCTCAGCCAATACTAAACTACAATTAGCTGAGAGATGTCCTGTTGGGATTTGTAGCCCAAAGAAAATTTGGAACTGGGAATTAATCGATCTAGAGGGAGACTGGAGTGGAATAGTTAAAAAGATTCCGTAGATCCAGCCCAGGGACTGTATTGTGCCCGCTTTACACTACTAGTAATAGACAGGGATGGACAGTATTAACAACTAATGAGGATCTACCATTAACATCATCCAACAACCAGCTAAGGAGGATGGGAGATGTAGGCCTATGTGCAGAGTGAAAGGGAAAAGAGCAGAATGTCACATAGACAAACCCAGGGTTGAATTCCACTAATTCACACTAACGGCCCCCTAGACCATGAATCTGTTTTTATTTATAGAGCACAGGTACTCAATAGTTCCCCTCCCATAATGCAATTCGTTACCATATTGCTGCTCTTCTAATGTAAACTTGCAGACCTGTGATCATCTGCTCTGATTTGTTACCATCCCAAAACCCACATATATTAGAAAGATCCCATGATCCCCTGTGACAGCCCCTAATGGTTATATGAAATACATATATATATGAAATTGTTACATGAAGTTACATGGAACATTAATGAGTATGAGTGTGTATTATTAACCCTTAGCTACATTTTAGGCTGTCCTTTTCCTGCTAAGGATTCTGGGAGAGAGGGCTGGGGTCCTGGTAATAGGATGTGTGAACGACTGGCTAGTTGCACCCTTGTGGAAGTGTTAACTCATTGCAATGATCCCTGGGTAATCCGTGTAATCAACTAGATGTTTACATTGATTTTCCTTCATAGGAAGATGAACAGCGCTGACAGAAATACTGTAAACTCATCATAGGGAACAGGGAAAATAACGGTCCAGATCATTTGTAATATTTCAGTCAAATACAACTTTATTTATATCAAAACGGTAAAACCTGATTCAAATGTAATAATTGGAACTAAGGGCCGATCACTTACTGTCTGTGCATGAAGTACAGACACAATGAATGAATTTGTGTCTGTGATCATAGTGAGGGCCAACAAGCAATGCAGTCCATCCTCTAACTCAGCAGTCCATCTAGTCTACCAGGGACCTGAGTTATATTCATGCAGCAACTGACTTTTCTGGCTCCTCCCACAATTATTGTCACTGACAAGTCTTATATCTCTGACATTGGAGAACATGTTAATGAAGGGCAAGGAGCCACAAAGCAGTCAGTCACTGCAAGTGTATAATTCCTCTTTAATTAATTAAAACTCAGTTGACTTACCTACCTACACCCCCACCCTACCTGGAAGAGGTTTGACGTCTGAAGGACCCCCGAGGTGCAGCACATCTCCCGCACAGAGTGCATCGCCAGTTGGGGTGATCCCAAGTCCAGCACTCGTAGGCCCAGCTTAGATGCGAGGATAGGTCCGATAGTTGACCCGCACGGGGAGTCATTCCTCACCATGAATTCCTATTGGAGATTGAAACACCATAATAAACCTGTGATTTTGGGGGTGACAAAGGGAACAATATTCCCCCCGTTGACAAGGAATAGAGTGGCCGTTTTTATTGTATTTACTTTTACTTTCCTTTTAAACATGCCCGCAGCGTATAGCTCAGAGTAAATTGCTTTGTTTACGGTTTACATAAAGATCATTACCCACAAGGGGCTAATAAGTAAAAGGGGTGAACACTTTACCTGAAGGGGGACCCCCACACGCCCAGCAATCTCTTTCACCACTGACTCGGTCACGGCTGTTGACGAATAACGCTGATTGCTGTTCACTTTAATGACCGGACCCTAACCAACAGAAAATTGGTCACAGAGAAGCAGTGCATGATGGTTGTTAACGGTACAGGTGACACGGTTAAGAGTATATTATATTATGGGTGCCCAACACATCGCCCAATCGGAAAATCTTTTGGTGAGTGGATGGAGTTATGGCGAGTCTGGGGCAGGAGAGGGAGGAGTCAAAGCAGAGGCCCAACTAGTACTGCCAATCGTTTAGGTTGGGTACACCAGGTATAGATGGCATAGTATAAACAGCAGAGGATGTGATAGAACAGGAAATATAAATCGAGAGAAAAGGAAATTAGGGAAGGATCCTCTCACCTTATGGAAAAATGGCCTGTGATTCTCTTCATGTTTATCCCTGTAAATCAAAGACACGATATAAGCCCCTAAGTTCATCAACAAACAAGGACATTTAAAAGGCATGTCCACCCATAAAACAAAAAAACTGGCCAGTTATCTGCCTGTAACCCCTGCCTGCCTCATGTTTATAAACTTGAACATGTGCAGAGGAGGCGGCAGTGTAAACAGCAGTCAATCATTGTTTGTGATGTCAGCTTTGATTGACTGCATGTAAGGGAGGAGCCAGATTAAATATCTGGTTAGCAATGCTGGTAATAAAGTGCTGAATATATCAGATGGGGGGCAGGTCATTGACAATCTACCAGTTTTTTGTTTTAAGGGTGAATATGTCCTTTAAAGAAGAAGCCAGTCAACTGTACCGCTCATTACATGGTATTGAGGTATCTGGGCAGATAATAAATTGGCTGCCTATTCTCGTTCTCGATAGGTAAACTGGATTAGACTCTACAGGTGTCCTTCTCTCCATACCAGATACAAGTTCCGTGTTGCACTTACATGTAATTTGGGTGCACAGCATGCGCCATATCTGCACTGATCATGAATGATTTAGGTATAGACTCCTCGAAGGCTGTCAGATTCTGGTGAGTGCAGGAAATTCGTCGTAAAATCAGCTCAGTGAGCAGAGACTCTGCCCCATGTGCACTTCTAGATCCTACCTGTGGAACAAAACCATTCAAATGGCATAAATAGACAGCACAGTCTAAAGCATCATTGGCCCCTCCCAAGTCTATCTGATGCAACCAATCATTATTGTCATTGCTTCAGACAAATAAAAGCTAAGAGCTGATTGGTTGTTGTTGTTTTTAAAACTAACCCTTATCAAACCATTTGCTTCTTGCACTTACGTTTCTGTATCAATCAATAAATGAATGCAAGTTGTCAGATTGTTCAAATCAAGCTTTCAGTTTATAGATACAATAGAATGGTTTCGTACAGATCTGTATGTATTCCTCTTTAATAATTTCATCCGTCCCCTTATAACAATTGAATAGTGTAGATAGAAAAGCCTTGGATTGAGTATTTTACATGTTGTTACTACAGTCTCGGCTTTATAGTCCCCGAGATCAATTTAAATGCTATTGTAGGAAGTCAGTTGTCTCTGTCTGTGACCCCTCCCCATGTTCGTGATGGATAATGTTCATGTATTCAGGATTATTGACCAGCCTGACCTTTCCATTGCCTTAATATCCATCTAAATGTTCAGCCAGTTCCTATCCCTTTAACTCAGTGACCGGGCGTTGCAGTGATCTATTGCAAGGAATTACTAACGTCCATTTTCTTGGATTTCCTTTAATAATGTTTCAAGAAGCAACAGAAATATAAAGATTTATGGTCGAAGGGACACAAAGCGACAGTGACCTTTGTTACGTGATACAAACATGAAAGAAACAAGGTATCTGTTCTGAACATTTCCTCCTTAAAATAAAAATCCAGAATTGCCAGGGGGCAAAGAGAGATTACTCCTACTTCCTGTTCCGTAATGCTATTTTCTATGGGGGACAGAATTGTGGAGAAAATTCCGCTCGCCCCAAGGCGCACAGAAAAATGGATAAAATTCCACTTATCCAAGGCAGAGAGCATCACTGCTTGTTCCCCAGGACACATGCAAGACTATTTTCAGATGAGTGAGAGAGTGAGGGAAGCAGAATTGGGGAGAAGCGGTGAAGCCATCAGCCATACATGCACCAATCCCCGTGTCCTGATATCAAGATATTCCAATATTGTTCGACAGTCTACGGCCCATGGAATGTCAATAGGCTAATGTGTGCGTTTCCAGAGAGCTTGGACGCGCTATAGTGTGGCCTCAGCCTGATAAAAGTAAATAACATTGTTTTGCGCCACTACTTAAAGGACATGTTCACCCCTGAAATGTGAAATTATATAGGTAATCAACCCCAACACCAAAACCACAATAGCTAGAGAGCTGACAGATGTAGGACTAAACTGTTATGCAGGTTCTATTCTAAAGAGGTATAGGCTGCGCAAACACTCTTCCACCATCACGTTATGCAGGTTCTCCTCTCCAAGCTCTTTTGCAAGCTTGCACATGCTCAGATGAGGTAGCTAAGGGAATAGCATTCAGTCATTGGCTGTGACATCATCTATTATGGCTGCCAGTTCAGAGATATAACAGAATACTCGGCAGCATTTCAGGTTATTCTATTTGTCAGACTTCTAACTATTGCAGTTTTGGGGTTTGGGTGGGCGATTTACCTACAATCTTTATCTACAATTTTTTTTAATTGACAGGTGAAATTCCCCTTTTATAAGACAGTGTAGATTGCGTTAGTGAGCAGTGTTGGTAAAAGCCTTCATTCTGAATTATGAAGCCAAGTCAGTGTTGGAACATCAGTAGACTATGGTCTGTCTGGAAACATCACTACGTCTCCTTCTATAGCTCCTCCTCCTTTATAAGGGAGTTTCACTCCACGCAGCCAATGAGGCTTATGATGCTGAAGTTTGGCTGAGCTATTAACCAATTAGATGTTAGCTTTTTACTGGGTTACTGCAATAAGATAATGTTTGATTGGTTACTATAGTTTTACATAAGCCTCAATGTGTCTGATTGACCAAGAGACTTACCTCTTCATTGTCATACAGGGTGATCATCCTGACATTGGGGTCATTGGCGAGAGAAGTTGGAGAGTCACAGGAGTTTAACAGAGCCTGGAAAATAAACCAATCACAGACAGAACAAAAAATAAGGAGACACATTGGTAACAATGCAGGTTAAAACCAATGGAGATTTCAAATAAATCAACTGTTTATTTACATTTACCCTTGAATGTAAAACCAAATGTATTTAATACGAGAATTCACATTTTATCCCAATACACAATGGTAGTTCATTGTTGCAACCCAAACGGATTACATTTCATTAAGGACACAACCAAAAGATCATATTAGCCAAGCTAATATCAGGGGGATAAGCCAATTGTATGACATAAGCATAGTTTATAAGGATATAATTTATACATCTTTCATAATTTCTCCTTTAATTCAGGGCAATAGTAATAAGACAACAAATTAACAAATTAAAGGGGAACTTTGGTCTCCATACAAGTGGACTTTATTAAAAAGAGCACACTTCTACCTTTAAAATGACTCCAAGACTATGCATCTAGATGCAGTCTATCCAAAGATACAGCAGTTTTTTTTTTTTTTTTTTTTTCTCTCCATAAAGTTTCCATAGGCAGCACAACATACAGACAATGCAGGTCTGTATCTAGTTAGATTTTTTTTTGGGGGGTGCTTCTTGCACAGACTCAGACATTCAGGACAGACAAGGAACTGTAACTTTACAAGCCTATAACTTAAGATCCAGAGAAGCTGGGCTTGAAAGGTATGAGCTCTTTAAAATAGAGGTCACTATTCCTTCAGTAACGGTCCAACATCCATCGTCCCCAGTCAGTCCCTGTTGCTTAATTCCCACAAGGCAGAAGGGGAAAAATTAAACTCACATCATTTAACTGTTATCATCTGATAACCAATTCTACGGAGCCTTAAGCTGAGCAGCATTCCAAAACACGAACTACTTTTATAGAAAATACAGGGGAAAGAACAGAAATGAGTGGACTTCTATTGGGTCCAGACATGTCTGCATCTTTATGGAAAAATCCATAAACCAAAAAACGCTGGTTAAAGGTACAGTAAAAGCCACTGGTCCAGCAAAAGTGATCAAATATCAAACATATATGCAATAAGCAGGTTTTCGCTCGCCTTCCTACATACAGCCTGCTTTTAATGTCAGTTAGTAAATTAGATCCAAGTGTTGATCCTTCAAAGCTGCTGCTTGCTTCCATGACCAGTAGAGGGAGCATGACCAATATATAGTGAGATTCAAAGGCTTTCCTATTTTTTTTACTACCAGCAGCGGTTTGAATAGTGAAATCTTTGTTAATTTAAATAGACTCTGCTTTAAAGCATAATTGGGCTTTATCATTAAAGGGGTTACTCCTGCTATAATGCTGTGCGTCACTTATGCACAATGAGTAATTGAAACACTGAACATCGACCCAAATTTGCTGGTCTTAATCTATCTTTTAAATTAGTTCTTGCAGTTCAATCATCATGACTAATTTATGCAGAAAACGGTTAATGAGAAGTAGCACTCATTCCTTAATTCCTACCCCAACCCAGGTAATTAGATAATACCCAAGATCAATAGCTACTAGTTTTATTTAAAGGAACAGTAATATTTCCTTAAGTTACTTGGTCTAAGGGCTAGGCCACACTAACAAGTCATTTGCGTGTTTGCGCGCGCGTTTAGCACACGTGATTGCCAATGCGATTTTGGTGACAATGAAAATTGCGGGAACGCAGGAAATCCTGCGATTTCTGATGCATATTTGATTGCGTATCCGTTTGCGTTTTTGCGTGCACCATTCTTTTACGCAGACGCATAGGTTTTTAGGCGTCATTCTGCATACGCAGAATAACACGCAACAACGCACAGAACTTGCCTAACGCTCGCACTTGTGTGCATGATTTGGTGCGTTGTAGTGTGGCCATCTGTGTACAGATTTTTTTAAGGGCAAGCCTTGAAGAAGGAGACCAAAGGATTTGGTCTGCGACAGAAAACTTTATTGGAAATAATTTTTTTAAAAAAGCCGATTTTACAGTATAAATGTCCTTTCATTGTTAAAATAATCGTATTACTAATTGAGTTATATATTCAGATGAATGGCGCGCGACCAGCAACTGCTCAGACGTTATTGTATAGCACTCACCATTTCACCAAGATCAATAGGTTGAATTCAGAGAGGATTAGCACGTAGACACATTTATTGGATTTTAGATGCACTTTTAAGGATGTTCGAATATTGGACGACCAGTGTCTACCCACCCGCTGTCTTTATATTGGTTCAGACTTAGTCCTGCCACGTTTTAGATTAAATGGCCCTGGGGGGGATAATAGGGAAACTGGTCCTTGTGTTCATTTCTATAAATTCCCATTAAAGGGTAAACCTGATGGGCTGACTTACTTTCGGTTCTCCAAAAAGCAAATTCACAAAACCGAGAGAAAGGAATTCTGGGACAGTAACTAAAGTTCCTCCCAGCACTTATGTTATACAGTTTAAACACATTAAATACAATAGGTTTTATGTATATAGATGTGCAAAGTTCGCCTGGGCTATAAATATGCTGTGACCAATCAGATGTTAGCTTTTTAATAGTCTACTGCAGTTAGAAAGCATTTGATTGGTTGCTGAAGGTTAATGGCATAGGCAAACTTTAGCAGCACTAGTTTCAGCCCCAATATCTATGTAGTGACCAGCACAACAATACACCATGATTACCTCCTTATACTGGGTACAAGGCAATGTTAGAATACAGTGAGATGCTACCATAGCGTATCACAAGACCCCCCCAGTGGTCACTAAGAAAACTGCAGTGTGTGTGTACATCTTAACATGGAAAATCAGAGCAGGTAAATGTTCGGCTTACCGGTATATAAAAAACACTAATTTAAAACCAAAAAACACAGGGTGGGAAAGGTAATGTTTTGCACAATGAATTTCAGATAAAAATTCTCCTTTCCTTCCTTACAGGCCAGAAACTACTAACTGAAATAATTTATCACCTGTCATTCTAGGTAATTCCTAATTGTATCTCCCTGTACTAAGGTTTAGATTTAAAGGAACTTCACAAACAGCTGCTCTCTCTCTTACGGTGCAATTCAAACTGAGCATGTCTGAGTCAATGACTTGGGAAGGGGGAGGAGGAAGAAGTAAATGGAAGGCTTGTCTTCATACAGCAGGGCTAGCACAGGATTTCCAAAGGAAGGATTATGAACAGTGGTGAGCTCAGTACAACACCAATATTTTCAACACTTGTGTTATATTTTCCTTGCCCCAAGACTTTTGAGGTATGAGGTATACATATGTATAGTAGTAATCCTTTGCTACAGGTCCAATGATAGCTGTGGCCTCTGTTAATGGTGACAGGTGTGAACATGATCACATAAACAAATAGCACTTTTAATGTCTACATCTTGGCTCCCATTGATTTATTCCCCTTTCAAACTGACACCTGTTGTTCTGGCCCCTAGTGGTCTTTAGATGTAATATTGGTTAGAAATGAAAGTGTTGCATTGATTTCATGTTTGGCTTCTGGGTTATAAATCAAAGAAAAATGTGTTTTAGGCTGGACTTCTCCTTTAAACAAAGTAGGATGATGGTCTTACCTGCAGAGCACAGTAGCAGCTGTGCAAATTATCCAAACGTGGCCCATAAACGAACTCTTCATAGGCGCCACCTAGTGTCTGCAAACAGAAAACACGGTGGATTGACACACATCGCTAGTGTTGAATGATCTTTTGCTTCTCTTTATATTGTATAACATAAAGGACTGAAGTGTGCAGAGAGTGGAATTAAAATTCACTTTTCAACCTTTTATTGTATCAGTCCCTTAGAATACTATTTACACCTTGTTTACCGAGAGGCACAGGCAAAATTCCCTTTATAAAGTGTCGCTAACCAATTTAATAAACATGGTGCCTTCCAGAAGGGGTTTGCTGTGACTGCGGAAGTTTCCCATAGTCACCCACGCAGCTGCCACAAGCTAACTGCATATCTGGTGTGATAAGTACACAAACTGCTGGGCTATTTACCGAGAGGCGCACTGGTGATATTAAACCAGGGTGTGCAGATATGTACACTGCAATACTAATGTTACACGTCATTGTATTGTAGATGTACATTATCATTGTATAGTAGGGTGTGCAGATCTGTACACTGCAATAATAATGTTACACGTCATTGTATTGTAGATGTACATTATCATTGTATAGTAGGGTGTGCAGATCTGTACACTGCAATAATAATGTTACATGTCATTGTATTGTAGATGTACATTATCATTGTATAGTAGGGTGTGCAGATCTGTACACTGCAATAATAATGTTACACGTCATTGTATTGTAGATGTACATTATCATTGTATAGTAGGGTGTGCAGATCTGTACACTGCAATAATAATGTTAAACGTCATTGTATTGTAGATGTACATTATCATTGTATAGTAGGGTGTGCAGTTCTGTACACTGCAATAATAATGTTAAACGTCATTCTTTCTTATCCTCAAACTGCAGGAAGAGCATTGCTTTACTGCACTGCTGGGCAAGAACGTTTTACTGCACTGCTGGGCAATTTCACTAGAAGTAGGGTTTCCAGATCATCTCCTGAATAAAGAACACTTTAAATACATGTAATCGTACACACATAAGTAATATAGGGAAATCCCGTTGGTACTGAAGGGATTGGTCTTATATCATTAATGTGTGTACCCAGCTTAGCTAGAGAGAAATTAGCATTTTACCGCACTGCTTCCAGTGGCCCGGAAGCGGAGTAGCATCTTACCACACTGCTCCATGCGACTTACCGCAGGCTGTGTATCCGTCAGACAAAGCTCCATCTCCAGTATCTGCTCAGGTTTAATGCCTAGTTTCTCGCACAGCAAGGTAAGTAAGAGAGGGTGATGCTTCTCTGTCTGCAGGGAATAAAACTGAATGACTCCCCGACACAAACCGCACTCCCTATAGATATTAACAATCCCCCCGAACAATCCGAATCACTGCATTTCAATCCCACACACACTAGATAAACGGATTTATCTAATGTTCCCCAACAGAATTGGCTCATCATTCCCCCGCATCGTTTAGATATCTGGCAGGACAGATCGCTAAAGACGCCTCCACACACACACTAGATTACCGTCCAAACGGTCATTGTCGGTAATTTCTGCTGACAATTATCTAGAATGTTACACACAGTAGATGATTGACAGAATCTGTAAGACACAGTCCTGATCAGTCTTGTTATACAGTATAGGGAAGATCCTTCAGGGTTGCCACACACCTACTGATCACAATCTCACTTCAACGTAAAAGGGTCAATCATAACCAACTGGTTCTTTATCTAAACGGTGAATTTTAATGACCCAGTCTATAAAGGAGAGACAGAAAGCGCTCACCTGGGCAGTGCCACCCACAGCAGAATGGCATGAGGATCCTGAATCAGGCGTTTCCTTTTCCAGACCCTCCTGTACTGAGGAGGCCAGGATAGGAACCCTGTAAAATAGGAAAGATGGGAGGGGTGAGGCTCCTTCCAGCTGTAACATCCCATGCAGATAAATCCGGAGGCTGTTACACTCACAAGTGCTGCTCTGCGTTGGGCCCAAAGTTTTCATTGACTGTTCTTTGCAGGTGAATCGCCAGGTGAGGGATCCTTAGAATTGGGCGATCGACATGTACCAGACGTTGATACAGACGTTGTCCCTCCTGACATAAAGGAACAAATCGTAACTACAAACAGATCATCTTATTTCCTTAAAGGGCATGTCCACCCCCAAACTAAAATTTAACCCCATACTGGCCCCACTGTGTAGTGTTAAAAATCCTTACCTCTGCTCCTTATGGTTCTTCTGCAGTGCTTGTCCAAAGTCCAGGAAACGGACTTTGGAAAAGGTTTCCGCCTCTTTTCTGTCCTCCAGGAGGTACCCAAGCTTGTGCTGTGGAGCTGATCTCTCCCCCCCCCCTCTCCATCCAGATCGATCCTCTGTGCAGTTTTAGGTCTTATCCTTTTCCTGTAGTGTAGCTAACGTATGGTGCGTTTGTATAAAAACAAAAAAAAGCTACTTACCAGCCTTGGTTCCAGCGGCATTCTCAATAGCCAGCAGTGATGACAGATGTGGCTGCGGGTCCCTAATGTTACTTCCTTTGTGGAAGTAACATTACAGGCAGAGGCCGCAGGGAATGAAGGCTGGTAAGTTATCTTTCACTTTTTTTTTTACAAATATACAATGCGGTTGGGGTTGGGAGGGGGGAGGCTACACTACAGAAAACTATGCATTTTAGGGTGGACATATCCTTTAAAGGGCATGTTCACCCATAAAATGAAAAATGAGTCAATTGTCAGTTACCTACCCCTAACCAATATATTTTGCACTTTATTCTTATTACTATTACTAACCAGATATTTTAGGATAATTATTGTCCCCATTGAGTAAGCTGGCTCCTCCCTCCATGCAGTTAATTAAGGGTGTGACAACGGACATCACAACCAATGATTGACTGCTGTTTAACATGCTGCCTCCACTGCACATGCTAAAGATTATAAAAAGCTCATTGAGCAGAGGGAGGAGAAGGGGAACCTTTGCCTGAAAGGAATAGAACTTAATAGTAGTTGGGGTTAGGGCAGATAACTGATAAGTCACCAGTTTTTTGTTTTAACGGTGGACTTGCCCTTTAAAGGGCAGGTCCAACATAAAAATAATAATCCCTCCAGTCGGTTATGTTACCCCCAACTGCTTCATTCCCAGCATTAAAACAAACATTAAGAGGCAGATTTTTAATCCATACCATTACGTCATAGCCGTACAAACTGGGATTCCCTGTGCCGTTTCCCCCCAAACAAAACAAACTGGGCGGCAATTTCCACATCCATTAAATTTTACAAGTTGGTTAAATAATGAAAACTCACCATGAAAGGGACAATTATTATTTAACGTGTGGCTCTCTTAAAAAATGTAAACCTTTACATAATAATTCATTTTTATCTGACCGGAAACCAGAAATTGCCGATTTAAATAATGCTTCTCTTGCATTTCTATTTGATTTATTTAAAGCAATGCAGCATAATAAGTTTTATCTAGTATCCCAGTAGGCAAAGACCCAGGGGCCTGCCCACTACACTGTTTTACGGTCTGGACATGCTCAGTTTGCTTAATCCAGGGAGAGAGCTAATTAGTTACTTTGTATCCTTTCTGTGCTAAGTGGGTGGGAAGCTACTTAAGTGAACGATTTAGAATGCTGTATTTGCAGACAATTGAATTGGTAAAGTATCATTGCTCCCCAGGCTGTTTTATTAAAGGGCATGTCCACCCCCAAAACTATAATCCCCCCAACTACTGGCCCCACCATGTAGTGTAGTTTAATCCTTACCTCACATCCCAGCTCCATAGGGTTCTCCTGTAGTCCCCCCCCCCCAAAGTCCCAAAAAATGACTACCAGGAGGCTAGCAGAGTCCATATAGGACACTGCCTGCTAGCTGGCCTCAGGTAGATTTTTCGCATGCGTACTGCAGCCCTTCTCCCCCCTCCCTCCCCCTCCCTCTCCCTCCCGTTCTACTATCCCTCCCCCTAGCATAAAACCCCTTCAGTAATGATTTCCCCCATGTCTCCCAGCCCTAACCGCATATTTTTTTTTTTAGAAAGCTCCCCAAACTCTTACTTACCTCTCCTCTTTCCTCCGGCGAAGTGAGCTGCCGGCAGACGCGTCTGTGATTGGCTGCCGCTCAGCCAATCCAGACGCTGGCTGCCGTCCCAGCCTCTGCTTGCATTTCCTTGCAAGCAGAGGGCCGGGAGCGCGGCGGAGGATCGAGGGGAGGTAAGTAGAGTTTGGGGGGATTTCTAAAAAAAAAATTATAGCGGTTGGGGCTGGGAGCCCAGGGGGGATCTTATATGAAAAAATAAATTTTAGGGTGGACATAGCCTTTAAATATGAATCACCTTCAGGATCACTCTCCCAGCGACAGTCAGATCACGGTCAAACCAAGTGCTCCATATTCCACCACCATAACATTCAACACCAACCTGCAGATATCCAGCTTGGCCGCGCCGGGAACGGCGTTTTACCTGCAACAGAACAGAAAAGGATGATGGGAAATATAACAGAAATAACTGCAAAGGGATTAACAGAAATAGTTAGTTCTTACCCTTAGACATGGACTGTCGGTATGGGCCCCGATTATGGTAAATCCATTGCCCTGTTGGTAATGTCCTCCTACGGCAAACGCCACCAAAGTCGAATAATTTCGAGTCACAAAATACTAAGAACAAAAATTTAAATTACTAATATAACATCGCAAAATGTCTCTATCCTAAAATAAACCTTTTATACATTTACAGGGCGATGCCCATCTAGACAGTCCCAAATAGCAGGATTGGGCCACAACTGATCAATGGATCTCATGCACAGTGCTCTTATCTATTAAACCATAAGGGAGAGATAAAGCACATTTTCCTGCCGTACACTCATGCGATCACAGGGGCGGAACGGCGGTGCACGATGTGTGTGCATGCCCGTTTTGCCTGACAATTGTGACGTGTATGGGCATTTTGTTTGCCAAGCAGATCATCAACGAGCCACGACCGGACAGTCCACAAAGCGCCTATACAAGGTACGACTGTCAAGTGAAAGGCCGTGCATGAACGTCACCAGTGATCTCACGTTATGTTTGAGCCTTAATATTTTCTGCTTTTGAGGAAGACCAGCTAATCTGCTTCGCACAGGTAGGGTGGTGGTGATGTCATTCAAACTACTGGAAGCTGAAGCACTAACATTTAAGCACCATAACTTCTGACTTCCTGATCCAATTATTCCTAAGTTATTTAGAGACCACAGTTAAGGGAGACATCCGCATTCTCATTTACCTTTTGGTTTGGTTTGAGGTCCCAGTGTTCTGCTTCCTTCAGCTCTAAAAATCCAGCTTTTAAGAGTCGGTTTTTGCATTCTTCAACCACTGCAATAAAAACATTACATTCAAACCAAGTAAACATTACTGTGCCTACAAATATACTGTAATCCCTCTATAGGACTTACAGGATAAATTAACCAGTTACTGAAAATCAGGAATAACACAATTTCAGGTGAAGGAAAAAAGGAGTTTGTCACTCAGGATTCTCGGTGAAAAGGCTACAAAATGCGACGCAATCTTACAGATAAAGACACAGAACGAGTTTAGAGGTCACTGCCAAGAAGGAAGTTTAATCAGCCACAAACACTTTAGACTTTGTACAAAAGAGACATTGCCCATGTTAATCTAATGTGAGCAGTGTATCCCATTACTTTACATTTCACCCTAGTGTCTTTCTGGCCACAGGGGAATCTCCCAGTGGGTACACAGTCCATTCACCCAGGAAAACAGAGAGAACTTAAGCTGGGTATGGTACATGTTTAAACGATTGCAACAGAATTGCCCCTTTATCTTTAAAGTGTGAACCTCAGAGCCAAGCGTTCCAGAGGCCAACGAATGTTCACAGTCACCAATCGCTTGGACCTGGTTGAAAATTCCCCTTGGCTGCGGTCGGACCCCTGTACTTAAGTAAACGGGACCCTGGCTGAAGGAAATATAGCAGTCAAAAAACTCTCTCTATACTTTTAGAATCTTGAAGATTCTGTCTGTCATCTTTTGAAGACCTTTAATCTGAGTAGCAATCTGAGATTCTGTCATCTGTAAAAGACGTGTCTACACACAGTACCAGTCTCCCTTTATTGAGTATAGGGAACATTGTCCTGGACAGCCACACCCCCTAACAATCGTGCCCAGTTTCCTGCATTACAGACAACTTTAGGTCCAAAATGACAGTTTCTGATTTCAAAATTTCCTCGGTCGCGGTTGTTTTGCTAGTACCCACATTAGCAAAAAATGACTGATCCCATTGGTATTGGCCAGATTGTCCCTTTATCTCTAATGTGTGTACACAGCTAAATACCGAGAGCCATTGGTATAAACCCCCTTGATTTGGTAAGCGGGTTACTATACTATTTTACCAGGACTTACCAAACCAAACAGAAGATACAAATTATAAGGAAACCAGATCCCCCTTGGCTACAGCAGAGACAGGCCTCCCCTTACCGTGATATGGAGAGACGCCACGATTTAGGAACTTGATAAACTCTTTAGCTGCGGCCTGTGCAGCGTCCCGTGTCCCTTTCATAGTTGCAGCCTGGAACAGAAACATAAACAGTGACCAGGGAGTCATAGTCTAAGTCTTACTCAGTCTCTCCCCTTAGCAGCCACTGTAGATGACACAGGAATGGGGCCCATTGTAGTTGAATGCTGTGGGTGCTAGTGAGGGTTTCTTTGTGGTATTTCGGCTCACAGGGTGGGGGGTGGTCCGGACCCTGATGTGGGACGTCATGTGAAATTATTTCTCATACACAGACAGGGGGACATAGAACAGCCACCAATAACCAAGCCCCAAAGGGTTAACTGACATTAACTGGAATAGGAAATGCTGGGAAGTCTGTGTTACACTGTTACTATTGGATGGTGAGACAAAAATACAATTATACATAACACTGAGCTTTGTGCCATTTCCTTTAAACTACAACTCCCATAATGCCCTGCAAGACAGTATGCAGATCCCATTGCACCCGTCAGCTCACTGTCAGTGACCGTTATCACTCTGCCCCAGGCTACACTATTCACAGCAACAATCACACAAGTTGTAAGTGAGCCAGTGACTGTGTGGTTGGTTCAGACCCCCCCCAGCTGTGTGTGTTGCAGTTCTCACCTGCATTGTCTGTACTGGGACCCCAGTCTGTCTGCAGCTGCTCTGTGACTGCAAGTCTGTGTCTTTCACTCCATACACAACGTGATAAACACACACACACACACACACACACACACACACTGTCTGTCAATCCCCTACAGGGACCTCTAGAGGAGAGGAGGTCAAAATGCAGGGAAAAGAAACTCCAACCTGAAATATTGGACCAAGTTCCCCCATCATATCTAATTCAGGCTAAGATAGGGGCTGCTGGGAAATAAAGGCCACATTTACCTGTCCATTAAAAATATGAAACTGCTATGACTTTTGCAAACGACCTACAACCAGTACAAACCAGTCTGAGTTCTCCCATCAACAATGAGACATAAATCACTGCCACCCTGATTAGCCGTACTGCATTGACTTATGGGAAATGAAATGGGGTGCATCCTTTTTCTTTTAAAACAGACCACGCTGCAAGGGTAAGTACCAGTTTATTAAATGCAATGCTGTATGGCTATTTGGAAATCAATACAGCCCGCATCATGCCTCTAATGGGAATACTGACCAGCCTTTCACCATGCTGTATGTATGACAGCTTTACATTAAAATAAACTGGTACTTGGCATTGCCGCGTGTACATTTTATAACCGTTTGGTGTGGCGACCCTAACCAGTTCCAATTAGAATCCCTGCATCCCAGAGATCGTCTATTTATTTCCTATTTTTGTTAGACTCCGACCAATGAATGAATCCTAATCATTAATATAGTGGATAATGTACCCCCAACTGTAAATTATAAGGATATTAGAAGTCATCGTGGAGTTCTGTGACCATATAAAAGCACGAGGCCGCAGGCCGAGTACCTTTTATACAGGACACGGAACTCCAAGGTGACTTCTAATATCCTTATAATTTACAGTTCAGGCCGCATTATTTATTATAACCTACCCCTTTGTGGCTTCTGGTTTCCTTCTCCTCCTGGAACTGTAAGATTATAAGGCCCACTACAGGGGTAGGTTATAAGGCTATAATCTTACAGTTCCTCCCACAGAAAACCACTACAGGGGTAGGTTATATATATATTTCCATCCAGTCTATGTACAATGTGTTTGTATTGTGTTGTGTTTGCGGTAGATGGTCCCTACGATCCCTAGAGCCCTTCAATAAAAATAACTGACTAGTTAAATCTGCAGCCCCCTTGCTAATGTTGAACTATAACTCTCAGTTCTCCCCTATTCACAATGTTGAATGTAAATATTGAGAATATCTTATCACTGTTACATGGCCAAGGAGCCCCTCTAAGGTACTGTGCCCGCCTCGCCCATTATAGTACCTGCAGGTCAGAAAAGGCGCCCTCCTCCCAGCTTCTCTTGCCCAGTCGGTACTGTTTGATGTTGGCGGTTGCTGCCATCCTATGTCCTTTCCTCTCTCCCAGTCTGCGTAGAGTGTGTGCGGCGAGAGGCAGAGTGTGTCCTAGTTGGTATGTGTTCATGCATGCGTGGTCAAATGGGTGCACTGAACATCACTAAATAGGGCTGGCACGGATTAGAGGGGCGCGGCTGTGGACAAACAAGAAGCCTGGGAAACCAATCACATCACAAATATCACAAAGTCACTCGGTGGCTCTGTGGAGTTTAGTTAATCTGAAATGACACCAACATTGCCCTAGGGAGATTTTACCAGTACGTTCCAGTTCAGATGCAAAGAAAAAATTCACTTATTTAATAAGAGGTGCAAAAACCAGAGGATAGCCCTTTAATGGGTAACTGCAGGTAGAAAATATTGTACTGGCTGCTGCACAATTATCCCCTACCTCCCTACCTCCCCCCCATGTGAGGACCCAACCCGCTAATAAAATTGTGATCTGTGTTCTCCCTAGGGTCTTCTAGCTGGGCAGCCCATCCGGCTACTTTTCATGCCACCCGGCTGGACAAAGTTTCTTGAGAGAACACTGTGATGTAATAAAGAATTTAGATGTAGGTTTAATACAATAGGTGCCAGTAGGTCAGTAGAACTGCCCGGTCAGTGAGATTATTTTAGCAAAAAGGTGTCACAGCAAACCTACAACGCCCTCTGTATGTGGGTTACATGTGCTTGTGCTGCCATGTTACATCTGCGTTACCTTCAGATGTTTTAAAACTATAATTCCATGCATTCTGCAGCCAAGGAATGCTGGGAGTCGTAGTTTTCAAACATCTAGTGGGACGAAAGTTATACATCCCTGACCTATATAATGAGCATGATGCAAGGCTGATCAGTATTCCCATTAGAATATGAAGAAGGCTGTATTGGTTTTAATGTAGTTATACTGCATGAGTTTAAAGGGCATGTCAAACCTTAAAAGTATTGAAAATAATTAATAATAATGAACTACCGTAGTAAAAATAGAGCACATTTCATTTTCCCCACCACCTAATTTCCGTCTCGCCCCACCCGACTACTTTTTCATGCCACCCGGCTGGCAAAGAATTCTGGGGAGGACACTGGTGATTTTATACTTTTCACTAAATATCTGGTCATGTCATGTCGGAATAGATAAGCAGTTTTACTTTCCTTAACTGATCCAGGTTTGCGATTGGGCCAACAGGAAGACGCATCCCTTGGAGAGCAGACATCCCACCCTGCCCTTTCAGGCTTCCGGGCAGGGTGGAGAAGGGGGCATGGCTAACGGAGTGTGATGTCATGCGGGGTGTGACGTCACACGGAGGCAGGGCCACCATTCATGGGGTGGTGGGAGGCGGGGTTAGGGAGGAGTTAGAGGTGTTACTGGGCATTCTGGGGGTGTGGCCACTGAAAGGGGGCATGACTTGGGAGAAGACTCCTCTCAAGTCCGGGAGTCTGGGGTGGTCTCGCGGGTGTGTGGGAGACCACCCCAGAATGAGGGAGACTCCCGGACGATCCGGGAGGGGTGGGATACCTGGGAGAGCGCGTCTGCTCATTGGCCCTGTCGCTGACGGATCGAGGTAGACGGAGAGGACAAGAGCAGCGAAGTATAATTTAGGTTAGTACTGCTGCTTATCGTTTTAGGTCCTCAACCTGGGCACCATGCACGAGAGAAGCGAGAGGGAGGTCAGTATAGTTCTCCTTCTATAGCACAGGTACAATTTTGCACCTCTCATTAAATATGTCCCTGCGTGTCTGTTGGAAGGGCTCAATGTCAGCAACCTTACTTAAAGGGTATCTATATTCTGAGCTGTAGATCCTGAGAAATCATCAATTTAATCACAGCATTTACAGGGAAACATTAATAATTTAATTACAAAGCAAGCACAGATGAATATGCGAGTACCATCATTTTGCTTATCTCAAATTGTAGATTCAGAAAATGTAAAGTTGTTTGAGTGGGTATCGTGACCCTTTAACAAACATTACTGGTCATTTTCACCAGCAATGCAAGCTGTATATATTGAAATGGATCAGGTACCATAGAGTCCTCACTAGAGGTACAGACAATATCAGCGAAGTCAGACCGATCTGTACCCAAGGGTCCATATAGTTCTGTCCTTAAATCAGGTTTAAAAGCTTTGTAGCAGGTCCCTCTAATGTCATACTTCTAACCATGTGGGATTTCCTGACCTCACACCATTGGATCCAATTCAAGCCTGTACTGGTACATGGCCCGCCCTTGGTTATTGGTTGTCCTGAAAAAGGCACATCAACAGGGCCGTCTCTTGCCTTTTTGGCACCTGAAAAAAAAATCCAAAAGCCGCCCCCCCCCTCGTTGCGCCGCTGGAAGGGGTGTGGTTTTATAATTGAAAGTGGGTGATGCATTGTCAGGAATTGGGGTGTTGCTTGTCTAGATGTGGGAGGGTCTTTATACACATGACTGGTAAATAATGCCCACAATGACTGGTAAATGATGCCCACAGTGACTGGTATTAGATGCCCACAGTGACTAGTAAATGATGCCCAACATTGACTTTTGATCTGCAGGGCTGACAAACATTAATTTTGATCAAATGAATTGCCAGTCAGAACGGAGGGAGAGGAGTCATAGCTGCATTCTGTTGTGCAATGAAAGTCACCGCTTCCCCTGCTATTTAAAGTGACAGTACCTCCCGAAAATATGTGTTTTTTTTTTAGAAATGGCAATTTTGGCCCTCCTGGCATCTGGGCCCCAGGTACATGCCAGAAAAAAAAATTCCTAGCATTAAAACTGTTGTGTCCCTACAGGGTGCTGCTCTGTTATGTGCTTCACCTTGCCTCATTAGAGAGGCGTCCCGGCCCTGCACACCAAACATGGATTGATCTTCTACCAGTTTAATGGAGCAGGACGATGTTATTGTAATGTATCAGTATGGGATTTGGGGATACTGACTATTAAGGGCAGTGTGCTGTCCTAAAATCGGCACTGCCTAGAACCCCTATACTGTGAGGAAAAAATAATAGAAGCCACCAGAGGGAATGAATGAAGCGTAATAAACTGCAGGGGAGATATACATATGGCAGCTCCCACACATCTACAACCTTTTGTAAAAAAAATAGTTGGCTGTTTTTTTAAATTAACCTGTTGCTGCATAACCACATAAACACTGTCCAGAGATCCCATTAACCATTACAGCCTCCCTGCATCCTAGAGCATTCTTCTGGGAACTGTGTCCTCCCTGGAACATGCAGCCATCTGTTCTCTGTCTATCATCACTTCTCTAATCGTGTCTTCAGGCCAGACCCTGGTAAGTGCCCACTTGTCCACGGAACAATGCACGCTATGCGCCCAGTGACCTTAGTTTACTGTCCTGTTCTACAATAACTTGTTTAAACACTTCAATCCAATCAGAAACGCCGATGAAAATGCGGCCATCTTGTCTCACCTCAGGGCTTCTTGCAACAGATGAAAATTCAGATTGGACTTCATCTAAAACGATTCTGTAACCACAGCTTTTTTTAAAAATTAATTCTCTTTATTTTATTATCAAATAGGAAATATTTATGCCCAGGGACAGATACGAAATGTCGCCCCTCGATTTGGCCTCCTAAGAACTCTCCGAGGTCATGGATTCCTGAAACAATCTTTCTGAAGTTTTAAAAATAGCTGAAGAACGGAAGCTGCATCTGTCACGTACTATAGAAATCCTATAGATTCCCAAGGTGGACACTTAGATTATCACTGCCCTTGGACTGTACAATATGACGTGACATCGCTAGCCCTAGGGATATAAACTACAAAGTTTAGTTATTTAATTGGCCGGAGCCAGGTCTTCTCCAGAAGGGCTATGTAGCCCTAACGATCCATCACACAAAGGATGCTGGTGACACCTTGCGTTTCTCAAGCTATAACAATGGCGCTTGTGATCCGTTAGTGAATCCGACGCTCGCGTTTGCGCTAGTTTTAGCGCTGGATTTTAACGCCAGCAAATAGCTGGCATTAAAATCCTGCAGTGGGTAAATCCCTTTTCAATATCGCCTCTGGGTAAATGAGCCTGTTAATGGTTATACAATTGCCTCTTATGTCATCATAGACGTTTTTTCATTTGTGCATAGAAAACCATCTGTGCGCCATCATTTTTTTGCGTGCAAATCTGTTTGCCGTCGCTTGAGCGAACAGTTTACTGAGAATTCTGGTGACAGTTTAATGCCGCATTCCAAATACCAATGTCATGTGTACACAGCTCTTATTTATGATCCCCGGGGGGAAAGGGAGCCCTTAATTCTACTGTAAAACCTAGAGATCTTTTTTTGTAAAGTTTGCAGTTTTAACGTTAAATTTAATAAGAATATCTGCTTTAAAAGTGTGTTGGTTGATTTCCCTTTCATATACCAAAAGACCTTCTAACTTTCTCTTTAGGATAGAAATAATTATTTGAGATTAAAAAACAAACAAACAACAAATGAAGATTCCCCAGCTAAGGTGGGCAAAAACGATTTAATTAACAGCTTTACAAAAAAAAAATAACAAACGAAAAAAATGCTTACCTACCGAAACAATAATCTGATTGTAAATCAGGCCCCTCCTCTACTACCCATGATTCTGTGCAACAGGAACATCCCCTCTTGGGACCAGTGAAGATGGTGGTCCTATAATTAAGGTATAAATAGAAATACAACCCATCAAGAATAGTGATTTATCTATAGCTGCTCAGGTTCTCATTCAGTTAAGCTATTTTTAATATATATTTGCCTTTCAAATACACTGATTTAGCTCGTGCAAAATAAAGCACAAATCCATGTTACCAAATCTT
Organism: Hymenochirus boettgeri; assembly: GCA_019447015.1. Taxonomy (NCBI): domain Eukaryota; kingdom Metazoa; phylum Chordata; class Amphibia; order Anura; family Pipidae; genus Hymenochirus; species Hymenochirus boettgeri. The sequence continues at coordinate 154,477,456 of CM033477.1, forward strand.
CAGCTTTGCATGTACAACAGTGTTTCTATATATTAAAGTAGAAAATAAACGTAAAATCTGTAATTCATCATTTCCTAATTCCTTCAGCCCCTCCTTCCTATCGAATTCTGATTGGTTATCAGTCTTGTTTAGAAAGAGGTCATGGGCAGGCCATCCAGTAGTTATTTTAGAGCTCAGCCATGGGTAAGAGGGAGGGGCTAGAGAATTTACAGAACATGTGCAATTTTGTATGTGGGTCACTGATCTACTCTGTAAAAGAAACCAGCAGAACACAGGATTCCTCCAGTATGTACATTACGTGGAAATTGTCCAATACTGCCACACATGCACCACAAAAGCCATCACCAACCCCCGCTTATCTCTGGCACAGTGCTGCAAATGGGTTAATGTGGGGTTTGGGCGTTTTGTGTGCCTTGGTGCATTCCGCTAAACATCCTGTGTTTTCTTTGCGATGGAAAGGACCCAAACCAGAGGCATCCATTGGCATTCGTGTTTGGTTCCAGCTGGCCCTTACCCAGATAACAGGTCATTGTCAACCTTCTTACTGTTAGTCTTGTATAATGACATTAAACACTTAACTGACCTTTCCATAAACCTCGGCTGGTAGTCCTGAGTAATTTATTGCCACATAAGAAGTTATATACCCCACAGGGGAGGACTGGGACCTTTTGGCCTGAAGGGCAAATGCAACCAAGTGGCCCTTTAAGGTTAGAGCGTAACATTTTTGAGCACGCCCACTTTGATTAAGTCACACCCACTTTGCTTAAGTTACGCCCATTTTACATTGTTGCCTGTAACATTTTCAAGTGTATGATTTGGTTAAGATAACAGTAATATCTTAAACCTGGCTAATGAACTAGAGGGCTGAATAACAACGGCTAATGAACTGGAAGGATGGCTAACACAGGCTAATGAACTGGAAGGCTGATAACACAGGCTAACGAACTTAAGGGCTGGAAAACACTGGCTAATGAACTAAAGTGCTGACAGCACTGGCTAATAAACTGGAGACCTGACAACACTGGGTAATGAACTGGAGGTCTAACTAACACTGGCTAATAAACTGGAGGGCTAACAACAATAGCTAATGAGCTTGAGGGCTGACAACACTAGCCTATAAACTAGAGGGCTGACAACACTGGCTTATGAACTGGAGAGCTGACAAGACTAGCTAATGAGCTGGATGGCTGACAACACTTGGTAATAAACTGGAGGGCTGACAACACTGGCTAATGAACTCGAGGGCTGACAACACTGGACAATGATCTAAAGGGCTGACAACACTGGCTAATGAACTGGAGGGCTAACTAACACCGGCTAATAAACTGGAGGGCTGACAACATTGACAAATGAACTGAAGGGCTGACTAATTAACAGGAAAGCGGACAATACTAGGTAATGAACTGGAGGTCTGACTAATAATAAATGCGATTATACCCACAAGACCTCCATACATTGCTCTGCTCTCACTTCCTTCAAAGTGCTGCCCAGACTGTCAGTAAGTAATCTGCTAAACTTTAGACATTGCTGTGCTGCTTCTATTAAGTCTGGGCAGGAATAAATGAATGTAGTCTCATAGACATGCACAGCCTCTGCCCCCAATCCTTTTTTAACATGTCTGCAAAGGCAAAGGGCAGTGTCTCCAAAACCTCATTACTTACTATTAGCTTCTGCTGCAGCCTAAATCTTTTACTGGAGACCCTCAGCCTACTGGGCCAATCTTCCCCTGATACCCTAGTACTACCTGAGGGTAACAATATGGCGGCTCCCACCCACAAATCTTATTTTCTGAGGGAGTGTCCCCTGTGGCTAATGACTAGTGATGTCTTTAGCCTGACTAATAAATGTACAATTATTGGGCTGAAAGAGCAGGACAGTTGCCCTTTAATATGAAATTCTTAGGTTCCCAGAGCTCCGCACGTTAGTAAATAAGCTGTGAATGTTGGAGATGAAGCCTGAGGCTCCGGCCTTTGCTGCAGTTAAGAGATGAGAAGGCGAGAAGTGAATAGACATGGTTGGATAGTTACATGGAATGGGGAACAGAGACCCGGCCTAACCCCTAGGTTTACACACCCTAATCCCAGAACATTCTCCTGTCTCTGCGCATCTTTCCACCCTATCGCCCCACAGATCACACCTATCGCCTACAAGGAGTCTCTGGGATCATTCCAGTATGGTTGTTAATAAGAAACCTGCAGTGGTGGAACAGGGCGTCAGGACAGCAGTGCAAGATCATTGGGGACTTAATTAGAATATACCAACCAGGGACGGCACCAAAAAGCTGTTCATCCGTTTATCTGTACACAGGGCACATGTAGGGCACATGTCGGGCACATGTAGGGCACATGTAGGGCACATGTAAGCAGATCCTTCCCAAACATTATGTTATTTCTTATCACTTCACATTTGTGAAGTTCCATTTTATTTGAGTTTAACTGGTTAACAAACAATTGTTAATGTCGCCGATTAGCAGTAACCGTAGTGCGGTGCTACCAGATGCCAATGTCCCACCAGCACGCTTGATCCAGGTGAAGTCCAGATAGGGCCTTATTTCCTTATCACCGGTGCAATATAGTAGAGACTGTAAATTATAAGGATATTAGAAGTCACCAAGGAGTTCCGTGACCATATTAAAGCACAAGGCCGCAGGCCGAGTGCCTTTTATACAGGGAGCGGTATAGGAATAACCCTCTGTCGTTTATTCCTATACTTCCCCCCATCTCACTTCCCCCACCTCAGTTTTCTCCCCCCTTCAGTTCTACCTTCAGTTCCATTGGCTACCTCTAAGTTCAGCGTCTACTGCACCACTGTGGATGGCGCAGCTCCTCCTGTCAGTGTTACGTCCTGTACAGTGCTGATCTATTGAGCAAGTGATTTGGATGTCACTCACGCGATAGTTCAGCACTGTGCAGGAAGAGGAGGAGGAGCCCCGCCATCCACAGTGGTGCAGGAGACGCTGAACTTTGTGGCAGCCAATGGAACTGAAGACAGACCGAAGGGGATAGAAAACAGAAGTGAGCCAACTTATAATCGACACGATACTAAGTAGTAGCGCGCTGATTATAAGGAAATAATTGTACTGTCGGGTCCCATTGTGACCCATTATGGGGGTGGATTATATAACAATTATCTCCAGATAATACATATTACCGATAAAAGGCTGATGCCGGTATTTTATCGGTAATGTTTGTTACCACAGTTCTGAGCGTTTAAAGAGACAGACGAGCGTTTGGGATCACTTAGAAATGCCTTAAAATTTCCCTCACCTATGGCCGGCCTCCTGTATTAAATATACGGAGTTGGCCGCGGCTGAAGGAAATGTGTAGTCCCAAGTGTTCTCCCTACAATATACTTTACATACTTTACATAGGAAGATCCCTTGGGTGATCTTTAAGATTCTGACTATCATCTTTTAAAGATCCGTGCTGTGTGTACTCACTTTAACGCTGGGTACACACGGACCATATTTTGACCTCAACATGTTGCCGCAATATTTCAGTGGCTTGGTCACATTTTCATCACCATGGACCAATGTTGGTCGAATTTTTCTCCAAATCAGAGGAAAGTTCAATGAGACATTTTGGTGAATTTTGTCTGATTGTGTCTGGTACACATGATACAATGTTGGAAATATCTGTATCTATTTTACTGGGTATTAGATTTGCGTTAAAGGGATTTTATTAATAGTGCTGGTTCACTTACAGGATGATTTTTTAAATGCAAGATTTACTGCATTGCGGGTTAGCCCATGTTAACCCGATAATACACCTGGTATTGTGGGTATTACACTAGTTTTACACTAACATTGCATTAGTGTAAGGATAATAGCAGCCTGACCAATCTAATAATGAAATGTAATTATGACAAGGCTGTGGACACTTTACAGCCAATAAGAGGATGTTTGGGTTAATAACATGTGGACGGGGACTGGAAGGAGCACGTATTATACTGTACATATAGCCAGGAGTGTGTAACAAGTGCATTTCTACTAAAGGAACAACAGAGGGAGACAGTGAGCACTAAGAAATTCATCCTGCCAAAATCTGATACTGTATTTGTCATTTTAGCACAAAGCTTTGTCTTGATAGTTGAGGCTGGACTGAAGTTAAACAGCAAGGTACAATCACCGAAACAACCCGTCATAAAAATTGTAAAGGCTTTTAACCACATCAAGGTAAAAAATAAACTACAGTAATCCAGTGCAAGGTCATAGAGACAGCATACCCAAGAAAACACCACCCCAGAGAACTGACCCCAATAACCAGTTTCCATATTGGGGTTACATTGACATGGATGGAGACTTTTCATTGATACATCACAGTTTAGAAATCCCTGGAACAGCAGAAGTTCTGAAATAAAAGAATCTTGGGCTTGTTCAATGCAAATTTTGCTTAATTGCTGTTAATTGGCCCAAACTAATCAATGTTCCATTTTTACTGGTCTACTACAGTTGGAACATTTCTGATTGGTTGCTGCAGATTAACACCAATGGCAAAATTTTGGACCTCTATATAAGCATGTTTACTATGTTCCTGTGTCTACTACTAACTGCCTATTACTATTATAAACTGTTACTAACTAGTACTAATATTAGCTATTACTAACTACCTATTACTATTATAAACTGTTACTAACTAGTACTAATATTAGCTATTACTAACTGCCTATTACTATTATAAACTGTTACCTACTAGTACTATTATTAGCTATTGATTTGACTACCTATTACTATTATTAACTTTTTCTAACTAGTACTAATATTAGCTATTACTAACTACCTATTACTATTATTAAATGTTACTAACTAGATCTAATATTAGCATTTACTATGACCTATTACAATTATCTATTACTACCTATTACTATCATTAACTGATACTATCACTGACTATTACTATTAGCTATTGCTAACTACCTATTACTATTATTAACTATTACTAACTAGTACTATTATTAGCTATTACTATGACTAACTACCTATTACAATTATTAGCTGTTACTATTACTAACTACCTATTACTATTAGTAACTATTACTAACTAGTACTATTATTAGCTATTATTATGACTACCTATTACCATTATTAACTTTTACTAACTAGTACTATTATTAGCTATTACTATGACTAACTATTACAATTAATAGCTATAACTCTTACTACCGATTACTATTATTAACTATAACTATTATTACCTATTACTATTATTAACTATTACTACATATTACTATTACTTTTATTAACTATTACTATTATAACCATTACTAGTTATTACTATACTACCGATTACTATACAACCTATTATTAGTATAAACTATACTAACTAGATTATACTATATTAGATATTAGCATAACTAACACCTATTGCTAATTAATTACTATTACTATTATTAACTATTACTACATATTACTATTACTTTTATTAACTATTACTAGCTATTTCTAACTATTACTATTATTAACCATTACTAGTTATTACTATTACTACCGATTACTATTACAACCTATTATTAGCTATAACTATTACTAACTAGCTATTACTATTATTAGATATTAGCATAACTAACCACCTATTGCTATTATTACCTATTACTATTATTAGCTATTACTCATATGACTATTACTTTTATTAACTATTACTAGCTATTTCTAACTATTATACTATTATTAACCATTACAGTTTTACTATTACTACCGATTACTATTACAACCTATTATTAGCTATAACTATTACTAACTAGCTATTACTATTATTAGATATTAGCATAACTAACCACCTATTGCTATTATTACCTATTACTATTATTAGCTATTACTACCTACAGGTGCTGCTGTATATGATTCTATCTAACTACGGTTGGATATTTTTATTACTAACTATTGCTATCTAAGCCTGTGGCTCTCACAGTAGAAAGTTCCCGGCGTCCAGGCTGTTTGTTTGTTTGAGGTTGCCGGGTTCAGTGTCATGAGCTGTCGGGATCTCGGCCAACTTGGTACATGCAACAGAGAGCAAGAGAGGGAGGAGGGGAGGTCGGAGCTTCCTACATTAAATGTCTGTATATGGAGAGGGCACAGGGAATATGGAACCAGTAGGTGAACCAAGTTAGAGACGAAAGATAAAGGAATTTATAGCAATGTAAAGGGAAGGAAAGAAATAATATTTAATAGGAAATATAAAGATTCAGACATGGTTGTTATTCACCATGGTTATTATTCAGACAAAGATTGTCTATTACAGAGCGGGATACAATCAGATCAGGGAACATCCAGAAATATACCTAAAGCTGGCCACACACGGGCAGATGTTCTTCCAATCATCTGAAGACTGAAGATGGGTTTGGAGGAAAAAATGTTGCCTCGTCTGATCTTAGTTTTTCTGCTAAATGTCGAGCGGTTGATCGGAAATCGTCATACACTGGGTTGATATTTCGATCGATCCGATCAAATCTATTGGATCAATTAACCCTAATGTTGATCCCTGTATGGGGGGCTTCAGGCCCCTCATACAAACATGCAAATACCATCACATATATATATATATATATATTGACAGATTCCAATATGCAGTGGTAACCACATAGACAGCACGCCCAACCTCCTATACTGTATGGAGGTTGGTCTGTCGTGTGGCCCCATACACTGGACAATCCCATCAGATCCCCCTAATTAAAGTAACAGCGAGCTGATGCAGACAGAGATTTCCAGTCCTTACCAACTGACTTCCATTCAGACAGCGCTAGTTATCAGCATTGTGATCAGGGGTGCCCCTACCATGAAGCAAACCGAAACATTTGCTCAGGGCGCGCCCCTACTGAACAATCAAAAGGCGGTAGTTAAAACAAATCCTTCATCCTGCAATACTGCATTTCAGCACCAGTCTACCAATCAGTGTTAAGTCAGCCTTCCGGTCCACCAATCAGTGTTAGTCAGTCCACCACACCCACCTCCACAAGCCACTCCTATGTTCCCTGATGAAGCCACACCTACTTCACGTGCCACCACCCGTCTGCCGATAGGTTGTTTCAGGTGTCAAAAACCCTAGGAACACCCCTGATTGTGATTGGTCAGTTTCAGCTTAAACATCTTGTCAATACTAGGCAAATGCTGTTGGCTCTGATGGGATTGGTCAGCAGTTTGTATTGTCACCTTTAGACAGGCAATGGAGCTTTTGTTTATTTAAAGGACAAGAATATATTTTTTTAAAAACATTGCAGCTCCTCCCTTAGTCGGCTATTTTCTTCCCTTCTGCTGGGACTTTTATAGTCAAACGTGTTAGTGTGTTTTATTGTTTAATGGGCAATTAAACCTCTTCTTCTCCCACCCTGTGGTTTAGATCCTCACCCTGGGTTCTATTAAGGGAGGGGAAGGACTTAAAAGGGTTTAATTGCCCTTTAAATGTAAAGGGAAGATCAGGTTAACACATGTTTTTCTATTTATTGTGTATACACTTTGTTTATACATTAAGTGATCTGTCCTGTCAAGGGCGTCCCTAATCCTTCCCCATAGTACAGTTCAGGCTGCCTGACTACAGCCAAGCGGTCTGTCTGCATGGGGCTCTTTTAATAAATCCCATTTGGGGGGATCATTTAATGATAACTATATAACGACATTGATCTAATGCGTGTAATTCATAGCAAAAGTACTGAAAACAGTTTCTTAATACAGCCTCCACTTAGTACAGGGAGATACAAAGTAGCTCATTGGAGAGCTCCCTCTCCCTGGATAGCACTCACTAAACATGCCTTGGCCTGTGGCTTGGTGAGGAGGAGGGGCTAGAAGTGATTAATAGGCTTGACCCTTAAAACAAAAAAATGGGCACTTGTCAGTTACCTGCCAGCAATTGCAACTGATAAATTCAGCACATTATTCAATGTATTACTAACCAGATTTTAAAGGTTCACTATACCCACTCAAACAACCTTACATTATCGGAAACTACAATGTGAGAGAAGTAAAATGGTTGTTCTCGCATATTCATCTGTGCTTGCTTTGTCATTAAATTATTAATGTTTAGTGAGTGCTCCTAATTGCCCCCACCCTCCCTTACTCACTGCCTCCTTGTAGTGTCTGCGACACTTATAAATTCTGCACAGCCTCACTATAGACACTGCTCTGCTTACACATCTCCCCCTCCCTCCCCCAGCCTTCTTTTCTCTGCTGATTTTCATAATTGTTGCAGAAAGTGTGCTGGCAGGCAGCTAAAGATCCTAGTAAGAGGTCAGGGATGGGACATATTACAATCTCTGCTCCTGGAGTGACAGGTCTTTCCCTGTAAATGCTGTGATTAAAATGATGATTTCTCAGGGTATACAGCCCAGATTTAAAATCCGAAAAATGTTTTGAAGCAGTGGGATCTTACTGAATCTATAAGGTTTATTTAGAGAATAGATACCCTTTAAAGGGGAACTGTGGTCTCCAAATAAGTTGAGTTTAAATGAAAGGCCAGTTTCCTGCCTTTAAAACGAGCCATCAACCACCTCTCTACATGCTCCACAGCCCAAGATAGAAATGACTGACCAGAAAGTTAATGGGTGGGAGGCTGACTTGTGACATTCCTGAGGCTTCTCCTGCACAGTGCCGCCGGCGAGCACAGCCTCAGACTCCCTCAGTGTGTGAGGGAGACAGGAAGTCCCTCCCCCTCTCTGCTGTGTGAAGTCCTGACAGAGACGGTAAGGGAATCTACAGCCCTTCTCTTTCACTCTCTCACTCTGTTCTCACTCTGCCTGAAAAGGCTGATTCCACAGAGTTTTCTGTAGGGGGGGTCTGAGTAACCCATGGCACCTGAGAGTGGGCGGGACTTAGACACCCGTGAGTGGGTGGGGCCATGGAACCCACGAGTGGGTGGGGCCACGGCACCCACGAGTGGGCTGGGCCACATGGGGCTGTAAGATAATGGGCCATGGGGGGCCTGCAGCTAAAGGGACCATGGGGTCCATGAGTGGGAGGGACCAGGGGGGCTGCAAAGGGGAGGAGACACAAGACAGATTGACTGACAGTTTCAGAGCAGGAAGCAGGAAGTGCAGGGGACCAGGTGATGCTGCTGCCATATCACACACAAAAATGTAAATATCTTCAAAACTATGTAAAATAAACAATGTAAATAACTTGCAAAAATTCTCAGGGGAGCAATTCCTATCAATTTACCTCAATTTACCTAAAGTCATTTTTGGACCACAGTTCCCCTTTAAGCATAACTATTGCTCCCATTAAGGCAGAAGAATCAGGCTTCTCCCTCAAGTCAAAGCTATAAAGTAACCATTTTTTCCCTTTAAAAAGAAGCCTGGATACAGTGAGTACAATAATTGGTCTGCTCCAAATGGGGCTATTAGACTCTGTACGGGGGTAGGAAATATTTATGTGAATTCTTTTTAAACTTTATTGTTCCTAAATAAAGACAAGGTAGAAACGTCCCTAATAATATTCTATGTGAAAATCTACATCCGTGTAATGGAAACTGCAAATCTGAACAGCAAGAACAGGGGGTTATGTAATAAAATTAAATCAGGGACACAGACAACTTCATCTTCATAAATAGAAGGAAAAATGGAAACCAAGTCTAGAAGGTCCATCATGTACAAGACATAATAAAGAAATATACAGATCATCCCCACCAACTCTCTGCGGATCTTCTCATAGGCCAGACCAGAAGAGGGAGGGGCTGAGCCAGAGGGATACTTGCAACCTCTGTTCTCGATTATTACCGTATATACTCAAGTATAAACCAAGGTTTTCAGGCCTTAAAATCAGACAGAAAAACCATCCTCGGTTTATACTCGGGTCAGTCACCCACTCGCTCACTGCCTGTACTGATCTGCCGAGTAGAAACGTCAACCGGCAGATCAGTACAGGCGAGCTAGTGTTGGACAGGGCTACACACCGTGTACATCTCACCCAATATCTACAGCTGTCAGACCAACGATAATATAACCAGGGGAGGTGGTACATCCACACAACACCGTGTACATCTCACCCAATATCTACAGCTGTCAGACCACGATAAATAACCAGGGGAGGTGGTACATCCACACACACCCGTGTACATCTCACCCATATCTACAGCTGTCAGACCAACGATAATATAACCAGGGGAGGTGGTACATCCACACACACCGTGTACATCTCACCCAATATCTACAGCTGTCAGACCAACGATAATATAACCAGGGGAGGTGGTACATCCACACACACCGTGTACATCTCACCCAATATCTACAGCTGTCAGACCAACGATAATATAACCGGAGGAGGTGTACATCCACACACACCGTGTACATCTCACCCAATATCTACAGCTGTCAGACCAACGATAATTAACCAGGGGATGGTGGTACATCACCCACACAACCCGTGTACATCTCACCTCATATCTACAGCTGTCAGACCAACGATAATATAACCAGGGAGGTGGTACATCCACACACAACCGTGTACATCTCACCCGAATCTACAGCTGTCAGACCAACGATAATATAACCAGGGAGGGTGGTACATCCACACAACACCGTGTACATCTCACCCATATCTACAGCTGTCAGACCAACGATAATATAACCAGGGGAGGTGGTACATCCACACACACACCGTGTACATCTCACCCAATATCTACAGCTGTCAGACCAACGATAATATAACCAGGGAGGTGGTACATCCACACACACACCGTGTACATCTCACCCAATATCTACAGCTGTCAGACCAACGATAATATAACCAGGGGAGGTGGTACATCCACACACACCGTGGTACATCTCACCCAATATCTACAGCTGTCAGACCAACGATAATATAACCAGGGAGGTGGTACATCCACACACACCACGTGTACATCTCACCCGATATCTACAGCTGTCAGACCAACGATAATATAACCAGGGGAGGTGGTACATCCACACACCACCGTGTACATCTCACCCGATATCTACAGCTGTCAGACCAACGATAATATAACCAGGGGAGGTGGTACATCCCACACACACCGTGTACATCTCACCCAATATCTACAGCTGTCAGACAAAGATAATATAACCAGGGGAGTGGTACATCACACACACACGTGTACATCTCACCATATCTACAGCTGTCTCGACCAACGATAATATAACCAGGGGAGGTGGTACATCCACACACACCGTGTACATCTCACCCAATATCTACAGCTGTCAGACAACGATAATATAACCAGGGGAGGTGGTACATCCACACACACCGTGTACATCTCACCCAATATCTACAGCTGTCAGACCAACGATAATATAACCAGGGGAGGTGGTACATCCACACACACCGTGTACATCTCACCCGATATCTACAGCTTCAGACCAACGATAATATAACCAGGGGAGGTGGTACATCCACACACACCGTGTACATCTCACCCAATATCTACAGCTGTCAGCCAACGATAATATAAACCAGGGGAGGTGGTACATCCACACACACCATGTACATCTCACCCAATATCTACAGCTGTCAGACCAACGATAATAAACCAGGGGAGGTGGTACATCCACACACACCGTGTACTCTCACCCGATATCTACAGCTGTCAGACCAACGATAATATAACCAGGGGAGGTGGTACATCCACCCACACCACGTGTACATCTCACCCGATATCTACAGCTGTCAGACACAACGATAATAAAACCAGGGAGGTGGTACATCCACCCCACACCGTGTACATCTCACCCAATATCTACAGCTGTCAGACCAACGATAATATAACCGGGGAGGTGGTACATCCACACCACACCGTGTACATCTCACCCATATCTACAGCTGTCGACCAACGATAATATAACCAGGGGAGGTGGTACATCCACAACACCCGTGTACATCTCACCGATATCTACAGCTGTCAGACCAACGATATATAACCAGGGGAGGTGGTACATCCACACACACCGTGACATCTCACCCAATATCTACGCGTAGCCAACGATAATATAACCAGGGGAGGTGGTACATCCACAACACACCGTGTACATCTCACCCAATATCACAGCTGTCAGACCAACAATATAACCAGGGGAGTGGTACATCCACACACACCGTGTACATCTCACCCAATATCTACAGCTGTCAGACCAACGATATATAACCAGGGGAGGTGGTATCCACACACACCGTGTACATCTCACCCATATCTACAGCTGTCAGACCAACGATAATATAACCAGGGGAGGTGGTACATCCACACACACCGTGTACATCTCACCCATATCTACAGCTGTCAGACCAACGATAATATAACCAGGGGAGGTGGTACATCCACCACACCCTGTACATTCTCACCCAATTCTACAGCTGTCAGACCAACGATATATAACCAGGGGAGGTGGTACATCCACACACACACCGTGTACATCTCACCCGATATCTACAGCTGTCAGACCAACGATAATATAACCAGGGGAGGTGGTACATCCACCACACACACCGTGTACATCTCACCCATATCTACAGCTGTCAGACCAACGATATATAACAGGGAGGTGGTACATCCACACACACCGTGTATCTCACCCAATATCTACAGCTGTCAGACCAACGATAATATAACCAGGGGAGGTGGTACATCCACCACACACCGTGTACATCTCACCAATATCTACAGCTGTCAGACCACGACGTATATAACCAGGGGGTGGGTACATCCACACACACACCGTGTACATCTCACCCAATATCTACAGCTGTCGACCAACGATAATATAACCAGGGGAGGTGGTACATCCACACCACACCGTGTACATCTCACCCAATATCTACAGCTGTCAGACCAACGATAATATAACCAGGGGAGGTGGTACATCCCACACACACCGTGTACATCTCACCCAATATCTACAGCTGTCAGACCAACGATAATATAACCAGGGAGGTGGTACATCCACACACACACCGTGTACATCTCACCCGTATCTACAGCTGTCAGACCAACGATAATATAACCAGGGGAGGTGGTACATCCACACACACACCGTGTACATCTCACCCGATATCTACAGCTGTCAGACCAACGATAATATAACCAGGGGAGGTGGTACATCCACAACACACCGTGTACATCTCACCCATATCTAAGCTGTCAGACCAACGATAATAAACCGGGGAGGTGGTACATCCACCCACACCGTGTACATCTCACCCGTATCTACAGCTGTCAGACCAACGATAATATAACCAGGAGGTGGTACATCCACACACACACCGTGTACATCTCACCCAATATCTACAGCTGTCAGACCAACGATAATATAACCAGGGGAGGTGGTACATCCACACACACACCGTGTACATCTCACCCAATATCTACAGCTGTCAGACCAACGATAATATAACCAGGGGAGGTGGTACATCCACACACACCGTGTACATCTCACCCGATATCTACAGCTGTCAGACCAACGATAATATAAACCAGGGAGGTGGTACATCCACACACACGTGTAATCTCACCCAAATACAGCTGTCAGACCAACGATAATATAACCAGGGGAGGTGGTACATCCACACCAACCGTGTACATTCATCCATATCTACAGCTGTCAGACCAACGATAATATAACCAGGGGAGGTGGTACATCCACACACACCGTGTACATCTCACCCAATCTCAGCTGTCAGACCAACGATAATAAACCAGGGGAGGTGGTACATCCACACACACACGTGTACATCTCACCGATATCTAAGCTGTCAGACCAACGATAATATAACCAGGGAGGGGTGGTACATCCACACACACACGTGTACATCTCACCAATATCTACAGCTGTCAGACCAACGATAATATAACCAGGGGAGGTGGTACAACCAACCACACACCTGTACATCTCACCCATATCTACAGCTGTAGACCAACGATAATAAACCAGGGGAGGTGGTACATCCACACACACACCAGTGTACATCTCACCCACATCTACAGCGTCAGACCAACGATAATATACCAGGGGAGGTGGTACATCCACACACACCATGTACATCTCACCCATATCTACAGCTGTCAGACCAACGATAATATAACCAGGGAGGTGGTACATCCACACACACCGTGTACATCTCACCCAATATTACAGCTGTCAGACCAACGATAATATAACCAGGGGAGGTGGTACATCCACACCACACGTGTACATCTCACCCAATATCTACAGCTGTCAGACCAACGATATATAAAACCAGGGAGGGTGTACATCCACACACACACCGTGTACATCTCACCCAATATCTACAGCTGTCAGACCAACGATAATATAACCAGGGAGGGTGGTACATCAACACACACGTGACATCTCACCATAATCTACAGTGTCAGACCAACGATAATATAACCAGGGGGGTGGTACATCCACCACACACCGTGTACATTCACACAATATTACAGCTGTCAGACCAACGATATATAACCAGGGAGGTGGTACATCCACACACACACCGTGTACATCTCACCCAATATCTACAGCTGTCAGACCAACGATAATATAACCAGGGGAGGTGGTACATCCACACACACCGTGTACATCTCACAATATATACAGCTGTCAGACCAACGATAATATAACCAGGGAGGTGGTACATCCACACACACACGTGTGCATCTCACCCATATCTACAGCTGTCAGACCAACGATAATATAACCAGGGGGGTGGTAAATCCACCACACAAACGTGTACATCTCACCATATCACAGCTGTCAGACCAACGATAATATAACAGAGGGAGGTGGTACATCACACACACCGTGTACATCTCACCCGATACTACAGCTGTCAGACCAACGATAATATAACCAGGGGAGGTGGTACATCCACACAACACCGTGTACATCTCACCCAATATCACAGCTGTCAGACCAACGTAATATAACCAGGGGGGTGGTACATCCACACACACCGTGTACATCTCACCCCATTCTACAGCTGTCAGACCAACGATAATATAACCAGGGGAGGTGGTACATCCACACACACACCGTGTACATCTCACCAATATCTACAGCTGTCCGACCAACGATAATAACCAGGGTAGGTGGTACATCCACACACACACCGTGTACATCTCACCGATATCTACAGCTGTCAGACCAACGATAATATAACCAGGGGAGGTGGTACATCACACACACACCGTGTACATCTCACCAATATCTAAAGCTGTCAGACCAAGATAATATAACCAGGGGAGGGGTACATCCACACACACCGTGTACATCTCACCCAATATCTACAGCTGTCAGACCAACGATAATATAACCAGGGGAGGTGGTAAATCCACACACACCGTGTACATTCACCAATATCTACAGTGTCAGACCAACGATAATATAACCAGGGGAGGTGGGACATCACACACACACCGTGTCATCTCACCCGATATCTACAGCTGTCAGACCAACGATAATATACCAGGGGAGGTGGTACATCCACACACACACCGTGTACATCTCACCGATATCTACAGCTGTCAGACCAACGATAAATAACCAGGGGAGGTGGTACATCCACACACACACCGTGTACATCTCACCCGATATCTACAGCTGTCAGACCAACGATAAATAACCAGGGGAGGTGGTACATCCACACACACCGTGTACATCTCACCGATATCTACAGCTGTCAGACCAAACGATAATATAACCAGGGAGGTGGTACATCCACACACACCGTGTACATCTCACCAATATCTACAGCTGTCAGACCAACGATAATATAACCAGGGGAGGTGGTACATCCACACACACCGTGTACATCTCACCCAATATCTACAGCTGTCAGACCACGATAATATAACCAGGGGAGGTGGTACATCCACACACACCGTGTACATCTCACCCAATATCTACAGCTGTCAGACCAACGATAATATAACCAGGGAGGTGGGTACATCCACACACACACCGTGTACATCTCACCCAATATCTACAGCGTCAGACCACACGATATATAATAACCGGGGAGGTGGTACATCACACACAACACGTGTACATCTCACCCAATATCTACAGCTGTCAGACCAACGATAATATAACCAGGGGAGGTTGTACATCCAAACACACACGTGTACATCTCACCCGAAATCTACAGCTGTCAGACCAACGATAATATAACCAGGGGGGTGGTACATCCACACACACACCGTGTACATCTCACCCGATATCTACAGCTGTCAGACCACGATAATATAACCAGGGGAGGTGGTACATCCACACACACCGTGTACATCTCACCCAATATCTACAGCTGTCAGACCAACGATAATATAACCAGGGGAGGTGGTACATCCACACACACCGTGTACATCTACCATATCTACAGCTGTCAGACCACGATAATATAACCAGGGGAGGTGGTACATCCAACACACACAGTGTACATTCACCCAATATCTAGAGCTGTCAGACCAACGATAATATAACCAGGGGGGTGGTACATCACACACACCGTGTACATCTCACCCGATATCTACAGCTGTCAGACCAACGAATATAACCAGGGGAGGTGGTACATCCAACACACCATGTACATCTCACCCAATATCACAGCTGTCAGACCAACGATAATTAACCAGGGGAGGTGGTACATCCACACCACACACCGTGTACATCTCACCCAATATCTACAGCTGTCAGACCAACGATATATAACCAGGGGAGGTGGTACATCCACACACACCGTGTACATCTCACCCGATATCTACAGCTGTCAGACCAACGATAATATAACCAGGGGAGGTGGTACATCCACACACACCGTGTACATCTCACCAATATCTACAGCTGTCAGACCAACGATAATATAACCAGGGGAGGTGGTACATCCACACACACCGTGTACATCTCTCACCATATCTACAGCTGTCAGACCAACGATAATATAACCAGGGGAGGTGGTACATCCACACACACCGTGTACATCTCACCCAATATCTACAGCTGTCAGACAACGATAATATAACAGGGAGGTGGTACATCACACACACCGTGTACATCTCACCCATATCTACAGCTGTCAGACCAACGATAATATAACCAGGGGAGGTGGTACATCCACACACACACCGTGTACATCTCACCCATATCTACAGCTGTCAGACCAACGATAATATAACCAGGGGAGGTGGTACATCCACACCACACACCGTGTACATCTCACCCGATATCTACAGCTGTCAGACCAACGATAATTAACCAGGGGAGGTGGTAATCCCACAACACCGGTACATCTCACCCAATATCTACAGCTGTCAGACCAACGATAATATAACCAGGGGAGGTGGTACATCCACACACACCGTGACATCTCACCCAATATCTACAGCTTTCAGACCAACGATAATATAACCAGGGGAGGTGGTACATCCACACACCACCGTGTACATCTCACCCAATATCTACAGCTGTCAGACCAACGATAATATAACCAGGGGAGGTGGTACATCCACACAACACACGTGTACATCTCACCCAATATCTACAGCTGTCAGACCAACGATAATTAACCAGGGGAGGTGGTACATCCACCACACACCGTGTAATCTCACCCAATATCTACAGCTGTCAGACCAACGATAATATAACCAGGGGAGGTGGTACATCCACACACACACCGTGTACATCTCACCCGATATCTACAGCTGTCAGACAACGATATATAACCAGGGGAGGTGGTACATCCACACACACACCGTGTACATCTCACCCGATATCTTACAGCTGTCAGACCAACGATAATATAACCAGGGGAGGTGGTACATCCACAAACACCGTGTACATCTCACCCAATATCTACAGCTGTCAGACCAACGATAAATAACAGGGGAGGTGGTACATCCACACACACCGTGTACATCTCACCCAATATCTACAGCTGTCAGACCAACGATAATATAACCAGGGGAGGTGGTACATCCACACACACACCGTGTACATCTCACCCAATATCTACAGCTGTCAGACCAACGATAATATAACCAGGGGAGGTGGTACATCCACACACACACCGTGTACATCTCACCCAATATCTACAGCTGTCAGACCAACGATAATATAACCAGGGGAGGTGGTACATCCCACACCACCGTGTACATCTCACCCGATATTACAGCTGTCAGACCAACGATAATATAACCAGGGGGGTGGTAAACCACACACACCGTGTACATCTCACCCAATATCTACAGCTGTCAGACCAACGATATTAAACAGGGGAGGTGGTACATCCACCCCACACCGTGACATCTCACCGATATCTACAGCTGTCAGAACCAACGATAATATACCAGGGGAGGTGGTACATCCACACACCACGTGTACATCTCACCCATATCTACAGCTGTCAGACCAACGATAATATAACCAGGGGAGGTGGTAATCCACCACACACCGTGTACATCTCACCGATATCTTACAGCGTCAGACCAACGATAATATAACCGGGGAGGTGGTACATCCACACACACACGTGGACATCTCACCCAATATCTACAGCTGTCAGACCAACGATAATATAACCAGGGGAGGTGGTACATACACACACCAAAATGTACATCTCACCCAATATCTACAGCTGTCAGACCAACGATAATATAAACAGGGGAGGTGGTACATCCACAACACACCATGTACATCTCACCCAATACTACAGCTGTCAGACCAACGATAATATAACCAGGGGAGGTGGTACATCCACACACACACCGTGTACATCTCACCCGTATCTACAGCTGTCAGACCAACGAATATAAACAGGGGAGGTGGTACATCCACACACACACCGTGTACATCTCACCCGATATCTACAGCTGTCAGACCAACGATAATATAACCAGGGGAGGTGGTACATCCACAACACCGTGTACATCTCACCCATATTACAGCTGTCAGACCAACGATAATATAACCAGGGGAGGTGGTACATCCACACACACCGTGTACATCTCACCCAATATCTACAGCTGTCAGACCAACGATAATATAACCAGGGGAGGTGGTACATCCACACACACACCGTGTACATCTACCCAATATCTACAGCTGTCAGACCAACGATAATATACCAGGGGAGGTGGTACATCACACACACCGTGTAAATTCACCCGATATCTACAGCTGTAGACAACGATAATATAACCAGGGGAGGTGGTACATCCACACACACCATGTACATCTCACCCATATCTACAGCTGTCAGATCAACGATAATATAACCAGGGGAGGTGGTACATCCACACACACACCGTGTACATCTCACCCAATATCTACAGCTGTCAGACCAACGATAATATAACCAGGGGAGGTGGTACATCCACACACACCGTGTACATCTCACCCGATATCTACAGCTGTCAGACCAACGATAATATAACCAGGGGAGGTGGGTACATCCAACACACACCGTGTACATCTCACCCATATCTACAGCTGTCAGACCAACGATAATATAACCAGGGGAGGTGGTACATCCACACACACCGTGTACTTCATCACCCGATATCTACAGCTGTCAGACCAACGATAATAAACCAGGGGAGGTGGTACATCCAACCACAAACCGTGTACATCTCACCCGATATCTACAGCTGTCAGACCAACGATAATATAACCAGGGGAGGTGGTACATCCACACACACCGGTACATCTCACCCAATATCTACAGCTGTCAGACCAACGATAATATAACCAGGGGAGGTGGTACATCCCACACAACCGTGTACATCTCACCCATATCTACAGCTGTCAGACCAACGATAATATAACCAGGGGAGGGGTACATCCACACACACCCTGTACATCTCACCCAATATCTACAGCTGTCAGACCAACGATAATATAACCAGGGGAGGTGGTACATCACACACACACCATGTACATCTCACCCAATATCTACAGCTGTCAGACCAACGAAATATAACCAGGGGAGGTGGTACATCCACACACACCGTGTACATCTCACCCGATATCTACAGCTGTCAGACCAACGATAATATAACCAGGGGAGGTGGTACATCCACACCACCCCGTGTACATCTCACCCGATATCTACAGCTGTCAGACCAACGATAATATAACCAGGGGAGGTGGTACATCCACACACACCGTGTACATCTCACCCGATATCTACAGCTGTCAGACCAACGATAATATAACCAGGGGAGTGGTACATTCACACACACCGTGTACATCTCACCCGATATCTACAGCTGTCAGACCAACGAAAATATAACCAGGGGAGGTGGTACATCCACACACACCGTGTACATCTCACCCAATATCTACAGCTGTCAGACCAACGATAATAAACAGGGGAGGTGGTACATCCACACACACCGTGTACATTCTCACCCATATCTACAGCTGTCAGACCAACGATAATATAACCAGGGGAGGTGGTACATCCCACACACACCGTGTACATCTCACACCAATATCTACAGCTGTCAGACCAACGATAATATAACCAGGGGAGGTGGTACATCCACACACACCGTGTACATCTCACCCAATATCTACAGCTGTCAGACCAACGATAATATAACCAGGGGAGGTGGTACATCCACACACACCGTGTACATCTCACCCAATATCTACAGCTGTCAGACCAATAATATAACCAGGGGAGGGTGGTAATCCACACACACACCGTGTACATCTCACCCAATATCTACAGCTGTCAGACCAACGATAATATAACCAGGGGAGGTGGTACATCCACACACACACGTGTACATCTCACCCAATATCTACAGCTGTCAGACCAATGATAATAAACCAGGGGAGGGTGGTACTCCACACACACACCGTGACATCTCACCCAATATCTACAGCTGTCAGACCAACGATATATAACCAGGGGAGGTGGTACATCCACACACACCGTGTACATCTCACCCAATATCTACAGCTGTCAGACCAACGATAATATAACCAGGGGAGGTGGTACATCCACACACACACCGTGTACATCTCACCCGATATCTACAGCTGTCAGACCAACGATAATATAACCAGGGGAGGTGGTACATCCACACACACACCGTGTACATCTCACCCGATATCTACAGCTGTCAGACCAACGATAATATAACCAGGGGAGGTGGTACATCCACACACACGTGTACATCTCACCCATATCTACAGCTGTCAGACCAACGATAATATAACCAGGGGAGGTGGTACATCCAACACACCGTGTACATCTCACCCAATATCTACAGCTGTCAGACCAACGATAATATAAACCAGGGGAGGTGGTACATCCACACACACCGTGTACATCTCACCCGATATCTACAGCTGTCAGACCAACGATAATATAACCAGGGGAGGTGGTACATCCCACACACACCGTGTACATCTCACCCAATATCTACAGCTGTCAGACCAACGATAATATAACCAGGGGAGGTGGTACATCCACACACACCGTGTACATCTCACCCAATATCTACAGCTGTCAGACCAAGATATATAACCAGGGGAGGTGGTACATCCACACACACACCGTGTACATCTCACCCAATATCTACAGCTGTCAGACCAACGATAATATAACCAGGGGAGGTGGTACACACAACACACCGTGTACATCTCACCCAATATCTACAGCGTCAGACCAATGATATATACCAGGGGAGGTGGTACATCCACACACACACGTGTACATCTCACCCATATCTACAGCTGTCAGACAACGATAATATAACAGGGGAGGTGGTACATCCACACACATGTACACTCACCCAATATCTACAGCTGTCAGACCAACGATAATATAACCAGGGGAGGTGGTACATCCACAACACACCTGTACATCTCACCCGATATCTACAGCTGTCAGACCAACGATAATATAACCAGGGGAGGTGGTACATCCACACACACACCGTGTACATCTCACCCGATATCACAGCTGTCAGACCAACGATAATATAACCAGGGGAGGTGGTACATCCACACACACAACGTGTACATCTCCCGATATCTACAGCTGTCAGACCAACGATAATATAACCAGGGGAGGTGGTACATCCAACACACCGTGTACATCTCACCCAATATCTACAGCTGTCAGACCAACGATAATATAACCAGGGGAGGTGGTACACCACCACCACCGTGTACATCTCACCCATATCTACAGCTGTCAGACCAACGATAATATAACCAGGGGAGGTGGTACATCCAACACACGTGTACATCTCACCCATATCTACAGCTGTCAGACCAACGATAATATAACCAGGGGAGGTGGTACATCCATTCACACCGTGTACATCTCACCCGATATCTACAGCTGTCAGACCAACGATAATATAACCAGGGGAGGTGGTACATCCATACACACCGTGTACATCTCACCCAATATCTACAGCTGTCAGACCAACGATAATATAACCAGGGGAGGTGGTACATCCACACACACCGTGTACATCTCACCCGATATCTACAGCTGTCAGACCAACGATAATATAACCAGGGGAGGTGGTACATCCAACACCGTGTACATCTCACCCGATATCTACAAGCTGTCAGACCAACGATAAATAACCAGGGGAGGTGGTACATCCACACACACCGTGTACATCTCACCCAATATCTACAGCTGTCAGACCAACGATAATATAACCAGGGGAGGTGGTACATCCACACACACCATGTACATCTCACCCAATATCTACAGCTGTCAGACCAACGATAATATAACCAGGGGAGGTGGTACATCCACACACACACCGTGTACATCTCACCCGATATCTACAGCTGTCAGACCAACGATAATATATTTCAATCCTGCATTACCTACAAACCAGGTGACTACGGTCGGAGAGGCGGAAGGCTATAGCAGAAGGAAACACAGCCAGAAAGTGTTATTACAGTTTATTATCTAACTTAACTGGCATGTTAACGTCTACATTGCACTCACTCCAATTCCATTTAAATCTATTTCCTCTCTCTCCCCTATAATCAAAGCAGAAGCTTTCCAGCTGTAAATTCCTTCCATTTAAAGACATATTACCAGGCTTGGGCCCATTGGCAGTTCTAGGGAAGTTTATATGAAAGTGGGTTAGGAATCATTGGGATATTTATCATTATCTGAACAGCAACAGGGAAAGAATTTTTGCACCAAAGTACAAGGCTCCATGTACATGTTTAATTCTGTTGGCCGACGAGCCATCTAAGGCTTGCCGTTTCACCGAAAACCGCGCTACGTGGCGGCTTTCGTCAGTGTTGTTGGAATCCTCAGTAAGGTCAATGAACGAGGCTGACACGAGTCGCCCTATACGTACCATTGTCGGGCCATCGAGGACTTAATCTCCTCCCCCTCCTTCGTTGACATATGTTCTCCAATGTCAGAGATGGCAAATCGTCAGTGACAAGACTGTGGGAGGAGCCAGTCAATTACTGCCTGTGTTTCAGTTATTTTGTCCTTCCCATACAAATCATTGCTGATAAAAATTGTTACTGTATCAGAAGTGAGACTGGATATGGAAAATAATCATTTTTGTGAGGGAATGAAAAGTAGCTGCAGTGATGTCAGGTGCCCCATCAACTAGAAGAATTTTCTGTCTGATCTCAGGCATATAAAGGTTAAGAGACATAAGGGTCAATGTTATATTTGTCTGGCGTAACTTACCTGACTGCAATCCTGTAATTCAGTAAACCTCTTGCGGAGACTTAGTGCATCGCTGGATCCGGTCAGGTAAGGTGTCCGGTTACACCTCCATTTAATAGACGTTTAAATGTCAATAAAGTAAATAGTTTTTTATTAGTGAATAGTGCTTTATTAGTGAAAAAACCCACACTAACGGATAGTACATTGAGGGTTTATGTGTTTGCACTAATTCTACCCTATAGGGTTTAGCTGAACATGAGCAATACACAGAAAAACATTTTCCTCCATTAATTATGTTTATCAACATACTGTCCATGTCAGTTCATTGCATAGTGGTCTTTAGGGGAAATAAACCAGCAATTGTCCATGTGCTCTGCGGACAGGTGAGATCTGTGCACTAACGACCCTGCAGCGTGCTAAGTGATACGCTAAGGGTGTAAAATGGTAGTGCCTGTCCCTTTGGGGTTGAGTAAAAAATTTAAGGAAAAGAAAAGTATATAATTATAATTTTAAGTTCTGTGATTAGCGTAAGGATCTAACCACTACAGTACATTAAATCCTAGCAGCTCAAAAACAATCTCTCCCACGTCCTTGTTGGAGGGCAATGTCACCTGGGAACAAAGTTTTGACGGAAAAAGCAGCAATGATTCATGGGAAGTAAGTGGTGCACTCACAATTGCATCCATTTCTTTGTATATGCCAATCCCCCCGGCTCTTTTAGCTTGATCAACTGTTAGGTAGGGTTAAAAAGGAGGGTGAAAAGGTTGGACTTGTTGGACATATGTCTTTATTCAACTCAATTACTATGTAACTACCGTATATACTCGAGTATAAGCCGAGGTTTTCAGCTTGAAAAATAGCTGAAAACAGAACCTTGGCTAATATTCGGGTCACTTACCTCAGTGTGCAATCCAGATGCCGCTCACTCCGCATCGGCCTTCACTACTCTGCGCCTGTCTCACAGCAGTGGAGAGCGAGCAGCAGCAGGATTGCACACTGAAACAAGTGACCTTTCCTGTGATGAAGATGCCCAGGCAAGGTAACACTGAAGTGGGGGGGGGCTCTTGGGGGGGAGGGCAGTAATCCCTACAGTAACCCCTAATTTCTTGCCACTGCAGATGTTTGGAAACTACAACTCCCAGCAACTAAAGCATGCTGGGACTTGTACTTTCCAAATATCTGGAGTGCCAAGGAATTGGGGGTTACTGTAAGGAATTATTGTTCATTTAAAGGGCAACTAATGCCTCAAAACAATACAGAATCAGGAGGATGGTATCTATTGTTAAAAAGATTGCCTTCTGATTCTGTATTGTTTTGAGGCTCTAGTTACCTTTAAACAGACAGCAGAATTCCAATACAGTAATAGCCAAATCCAGTATGGCTATTACTGTATGGGATGACTTATACTCGACTTCGGTCTATACAGTATGAAGATCACATTCTCATTACATGGAGAATTACCTGGATATAATGTTTCCAGAAGGATCTGAGCATTGACTACATAAATTCACCTTTAAACTCCTCCTCTTCCCCAAGCCACTGGTTCAGACATGCTCAGTGTAATTTACTCAAAGAGAAGCTGTCCAATGATATACAACCTTGTATTTCCTTATGCTAACGGTAAGTGGCAGAAGAAGAAGGGCATGCACTATTGACAGGTGTGTTATTTGTAAGGAATCACTTAGAAAGACATGTAATCCATTGGGCTGTAGGTAAAATGTGTTTTAGCTTAAACTTTTCCTTTGAAACTGAATATAAATAAACTGATCGCAGCTAAACGTCCGTCCCGGCCCATCCCAAGGCCATAAATCAGGACACATGCAGGTTATTCTTCTCTTCGTTCTATTTAACAGTCAAAGGTAAAAACTGACAATCTGTGCCAACTGCTGCTCTCGTCCTGGTGAGAGGGTCTCTATTTACGTAACTTTGCCCCTTCCCCAACTCACAGGCCAGTCCCGTCCCCCCCACAACTGCCTGGTCACCACTAATTAAAAGTCACCAACCTCTACAAGAAAATAAACAATATGGAGTAAAACAGCTGCGCATTCCGCATACAGCGAGGGTCATTAACCCCTCAACCGCCCCACATCAAGGCTAAGTATCAATTCATTAAGCAATGACTTTTTTAAAAAAAGTTTAATTTGGAACAGACAGAGAAACGGTTCTGCCGCAGCAAAGAAAACTGCATCTGCCAGACTTCCTCAGTGCTTCAACCTATCTTTAACATAGAAAGGTCCAGGACACTAACCTGGCAGATGAAAAATGTACGTGCGGGCGCTTCTCAACGAAATGATATTGGGAGGTAGGAATAATCAACCCTACCCCAGGTACTTTCCCTGTTAAAACATTATTTTTTACAGTGTAGTTGTCCTTGAATGAGTTAAAAGGTACATACCCTCTAAACAAAATGTATATTTCAACCAGGATCCCCCCACTTTCATCCCCCTATGCTCACCTTTTAACGCAAAGCTCCTCCACTGCTTCAGCAAGCTCGCACCAAGCTCAGTGTTGGTAAGCGTTGCGAAATGTAGGCTTAGGGGGGTCTAGGTTATGAATACACGTTTATTTGACGGTTAGTAAAAGAGCGGAAGACAGATCTAGAACGGGAAGAATTCATTCATTTCTTCTAGACTGAGTTGGTAGGTAATTAATTCTAACAAACTGTTCATTCCCTTTAATACGGTGTCCGCAGTTCCTGTTTGTCAGTGTATATTTCTGACCTTTGCTCTTATTCAGATCCTATAATAAGTTTTTTTTCACATCTCTTGGTTAATTCTGATTCTTTAACTCCCAGGAATCTCTGGGGCGGAGAGGGATCGGTGTCTTCTGGAAAAGACCGAACAGATAGGACAGGATGAGTCAGACTGATGGGAAGCCAGGGATGAAATGGGACTAAATATTCCCTAAAATGATTCAGCATCATGTGGGCTTGTCACTGACACAGACATATCATCCATTCCTTCTAAACTCCCATGGGCTAAATAACGAATTTCCCTCACAATACACACTGCCCAGCGATTCTAGTGATTGTCAGATAAGGAAATGTGAATTGATTGAAATAATTCAGGCTTATTCTATTAGCGGGCGATAATTCACTGTCCTGTTGGATCAATGAATGAAGTGTGTGGTGTGAGTGATTGTTGGTAGTGGGAGGATTGCTGGGCTGTCTATAGGCCTAGGGAAAAGGAGAGATTCCCCAACCGACAATTATACAGGTCTATAATATAGCAATCAATACTCTCAGCAATAAAGTTGCGCAGATATTAAGGTCCGACCAATTGTATTGCCTATTGAAAGACGTGGGATCAATTAATGATACCAACTTGTGAATTTGTCCAGAACAGCATTAAGAATGGTCACATGGTCATGTTCAGGGCCAAATTTAACATTGGCACAGTAGTTACGTGTCTAGGGATGGCTGTCAATCACCACCATTTTTAAACCGCCCACTGTTAGCAATTTATTTGCAACTTTAGGATTTTATAAGTTACACCTCCAGTGGTACAGTTACTATATATAAAGAGTTCATGTTATATAATATAATAATATAATCTTCCCCTCCCAAAAGTCAAAATGGGTGTGGTTTGGGGAGTAGCCCGTGTTGATGGGTGGGGTTAAGGGGGCCAGGCTATTCATGCAAATCCAGCCCTGGTCATGTGTGATAACTGATCAATGATCAAACTGTCGTTAGATAATGGACGGCCAAAGCAGCCAATGAATGACTGATTTTCCCAACCTTCTAACATGTGTAGAAGATCCTAAAGTCATGCTTAAAGTGTATGTTATAATGAAAAAATGACTTCATAATCTATAATAAATACATGTAAGTAGCACTTACTCTGAGGTGTGTGTGTGTGCTGCATGCCTTCAATACAATACTTGTTTGGCCCAGGCTTGACCACTGACCTGACTATTTTCCCCACATACCAACTGTCAATACTGCATACAGCACACCAACTGTCAAACTATTTCAGCTACAGCAAAACTGCTTCAGAAATGCTGAAATGTAAGATGTTTCATATTGGATATCTAATGAAATAGGGGGGCAGATCAGCAAAAAAAAACAAAAAAACAGTAAAGTGATAGTTAGGATGAATTATAGTTTCCACTAATGGGCAATTTAAAAAAACAAATTTTCCAGTGTACATAAGGGCTAGGGCATGGCCCTGCATGTCAATGATGGTAAATTTGCAAATGCGCTCTGATTGTGCATGTGAAGAGCTAGCCAATGCGCCCTGACTTTCAGTCCAGTGTGGGTCATGCAGGGGGTCTAACGTGTACATAGACTTGAATTTGGCAGATGTTAGGAGCAGAGGACTCTGGGTTAACTTTTATTATTATCAATAAAAGTTTTATCGTTTAAAATGGTGCTAAATTAGCCCCAACCAATCAGATGTTAGCTTTCAAATGTTAAATAAGATTGATTGGTTTGGGCAAAATTAGCACCATTTTTAAACGATAAGAACTTTTATTGAATAACCCCATGAGAGTGTTAAGATCATTGGCTATGACTAATTAAACTAAATGTAATTATCGTATGATTATCATATGTTATTATATTGATCTGTCTTTGCTAGAAAGTGACTAATCTACAGTGAGAAACCCCAGAATGCATTTGGTGTATAATAATAGGTTCCTAGTAAAGAGGGATGAATGACATTATATCAATACAGTTTTACCATTTAGATAATGGATCTGAAATTTACATTACCGTAAAGCGAGGTATGGAAGCCAATTTCATTGGTAGTTGGGCCTTATGGACAGTGAGGGCATGGGTGTGGTAGTTCTGTATGTTGGGGAGAACATAGGAACGGAATGTTAGAAGGCACCTTGGAGTTCCATGACCTGTGAACTTGTTTTCTCAAATCTTCATGGAAGTCTTTGGTGACCTCTAATTTACGCTTTACAATGGGGGTAGTTTATTCTCTTTCTCTTATACTGTATACAGTGTGTATATAGATATATATATCTATATTATATATTATCTATATATCTATATTATACACAGTGTTTACAGCCATTCAACAAATTATTCTGATTCACCTTTCTCAGTACATAGAACTTATTTACTGATATGTCGCCCGACCCCCACTTTTCCCTCTGTGTGTCTATGGGACAGCCGCAGCTGTTAGAAGGCGTGCTCATATCTGCAATGAGACAGTGGATGTGGATGGGGGTCTAAGTGTAGGATGTCACTGGAGGAGGTGGGCACGAGAGGAAAGGGGAGGAATTCCATGTCACTGTCCATATAAATAACTGAGCCCAGAAGCTCTCGGTCCTGTCACTGTTCCCAGAACCCAGCACCTTTCATCCAAACCCAGTACAGATCATGCCTTCTCCAGCAGCCAGCGGGTTTCCTCTACGCCGCACATTTGGTGGAGGATCACCATCCTTCAGCCCAGGACCTCTTTTGGGTCCAAAGGGGCTTCTGCTAGCTCAGTATCTTCCAGAGTATACACAGTATCAGATCTTCAGCTGCCCAAGCTTTTCCAGTTTCAAATCATCAAGGGTCGCCCTGTAAGAGGGAGCTATTCCGGAGATGTTCTGGACTTCAGTCTCGCTGACGCCATGAATCAGGAGTTTTGCAAAAGCGAACAAATGAAAGGTGGAACGCAAGAGTGTTTAAACGACCGGTTCGTCTGCTGATATGCTTCTATCTAACTACGGTTTGGATATTTTGTACTATACTACTTGCTATCTAAGCCTGTGGTCTATCACAGTAGAAAGTTTCGCCGGCGTCCAGGCTGTTGTTTGTTTGAGGTTGCCGGGTTCAGTGTCAGAGGCTTCGGGGAAATCCGGCCACTGTGTACATGCAACAGAGAGCCAAGAGCGGGGAGGAGTTAGGCGGTAGCTTCCTACCTTAAATGTCTGCTATCTGGGGCATGGCCAGGGAATATGGAACCATAGGTGAAACAAGTGAGAGACGAAAGTAAAGGATTTATAGCATGTAAAGGGAACGAAAGAAATAAACTATGTATAGGAATATACCAGATTCCAGACATGTCTGTCTATTCACCATTGGTTCTTATTCAGACAACAAGATTGTTATCGTACAGAGCGATAAGGATACAATCAGATCAGGGAACATCAGACTATACCTTAAAGCTGGCCCACGAGGCAGATTTCTCTTCCATCATCTGAAGTATGAAGAGGGTTGGAGGAAAAAATGTTGCCCTCGCTGATCTTATTTTTTCTGACTAATTCGACGGTTGATCGGAAATCGTATTAACCTGGGTTTGATATTTCATCGATCCGTACACTTCAAATCTATTGGATCAATTAACCCTAATGTTGATCCCTGTATGGGGGCGTCAGGCCCCTCAACAAAACATACAAATACCATCCAATATAATTATATATATTCGACAGATTCCAATATGCACGTGGAACCCAATAGACAGCAAGCCAACCTCCTATACTGTATGGAGAGTTGGTCTTCTGTGTGGCCCATACACTGGACAATCCCATAGTCCCCCTAATTAAAGTAACAGCGAGCTGATGCAGACAGCAGATTCCAGTCCTTACCATACTGACTTAACATTGCAGCCAGCGCTAGTTCTATCAGCATTGTGATCAGGGTGCCCCTACCATGAAGCAACCGAACATTTGCTCAGGGCCGCGCCCCTTACTGAACAATAAAAAGGCGTAGTTAAACAAATCCTTCATCCTGCAATACTGCATTCACAACCAGTTATTACTCAATCCGGTTTAAGGTCAGCCTTCCGGTCCACCATCAGTGTTAGTCAGTCCATATCCACCACACCACCTCCACAAGACCACTCACTATGTTCCTGATGAAGCCACACCTACTTCCGTTGCCACACACCCGTTTTGCCGATAGGTTGTTTCAGGTGTCAAAACCTAGGACACCCCTGATGTGATTGTCAGTTTCGCGTTATTTGAAATCTTGTCAATACTGGCAAATGCTGTGGCTCTGATGGATTGGGGTCGCAGTTGTATTGTCCCTTTGCACAGGCAATGGAGCTTTGTTTATTTAAAGACAGTAAAGCAATATTTTTTTTTTAAAAATTGCAGCTCCTACCCTTAGTCGGCTATTGTTCTTCCCTTCTGCTGGGACCTTTTAGTCAAACGTTTAGGTGTTTTATTGTTTAATGGGCAATTAAACCTCTTCTCTCCCACCCTGTGGTTTAGATCCTCACCCTGGGTTCTATTAAGGGAGGGGAAGGACTAAAAGGGTTTAATTGCCCTTTAAAATGTAAAGGAAGATCAGGTTAACACATGTTTTTCTATTTATTGTGTATACACTTGTTTACTTAAGGGATCTGTCCTGTCACAGGGCGTCCCTAATCCTCCCCATAGTACAGTTCAGGTGCCTGGACTACAGCCAAGCGGTCTGTCTGCATGGGGCTCTTTTAATAAATCCCATTTGGGGGGATCATTAATGATAAACTATATACGACATTGATCTAATGCGTGTAATTCATAGCAAAAGTAATGAAAACAGTTTTTAATACAGCCTCCACTTAGTACAGGGAGATACAAAGTAGCTCATTGGAGAGCTCCCTCTCCCTGGATAGCACTCACTAAACATGCCTTGGCTGTGGCTTTGGTGAGGAGGAGGGGCTAGAAGTGATTAATAGGCTGACCCTTAAAACAAAAAAATGGGCACTTGTCAGTTACCTGCCAGCAATTGCACTGATAAAATCACAGCACATTATCATGTATTACTAACCAGATTTAAAGGTTCACACTATACCCACTCAAACAACCTTACATATCGGAAACTACAATGTGAGAGAAAGTAAAATGGTTGTTCTCGCATATTCATCTGTGCTTGCGTTGGTCATTAAATTATTAATGTTTAGTGAGTGCTCCTAATTGCCCCCACCCTCCCTATCACTGCCTCCTTGTAGTGTCTGCGACACTTATAATTCTGCACAGCTCACTATAGACACCTGCTCCTTACACATCTCCCCCTCCCTCCCCAGCCTTCTTTTCTCTGCTGATTTTCATATTATTGCAGAAAGTGTGTGGCAGGCCAGCTAAGATCCTAGTAAGAGGTCAGGGATGGGGCACATCTTACATCTCTGCTCCTGGAGTGACAGGTCTTTCCCTGTAATGCGGTGTATTAAAATGATGATTTCTCAGGACTTACAGCATCGATTTAAAATCCGAAAAAAAAAGTTTTAAGTAGTGGGATCTTAATGAATCTATAAGGTTTTTTAGAGAATAGATACCCTTTAAAGGGGAAACTGTGGTCTCCAAATAAGTTGAGTTAAATGAAAGGGCCAGTTCTGCCTTTAAAACGAGCCAATCAACCACCTATCTACATGCTCCACAGCCCAAGAGAGAATGACTGACCAGGAAAAGTTAATGGGTGGGAGGCTGACTTGTGACATTCCTGAGGCTTCTCCTGCACAGTGCCGCGGCGAGCAAGCCTCAGACTCCCTCAGTGTGTGAGGGGAGACAGAGAAAGTCCCTCCTCCTTCTGCTGTGTGAAAGTCCTGGCAGAGACGGTAAGGGAATCTAAAGCCCTCTCTTTCACTCCTCACTCTGTTCTCACTCTGCCGAAAGGCTGATTCCACAGAGTTGTCTGTGGGGGGGTGAGTAACCCATGGCAACCTGAGAGTGGGCGGGACTTAGACACCCGTGAGTGGGTGGGGCCATGAAAACGCCGAGTGGGTGGGGCCAACGGCACCCACGAGTGGGCAGGGCCACATGGGGCTGTAAGATAATGGGCCATGGGGGGCCTGCAGCTAAAGGGACCATGGGTCCATGAGTGGGAGGGACCAGGGGGGCTGCAAAGGGGAGGAGACACAAGACATATTGACTGACAGTTTTCAGAAGCAGGAAGCAGGAAAGTGCAGGGGACCAGTGTGATGCTGCTTGCCATATCACACAGCAAAATGTAATACTTCAAAACTATGTAAAATAAACAATGTAAATAATTGCAAAAATTTCAGGGAGCAATTCCTATCAATTTACCCTCAATTTACATAAAGTCATTTTTTTGGACCACAGTTCCCTTGAAGCATAACTATTGCTCCATTTAAGGCAGAAGAATCAGGCTTCTCCCTCAAGTCAAAGCTATAAAGTAACCATTTTTTCCCTTATAAAAAGAAGCCTGGATCACAGTGAGTACAAATAATTGGTTGCTCCAAATGGGCTATTAGACTTGTACGGGGGTAGGAAATATTTATGTGAATTTGTTTTAAACTTTAATTGTTCCTAAATAAGACAAGGTAGAAACGTCCCTAATAATATTCTATGTACAATCTACATCCGTGTAATGGAAAACTGCAAATCTGAACAGCAAGAACAGGGGGTTATGTAATAAAATTAAATCAGGGACACAGACAATTCTCTTCATAAATGAAGGAAAATGAAACCAGTTAGAGAGTCCATATGTTACAAGACATAATAAGAAAATACAGATCATCCCCACCAACTCTTGCGGATCTCATAGGCGACCCAAGAGGGAGGGGCTGAGCCAGAGGGATACATAATTGCAACCTCTGTTCTCGATTATTACCGTATATACTCAAGTATACACCAAGGTTTTCAGGCCTAAAATCAGACAGAAAAACCATCCTCGGTTTATATCTCGGGTCAGTCCCCCACTCGCTCACTGCTGTAATGATCTGCCGAGTAGAAACTTCAACCGGCAGATCAGTACAGGCGAGCTAGTGTTGGACAGGGCTTACAACACCGTGTACATCTCACCCAAATCTATCAGTGTCAGACCAACGATAATATAACCAGGGAGGTGGTACATCCACACACACCGTGTACATCTCACCCAATATCTACAGCTGTCAGACCAACGATAACTAACCAGGGGAGGTGGTACATCCACACACACCGTGTACATCTCACCCATATCTACAGCTGTCAACAACGATAATATAACCAGGGAGGTGGTAATCCACACACACACGTGTACATCTCACCCAATATCTACAGCTGTCAGACCAACGATAATATAACCAGGGGAGGTGGTACATCCACACACACCTGTTACATCTCACCCATATCTACAGCTGTCAGACCAACGATAATATAACCGGGAGGGAGGTGTAACATCCACACACACAGTGTACATCTCACCCAATATCTACAGCTGTCAGACCAACGATAATATAACCAGGGGAGGTGGTACATCCCACACAACCCGTGTACATCTCACCGATCTACAGCTGTCAGACCAACGATAATATAACCAGGGATGGTGGTACATCCACACACAACCGTGTACATCTCACCCAATCTACAGCTGTCAGACCAACGATAATATAACCAGGGAGGTGTACATCCACACACCACCGTGTACATCTCACCACTATCTACAGACTGTCAGACCAACGATAATATAACCAGGGGAGGTGGTACATCCACACACACACCGTGTACATCTCACCCAATATCTACAGCTGTCAGACCAACGATAATAAACCAGGGGAGGTGGTACATCCACACACACACCGTGTACATCTCACCCAATATCTACAGCTGTCAGACCAACGATAATATAACCAGGGGAGGTGGTACATCCACACCACACCGTGTACATCTCACCCAATATCTACAGCTGTCAGAACAACGATAATATAACCAGGGGGTGGTACATCCACACACACCACGTGTACATCTCACCCGATATCTACAGCTGTCAGACCAACGATAATATAACCAGGGGAGGTGGTACATCCACACACCACCGTGTAATCTCACCGATATCTACAGCTGTCAGACCAACGATAATATAACCAGGGGAGGTGGTACATCCACACACACCGTGTACATCTCACCCATATCTACAGCTGTCAGACACAACGATAATATAACCAGGGAGTGGTACATCCACACACACCGTGTACATCTCACCGATATCTACAGCTGTTCGACCAACGATAATATAACCAGGGAGGTGGTACATCCACACACACCGTGTACATCTCACCCAATATCTACAGCTGTCAGACCAACGATATATAAACCAGGGGAGGTGGTACATCCACACACACCGTGTACATCTCACCCAATATCTACAGCTGTCAGACCAACGATAATATAACCAGGGGAGGTGGTGGTACATCCACACACACCGTGTACATCTCACCCATATCTACAGCTGTCAGACCAACGATAATATAACCAGGGGAGGTGGTACATCCACACACACCGTGTACATACTCACCCAATATCTACAGCTGTCAGACCAACGATAATATAAACCAGGGGAGGTGGTACATCCACACACACCATGTACATCTCACCCATACTACAGCTGTCAGACCAACGATAATAAACCAGGGGAGGTGGTACATCCACACACACCGTGTACATCTCACCCGATATCTACAGCTGTCAGACCAACGATAATATAACCAGGGGAGGTGGTACATCCACCACCCACCGTGTACATCTCACCCGATATCTACAGCTGTCAGACAACATAATAATAACCAGGGGAGGTGGTACATCCACCCACAACCGTGTACATCTCACCCAATATCTACAGCTGTCAGACCAACGATAATATAACCAGGGGAGGTGGTACATCCACACCACACCGTGTACATCTCACCCAATATCTACAGCTGTCGACCAACGATAATATAACCAGGGGAGGTGGTACATCCACAAACACACCGTGTACATCTCACCGATATCTACAGCTGTCAGACCAACGATATATAACCAGGGGAGGTGGTACATCACACACACAACCGTGTACATCTCACCCAATATCTACCGCGTCAGACCAACGATAATATAACCAGGGGAGGTGGTACATCCACAACACACCGTGTACATCTCACCCAATATCTACAGCTGTCAGACCAACAATATAACCAGGGGAGTGGTAATCCACACACACCGTGTACATCTCACCCAATATCTACAGCTGTCAGACCAACGATATATAACCAGGGGAGGTGGTAATCCACACACACCGTGTACATCTCACCCGATATCTACAGTGTCAGACCAACGATAATATAACCAGGGGAGTGGTACATCCCACACACACCGTGTACATCTCACCCATATCTACAGCTGTCAGACCAACGATAATATAACCAGGGGAGGGTGGTACATCCACCACACCCTGTACATCTCACCCAATTCTACAGCTGTCAGACCAACGATATATAACCAGGGGAGGTGGTACTCCACACACACACGTGTACATCTCACCATATACTACAGCTGTCAGACCAACGATAATATAACCAGGGGAGTGGTGGTACATCCACCACCACACACCGTGTACATCTCACCCATATCTACAGCTGTCAGACCAACGATATATAACCAGGGGAGGTGGTACATCCACACACACCGTGTATTCACCAATATCTACAGCTGTCAGACCAACGATAATATAACCAGGGAGGTGTACATCCACCAACACCGTACATCTCACCATATCTACAAGCTGTCAGACCACGACGTAATATAACCAGGGGGTGGGTACATCCACACACAACCGTGTACATCTCACCCAATATCTACAGCTGTCAGACCAACGATAATATAACCAGGGGAGGTGGTACATCCACCACCACACCGTGTACATCTCACCCAATATCTACAGCTGTCAGACCAACGATAATATAACACAGGGGAGGTGGTACATCCCACACACACCGTGTACATCTCACCCAAATCTACAGCTGTCAGACCCAACGATAATATAACCAGGGGAGGTGGTACATCCACACACACACCGTGTACATCTCACCCGCATATCTACAGCTGTCAGACCAACGATAATATAACCAGGGGAGGTGGTCATCCACACACACACCGTGTACATCTCACCCGATATCTACAGCTGTCAGACCAACGATAATATAACCAGGGGAGGTGGTACATCCACAACAACGTGTACATCTCACCCAATATCTAAGCTGTCAGACCAACGATAATAAACCGGGGAGGTGGTACCCACACCACCCGTGTACATCTCACCCGATCTACAGCTGTCAGACCAACGATAATATAACCAGGGAGGGGTGGTACATCACACACACACCGTGTACATCTCACCCATATCTACAGCTGTCAGACCAACGATAATATAACCAGGGGAGGTGGTACATCCACACACACACCGTGTACATCTCACCCAATATCTACAGTGTCAGACCAAAGATAATAAACCAGGGGAGGTGGTACATCCACACACACCGTGTACATCTCACCCGATATCTACAGCTGTCAGACCAACGATAATATAACCAGGGGGGTGGTACATCCACACACACGTGTAAATCTCACCCAATAACAGCTGTCAGACCAACGATAATATAACCAGGGGAGGTGGTACATCCACACCAACCGTGTACATTCATCCGATATCTACAGCTGTCAGACCAACGATAATATAACCAGGGGAGGTGGTACATCCACACACACCGTGTACATCTCACCCGATATCTCAGCTGTCAGACCAACGATAATAAACCAGGGGAGGTGGTACATCCACACACAACGTGTACATCTCACCGATTCTAAAGCTGTCAGACCAACGATAATATAACCAGGGGAGGGGTGGTACATCCACACACACACGTGTACATCTCACCATATATCTACAGCTGTCAGACCAACGATAATATAACCAGGGGAGTGGTACATACCAACCACACACCATGTACATCTCACCCAATATCTACAGCTGTCAGACCAACGATAATAAACCAGGGGAGGTGGTACATCCACACACACACCATGTACATCTCACCCACGATCTACAGCGTCAGACCAACGATAATTAACCAGGGGAGGTGGTACATCCACACACACCATGTACATCTCACCCCATATCTACAGCTGTAGACCAACGATAATATAACCAGGGGAGGTGGTACATCCACACACACCGTGTACATCTCACCCAATATTACAGCTGTCAGACCAACGATAATATAACCAGGGGAGGTGGTACATCCACACACACACGTGTACATCTCACCCAATATCTACAGCTGTCAGACCAACGATAATAAACCAGGGAGGGGTACATCCACACACACACCGTGTACATCTCACCCAATATCTACAGCTGTCAGACAACGATAATATAACCAGGGAGGTGGTACATCCAACACACACGTGGTACATCTCACCCGATATCTACAGTGTCAGACCAACGATAAATAACCAGGGGAGGTGGTACATCCACCACACACCGTGTACATTCACCAATATATCAGCTGTCAGACCAACGATATATAACCAGGGAGGTGGTACATCCACACACACACCGTGTACACTCACCCAATATCTACAGCTGTCAGACCAACGATAATATAACCAGGGGAGGTGGTACATCCACACACACCGTGTACATCTCACCAATATTACAGCTGTCAGACCAACGATAATATAACCAGGGGAAGGTGGTACATCCACACACACCGTGTGCATCTCACCCGATATCTACAGCTGTCAGACCAACGATAATATAACCAGGGGGGTGGTACAATCCACCACACAAACGTGTACATCTCACCGATATCACAGCTGTCAGACCAACGATAATATAAAGAGGGAGGTGGTACATACACACACACCGTGTACATCTCACCCGATACTACAGCTGTCAGACCAACGATAATATAACCAGGGGAGGTGGTACATCCACACACACCGTGTACATCTCACCCAATATCTACAGCTGTCAGACCAACGATAATATAACCAGGGGAGGTGGTACATCCACACACACCGTGTACATCTCACCCAATTCTACAGCTGTCAGACCAACGATAATATAACCAGGGGGGTGGTACATCCACACACACACCGTGTACATCTCACCAATATCTACAGCTGTCAGACCAACGATAATAACCAGGGTAGGTGGTACATCCACACACACACCGTGTACATCTCACCGATATCTACAGCTGTCAGACCAACGATAATATAACCAGGGGAGGTGGTACATCCACACACACACCGTGTACATCTCACCCAATATCTAAGCTGTCAGACCAAGATAATATAACCAGGGGAGGGGGGTACATCCACACACACCGTGTACATCTCACCCAATATCTACAGCTGTCAGACCAACGATAATATAACCAGGGGAGGTGGTACAATCCACACACACCGTGTACATCTCACCAATATCTACAGCTGTCAGACCAACGATAATATAACCAGGGGGAGGTGGACATCCACACACACACCGTGTACATCTCACCCGATATCTACAGCTGTCAGACCAACGATAATATAACCAGGGGAGGTGGTACAATCCACACACACACCGTGTACATCTCCCCGATATCTACAGCTGTCAGACCAACGATAAATAAACCAGGGGGAGGAGGTGGTACATCCACACACACACCGTGTACATCTCACCCGATATCTACAGCTGTCAGACCAACGATAATATAACCAGGGGAGGTGGTACATCCACACACCACCGTGTACATCTCACCATATCTACAGCTGTCAGACCAAAGATAATATAACCAGGGGAGGTGGTACATCCACACACACCGGTACATCTCACCAATATCTACAGCTGTCAGACCAACGATAATATAACCAGGGGAGGTGGTACATCCACACACACGTGTACATCTCACCCAATATCTACAGCTGTCAGACCACGATAATATAACCAGGGGAGGTGGTACATCCACACACACACGTGTACATCTCACCCAATATCTACAGCTGTCAGACCAACGATAATATAACCAGGGAGGTGGTACATCCACACACACACCGTGTACATCTCACCCAATACTACAGCGTCAGACCCACGATTATAATTAACCGGGGAGGTGGTACATCCACACACAACACGTGTACATCTCACCCAATATCTACAGCTGTCAGACCAACGATAATATAACCAGGGGAGGTGGTACATCCAAACACACACGTGTACATCTCACCCGAAATCTACAGCTGTCAGACCAACGATAATATAACCAGGGGGGTGGTACATCCACACACACACCGTGACATCTCACCCGATATCTACAGCTGTCAGACCAACGATAATATAACCAGGGGAGGTGGTACATCCACACACACCGTGTACATCTCACCCAATATCTACAGCTGTCAGACCAACGATAATATAACCAGGGGAGGTGGTACATCCACACACACCGTGTACATCTACCATATCTACAGCTGTCAGACCAACGATAATATAAACCAGGGGAGGTGGTACATCCAACACACCGTGTACATTCACCCAATATCTAGAGCTGTCAGACCAACGATAATATAACCAGGGGGGTGGTACATCACACACACCGTGTACATCTCACCCATATCTACAGCTGTCAGACCAACGATAATATAACCAGGGGAGGTGGGTACATCCACACACCTGTACATCTCACCCAATATCTACAGCTGTCAGACCAACGATAATATAACCAGGGGAGGTGGTACATCCCACCACACACCGTGTACATCTCACCCAATATCTACAGCTGTCAGACCAACGATAAATAACCAGGGGAGGTGGTACATCCACACACACCGTGTACATCTCACCCGATATCTACAGCTGTCAGACCAACGATAATATAACCAGGGAGGTGGTACATCCACACACACCGTGTACATCTCACCAATATCTACAGCTGTCAGACCAACGATAATATAACCAGGGGAGGTGGTACATCCACACACACACCGTGTACATCTCACCCATATCTACAGCTGTCAGACCAACGATAATATAACCAGGGGAGGTGGTACATCCACACACACCGTGTACATTCACACCAATATCTACAGCTGTCAGACCAACGATAATATAACCAGGGGAGGTGGTACATCCACACACACCGTGTACATTCACCCATATTACAGCTGTCAGACCAACGATAATTATAACCAGGGGAGGTGGTACATCCACACACACACCGTTGTACATTCACCCATATCTACAGCTGTCAGACCAACGATAATATAACCAGGGGAGGTGGTACATCCACCACACACCGTGTACATCTCACCCGATATCTACAGCTGTCAGACCAACGATAATATAACCAGGGGAGGTGGTAAATCCCACAAACACCGTGGTACATCTCACCCAATATCTACAGCTGTCAGACCAACGATAATATAACCAGGGGAGGGTGGTACATCCAACACACACCGTGTACATCTCACCCAATATCTACAGCTTTCAGACCAACGATAATATAACCAGGGGAGGTGGTACATCCACACACCACCGTGTACATCTCACCCAATATCTACAGCTGTCAGACCAACGATAATATAACCAGGGGAGGTGGTACATCCACACACACCGTGTACATCTCACCCAATATCTACAGCTGTCAGACCAACGATAATATAACCAGGGGAGGTGGTACATCCACCACACACCGTGTTATTCACCCAATATCTACAGCTGTCAGACCAACGATAATATAACCAGGGGAGGTGGTACATCCACACACACACCGTGTACATCTCACCCATATCTACAGCTGTCAGACCAACGATAATATAACCAGGGGAGGTGGTACATCCACACACACACCGTGTACATCTCACCCGATATCTACAGCTGTCAGACCAACGATAATATAACCAGGGGAGGTGGTACATCCACACAACACCGTGTACATCTCACCCAATATTACAGCTGTCAGACCAACGATA
Organism: Hymenochirus boettgeri; assembly: GCA_019447015.1. Taxonomy (NCBI): domain Eukaryota; kingdom Metazoa; phylum Chordata; class Amphibia; order Anura; family Pipidae; genus Hymenochirus; species Hymenochirus boettgeri. Next base: position 154,518,713 of record CM033477.1, read on the forward strand.
TAATAACCAGGGGAGGTGGTACATCCACACACACCGTGTACATCTCACCCAATATCTACAGCTGTCAGACCAACGATAATATAACCAGGGGAGGTGGTACATCCACACACACCCGTGTACATCTCACCCAATATCTACAGCTGTCAGACCAACGATAATATAACCAGGGGAGGTGGTACATCCACACACACACCGTGTACATCTCACCCAATATCTACAGCTGTCAGACCAACGATAATATAACCAGGGGAGGTGGTACATCCCACACCCCGTGTACATCTCACCCGATATCTACAGCTGTCAGACCAACGATAATATAACCAGGGGAGGTGGTAAACCACACACACCTGTAACATTCACCCAATATCTACAGCTGTCAGACCAACGATATATAAACAGGGGAGGTGGTACATCCACACACACACACGTGACATCTCACCGATATCTACAGCTGTCAGACCAACGATAATATAACCAGGGGAGGTGGTACATCCACACACACAGTGTACATCTCACCCGATATCTACAAGCTGTCAGACCAACGATAATATAACCAGGGGAGGTGGTAATCCACACACACCGTGTACATCTCACCGATATCTTACAGCTGTCAGACCAACGATAATATAACCAGGGAGGGTGGTACATCCACACACACACTGTGTACATCTCACCCAATATCTACAGCTGTCAGACCAACGATAATATAACCAGGGGAGGTGGTACATCACACACCTGTACATCTCACCCAATATCTACAGCTGTCAGACCAACGATAATATAACACAGGGGAGGTGGTACATCCACAACACACCATGTACATCTCACCCAATACTACAGCTGTCAGACCAACGATAATATAACCAGGGGAGGTGGTACATCCACACACACACCGTGTACATCTCACCCGATATCTACAGCGTCAGACCAACGAATATAAACCAGGGGAGGTGGTACATCCACACACACACCGTGTACATCTCACCCGATATCTACAGCTGTCAGACCAACGATAATATAACCAGGGGAGGTGGTACATCCACAACACCGTGTACATCACCCAATATCTACAGCTGTCAGACCAACGATAATATAACCAGGGGAGGTGGTACATCCACACAACCGTGTACATCTCACCCAATATCTACAGCTGTCAGACCAACGATAATATAACCAGGGGAGGTGGGTACATCCACACACACACCGTGTACATCCTACCCAATATCTACAGCTGTCAGACAACGATAATATAACCAGGGGAGGTGGTACATCCACACACCGTGTAAATATCACCCGATATCTACAGCTGTCAGACCAACGATAATATAACCAGGGGAGGTGGTACATCCACACACACCGTGTACATCTCACCCAATATCTACAGCTGTCAGATCAACGATAATATAAACAGGGGAGGTGGTACATCCACCAACACCGTGTACATCTCCCACCCATATCTACAGCTGTCAGACCAACGATAATATAACCAGGGGAGGTGGTAAATCCACACACACCGTGTACATCTCCCCGATATCTACAGCTGTCAGACAACGATAATATAACCAGGGGAGGTGGGTACATCCACAACACACCGTGTAATCTCACCCATATCTACAGCTGTCAGACCAACGATAATATAACCAGGGGAGGTGGTACATCCACACACACCGTGACTTCATCACCGATATCTACAGCTGTCAGACCAACGATTAATATAACCAGGGGAGGTGGTAATCACACCACAACACCGTGTACATCTCACCCGATATCTACAGCTGTCAGACCAACGATAATATAACCAGGGGAGGTGGTACATCCACACACACCGGGTACATCTCACCCAATATCTACAGCTGTCAGACCAACGATAATATAACCAGGGGAGGTGGTACATCCCACACACACCGTGTACATCTCACCGATATCTACAGCTGTCAGACCAACGATAATATAACCAGGGGAGGTGGTTACATCCACACACACCCTGTACATCTCACCAATATCTACAGCTGTCAGACCAACGATAATATAACCAGGGGAGGTGGTACATCCACACACACCCATGTACATCTCACCCAATATCTACAGCTGTCAGACCAACGATAATATAACCAGGGGAGGTGGTACATCCACACACACCGTGTACATCTCACCGATATCTACAGCTGTCAGACCAACGATAATATAACCAGGGGAGGTGGTACATCCACACACACACCGTGTACATCTCACCCGATATCTACAGCTGTCAGACCAACGATAAATAACCAGGGGAGGTGGTACATCCACACACACCGTGTACATCTCACCCGATATCTACAGCTGTCAGACCAACGATAATATAACCAGGGGAGTGGTACATCACACACACCGTGTACATCTCACCCGATATCTACAGCTGTCAGACAACGAAAATATAACCAGGGGAGGTGGTACATCCACACACACCGTGTACATCTCACCCAATATCTACAGCTGTCGACCAACGATAATAAACAGGGGAGGTGGTACATCCACACACACACGTGTACATTCTCACCCAATATCTACAGCTGTCAGACCAACGATAATATAAACAGGGGAGGTGGTACATCCCACACACACCGTGTACATCTCAACCAATATCTACAGCTGTCAGACCAACGATAATATAACCAGGGGAGGTGGTACATCCACACACACCGTGTACATCTCACCCAAATATCTACAGCTGTCAGACCAACGATAATATAACCAGGGGGGTGGTACATCCACACACACCGTGTACATCTCACCCAATATCTACAGCTGTCGACCGATAATATAACCAGGGGAGGGGTGGTAAATCCACACACACACCGTGTACATCTCACCCAATATCTACAGCTGTCAGACCAACGATAATATAACCAGGGGAGGTGGTACATCCACACACACACGTGTACATCTCACCCCAATATCTACAGCTGTCAGACCAACGATAATATAACCAGGGGAGGTGGTACTCCACCACACACCGTGACATCTCACCCATATCTACAGCTGTCAGACCAACGATATATAACCAGGGGAGGTGGTACATCCACACACACCTGTTACATCTCACCCAATATCTACAGCTGTCAGACCAACAGATAATATAACCAGGGGAGGTGGTACATCCACACACACACCGTGTACATCTCACCCGATATCTACAGCTGTCAGACCAACGATAATATAACCAGGGGAGGTGGTACATCCACACACACCGTGTACATCTCACCCGATATTACAGCTGTCAGACCAACGATAAATAACCAGGGGAGGTGGTACATCCACACACACGTGTACATCTCACCCGATATCTACAGCTGTCAGACCAACGATAAATAACCAGGGGAGGTGGTACATCCACACACACCGTGTACATCTCACCCAATATCTACAGCTGTCAGACCAACGATAATATAAACCAGGGGAGGTGGTACATCCACACACACCGTGTACATCTCACCCGATATCTACAGCTGTCAGACCAACGATAATATAACCAGGGGAGGTGGTACATCCCACACACACCGTGTACATCTCACCCAAATATCTACAGCTGTCAGACCAACGATAATATAAACCAGGGGAGGTGGTACATCCACACACACCGTGTACAATCTCACCCAATATCTACAGCTGTCAGACCAATGATATATAACCAGGGGAGGTGGTACATCCACACACACACCGTGTACATCTCACCCAATTATCTACAGCTGTCAGACCAACGAATAATATAACCAGGGGAGGTGGTACACACAACACACCGTGTACATCTCACCCAATATCTACAGCTGTCAGACCAACTGATAATATAACCAGGGGAGGTGGTACATCCACACACACACGTGTAATCTCACCCATATCTACAGCTGTCAGACAACGATAATATAACCAGGGGAGGTGGTACATCCACACACAATGTACATCTCACCCAATATCTACAGCTGTCAGACCAACATAATATAACCAGGGGAGGTGGTACATCCACAACAACACCGTGTACATCTCACCCGATATCTACAGCTGTCAGACCAACGATAATATAACCAGGGGAGGTGGTACATCCACACACACACACCGTGTACATCTCACCCGATATCTACAGCTGTCAGACCAACGATAATATAACCAGGGGAGGTGGTACATCCACACACACACGTGTACATCTCCCGATATCTACAGCTGTCAGACCAACGATAATATAACCAGGGGAGGTGGTACATCCAACACACCGTGTACATCTCACCCAATATCTACAGCTGTCAGACCAACGATAATATAACCAGGGGAGGTGGTAAACACCACCACCACCGTGTACATCTCACCCGATATCTACAGCTGTCAGACCAACGATAATATAACCAGGGGAGGTGGTACATCCATACACACCGTGTACATCTCACCCGATATCTACAGCTGTCAGACCAACGATAATATAACCAGGGGAGGTGGTACATCCACACACACCGTGTACATCTCACCCGATATCTACAGCTGTCAGACCAACGATTAATATAAACCAGGGGAGGTGGTACATCCAAACACACGTGTACATCTCAACCAATATCTACAGCTGTCAGACCAACGATAATATAACCAGGGGAGGTTGGTACATCCACAACACCGTGTACATCTCACCCGATATCTACAGCTGTCAGACCAACGATAAATATAACCAGGGGAGGTGGGTACATCCATTACCCGTGTACATCTCACCCGATATCTACAAGCTGTCAGACCAACGATAATATAACCAGGGGAGGTGGTACATCCATACACACCGTGTACATCTCACCCAATATCTACAGCTGTCAGACCAACGATAATATAACCAGGGGAGGTGGTACATCCACACACACCAATGTACATCTTCACCCAATATCTACAGCTGTCAGACCAACGATAATATAACCAGGGGAGGTGGTAATCCACCACACACGTGTACATCTCACCCGATATCTACAGCTGTCAGACCAACGATAATATATTTCAATCCTGCATACTACAAACCAGGTGATACGGTGGAGAGGCGGAAGTATAGCCCGCAGAAGGAAACACAGCCAGAAAGTGTTATTACAGTTTATTATCTAACTTAACTGGCATGTTAACGTCTACATTGCACTCACTCCAATTCCATTTAAATCTATTTCCTCTCTCTCCCCTATAATCAAAGCAGAAGCTTTCCAGCTGTAAATTCCTTCCCATTTAAAGACATATTACCAGGCTTGGGCCCATTGGCAGCTTCTAGGGAAGTTTATATGAAAGTGGGTTAGGAATCATTGGGATATTTATCATTATCTGAACAGCAACAGGGAAAGAATTTTTGCACCAAAGTACAAGGCTCCATGTACATGTTTAATTCTGTTGGCCGACGAGCCATCTAAGGCTGGCCGTTTCACCGAAAACCGCGCTTACGTGGCGGCTTTCGTCAGTGTTGTATGGAATCCGTCCAGTAAGGTCAATGAACGAGGCTGACACGAGTCGCCCTATACGTACCATTGTCGGGCCATCGAGGACTTAATCTCCTTCCCCTCCTTCGTTGACATATGTTCTCCAATGTCAGAGATGGCAGAATCGTCAGTGACAATGACTGTGGGAGGAGCCAGTCAATTACTGCCTGTGTTTCAGTTATTTTGTCCTTCCCATACAAATCATTGCTGATAAAAATTGTTACTGTATCAGAAGTGAGACTGGATATGGAAAATAACCATTTTTGTGAGGGAATGAAAAGTAGCTGCAGTGATGTCAGGTGCCCCATCAACTAGAAGAATTTTCTCAGGCATATAAAGGTTAAGAGACATAAGGGTCAATGTTATATTTTGTCTGGCGTAACTTACCTGACTGCAATCCTGTAATTCAGTAAACCTCTTTGCGAGACTTAGTGCATCGCTGGATCCCGGTCAGGTAAGGTGTCCGGTTTACACCTCCATTTAATAGACGTTTAATGTCAAAAAAGTAAATAGTTTTTTATTAGTGAATAGTGCTTTATTATTGAAAAACCCACAATAACACGATAGTACATTGGGGTTTTATGTGTTTTGCACTAATTCTACCCTATAGCGGGTTTAGCTGAACATGAGCAATACACAGAAAAACATTTTCCTCCATTAATTATGTTTATCTAACATACTGTCCCATGTCAGTTCCATTGCATAGTGGTCTTTAGGGGACATAAACCCAGCAATTGTCCATGTGCTCTGCGGACAGGTGAGATCTGTGGCACTAACTGACCCCTGCAGCTGTGCTAAGTGATACGCTAAGTGTGTAAAATGGTAGTGCCTGTCCCTTTGGGGTTGAGTATAAAAATTTAAGGAAAAGAAAAGTATATAATTATAATTTTAAGTTCTGTGATTAGCGTAAGGATCTAAACCACTACAGTACATTATAAATCCTAGCAGCTCAAAAACAATCTCTCCCACTGTCCTTTGTGGAGGGCAATGTCACCTGGGAACAAAGTTTTGACGGAAAAGCAGCAATGATTCATGGGAAGTAAGTGGTGCACTCACAATTGCATCCATTTCTTTGTATATGCCAATCCCCCCCGGCTCTTTTAGCTTGATCAACTGTTAGGTAGGGTTAAAAAGGAGGGTGAAAAGGTTGGACTTGTTGGACATATGTCTTTATTCAACCTCAATTACTATGTAACTACCGTATATACTCGAGTATAAGCCGAGGTTTTCAGGCTTGAAAAAATAGCCTGAAAACAGAACCTTGGCTAATATTCGGGTCACTTACCTCAGTGTGCAATCCAGATGCCGCTCACTCCGCATCGGCCTTCACTACTCTGCGCCTGTCTCACAGCAGATGTGGAGCGAGCAGCAGCAGGATTGCACACTGAAACAAGTGACCTTTCCTGGATTGAAGACTGCCCAGGCAAGGTAACACTGAAGTGGGGGGGGCTCTTGGGGGGGAGGGCAGTAATCCCATACAGTAACCCCTAATTTCTTGCCACTGCAGATGTTTGGAAACTACAACTCCCAGCAACTAAAGCATGCTGGGACTTGTACTTTCCAAATATCTGGAGTGCCAAGGAATTGGGGGTTACTGTAAGGAATTATTGTTCATTTAAAGGGCAACTAATGCCTCAAAACAATACAGAATCAGGAGGATGGTATCTATTGTTAAAAAGATTGCCTTCTGATTCTGTATTGTTTTGAGGCTCTAGTTGCCCTTTAAATGGACAGCAGAATTCCAATACAGTAATAGCCAAATCCAGTATGGCTATTACTGTATGGGACGACTTATACTCGACTTCGGTCTATACAGTATGTAAGATCACATTCTCGTTACATGGAGAAATACCTGGATATAATGTTTCTCAGAAGGATCTGAGCATTGACTACATAAATTCACCTCTTATAACTCCTCCTCTTCCCCAAGCCACTGGTTCAGACATGCTCAGTGTAATTTACTCAAAGAGAAGCTGTCCAATGATATACAACCTTGTATTTCCTTATGCTAACGGTAAGTGGCAGAAGAAGGGCATGCACTATTGACAGGTGTGTTATTTTGTAAGGAATCACTTAGAAAGACATGTAATCCATTGGGCTGTAGGTAAAATGTGTTTTAGCTTAAACTTTTCCTTTGAAACTGAATATAAATAAACTGATCGCAGCTAAACGTCCGTCCCGGCCCATCCCAAGGCCATAAATCAGGACACATGCAGGTTATTTCTTCTCTTCGTTCTATTTAAACAGTCAAAGGTAAAACTGACAATCTGTGCCAACTGCTGCTCTCGTCCTGGTGAGAGGGTCTCTATTTACGTAACTTTGCCCCTTCCCCCAACTCACAGGCCAGTCCCGTCCCCCCCACAACTGCCTGGTCACACTAATTAAGAAAGTCACCAACCTCTACAAGAAAATAAACAATATGGAGTAAAACAGCTGCGCATTCCGCATACAGCGAGGGTCATTTAACCCCTCAACCGCCCCACATCAAGGCTAAGTATCAATTCATTAAGCAATGACTTTTTTTAAAAAAAAGTTTAATTTGGAACAGACAGAGAAACGGTTCTGCCAGCACAAAGAAAACTGCATCTGCCAGACTTCCTCAGTGCTTCAACCTATCTTTAACATAGAAAGGTCCAGGACACTAACCTGGCAGATGAAAACTGTACGTGCGGGCGCTTCTCAACGAAATGATATTGGGAGGTAGGAATAATCAACCCTACCCCAGGTACTTTCCCTTGTTAAAACATTATTTTTTACAGTGTAGTTGTCCTTGAATGAGTTAAAAGGTACATCTACCCTCTAAACAAAAATGTATATTCATAACCAGGATCCCCCCTACGTTTCATCCCCCCTATGCTCACCTTTTAACGCAAAGCTCCTCCCCTGCTTCATCGCAAGCTCGCACCAAGCTCAGTGTTGGTAAGCGTTGCGAAATGTAGGCTTAGGGGGGTCTAGGTTATGAATACACGTTTTATATTGACGGTTAGTAAAAGAGCGGAAGACAGATCTAGAACGGGAAGAATTCATTCATTTCTTCTAGACTGAGTTGGTAGGTTAATTAATTTCTACAAACTGTTCATTCCCGTTTAATACGGTGTCCGCAGTTCCTGTTTGTCAGTGTATATTTCTGACCTTTGCTCTTATTCAGATCCTATAAATAAGTTTTTTTTTTCACATCTCTTGGTTAATTCTGATTCTTTAACTCCCAGGAATCTCTGGGGCGGAGAGGGATCCGGTGTCTTCTGGAAAAGACCGAACAGATAGGACAGGATGAGTCAGACTGATGGGAAGCCAGGGATGAAATGGGACTAAATATTCCCTAAAATGATTCAGCATCATGTGTGCTTGTCACTGACACAGACATATCATCCATTCATTCTAAACTCCCATGGGCTAAATAACGAATTTCCCTCACAATACACACTGCCCAGCGATTCTAGTGATTGTCAGATAAGGAAATGTGAATTGATTGAAATAATTCAGGCTTATTCTATTAGCGGGCGATAATCTCACTGTCCTGTTGGATCAATGAATGAAGTTGGTGTGAGTGATTGTTGGTAGTTGGGAGGATTGCTGGGCTGTCTATAGGCCTAGGGAAAAGGAGAGATCTCCCCAACCGACAATTATACAGGTCTATAATATAGCAATCGATACTCTCAGCAATTAAAGTTGCGCAGATATTAAGGTCCGACCAATTGTATTGCCTATTGAAAGACGTGGGATCAATTTAATGATACCAACTTGTGAATTTGTCCAGAACAGCATTAAATGAATGGTCACATGGTCATGTTCAGGGCCAAATTTAACATTAGGCACAGTAGTTACGTGTCTAGGGATGGCTGTCAATCACCACCATTTTTAACCCGCCCACTGTTAGCAATTTATTTTGCAGCACTTTAGGATTTTATAAAGTTACACCTCCAGTGGTACAGTTACTATATATAAAGAGTTCATGTTATATAATATAATAATATAATCTTCCCCCCTCCCAAAAGTCAAAATGGGTGTGGTTTGGGGGAGTAGCCCGTGTTGATGGGTGGGGTTAAGGGGGCCAGGCTATTCATGCAAATCCAGCCCTGGTCATGTTGATAACTGATCAATGATCAAACTGTCGTTAGATACTGGACGGCCAAAGCAGCCAATGAATGACTGATTTTCCCAACCTTCTAACATGTGTAGAAGATCCTAAAGTCATGCTTAAAGTGTATGTATACTGAAAAAATGACTTCATCTTAATCTATAAATAAATACATGTAAGTAGCACTTACTCTGAGGTGTGTGTGTTGCTGCATGCCTTCAATACAATACTTGTTTGGCCCAGGCTCTGACCACTGACCTGACTATTTTCCCCACATACCAACTGTCAATACTGCATACAGCACACCAACTGTCAAACTATTCCAGCTACAGCAAAACTGCTTCAGAAATGCTGAAATGTAAGATGTTTCATATTGGATATCTAATGAAATAGGGGGGCAGATCAGCAAAAAAAAACAAAAAAACAGTAAAGTGATAGTTAGGATGAATTATAGTTTCCACTAATGGGCAATTTAAAAAAACAAATTTTCCAGTGTACATAAGGGCTAGGCCACACTTGCGTGTTTCTCATGTGCTTACAATCGTGTTTTGCGATCCGTTAGCGTGTGAGAAAATGCATGGCAATGCATGTCAATGATGGTAAATTTGCAAATGCGCTCTGATTGTGCATGTGAAGAGCTAGCCAATGCGCCCTGACTTTCAGTCCAGTGTGGCCTCATGCAGGGGGTCTAACGTGTACATAGACTTGAATTTGGCAGATGTTAGGAGCAGAGGACTCTGGGTAAACTGACAGGGTTATTCAATAAAAGTTCTTATCGTTTAAAATGGTGCTAAATTAGCCCCAACCAATCAGATGTTAGCTTTCAAATGTTAAATAAGATCTGATTGGTTTGGGCAAAATTAGCACCATTTTAAACGATAAGAACTTTTATTGAATAACCCCATGAGAGTGTTAATGATCATTGGCTATGACTAATTAAACTAAATTGTAATTATCGTATGATTATCATATGTATTATTATTTATTGATCTGTCTTTGCTAGAAAGTGACTAATCTACAGCTGAGAAACCCCAGAATGCATTTGGGTTTTATAATAATAGGTTCTCTAGTAAAGAGGGATGAATGACATTATATCACATACAGTTTTACCATTTAGATAATGGATCTGATAAATTTACATTTACCGTAAAGCGAGGTATGGAAGCCAATTTCCATTGATAGTTGGGCCTTATGGACAGTGAGGGCATGGGTGGTAGTTCTGTATGTTGGGGAGAACATAGGAACGGAATGTTAGAAGGCACCTTGGAGTTCCATGACCTGTGAACTTGTTCTCTCAAATCTTCATGGAAGTCTGTGGTGACCTCTAATATCCTTACGCTTTACAATGGGGGTAGTTTATTCTCTTTCTCTTATACTGTATACAGTGTGTATATAGATATATCTATCTATCTATCTATCTATCTATCTATCTATATATATACACAGTTGTATTACAGCCATTCAACAAATTATTCTGATTCACCTTTCTCAGTACATAGAACTTTATTTTACTGATATGTCGCCCGACCCCCACTTTTTCCCTCTGTGTGTCTATGGGACAGCCAGCAGCTGTTAGAAGGCAGTTGCTCATAATCTGCTATGAGACAGTGGATGTGGATGGAGGTCTAAGTGTAGGATGTCACTGGAGGAGGTGGGCACTGAGAGGAAAGGGGAGGAATTCCATGTCACTGTCCATATAAATAACTGAGCCCAGAAGCTCTCGGTCCTGTCACTGTTCCCAGAACCCCAGCACCTTTCATCCAAACCCAGTACAGATCATGTCCTTCTCCAGCAGCCAGCGGGTTTCCTCTTACCGCCGCACATTTGGTGGAGGATCACCATCCTTCAGCACCAGGACCTCTTTTGGGTCCAAAGGGGCTTCTGCTAGCTCAGTATCTTCCAGAGTATACCAGGTATCCAGATCTTCAGCTGCCCCAAGCTTTTCCAGTTTCAAATCATCAAGGGTCGCCCCTGTAAGAGGGAGCTATTCCGGAGATGTTCTGGACTTCAGTCTCGCTGACGCCATGAATCAGGAGTTCTTGCAAACGCGAACAAATGAAAAGGTGGAACTGCAAGAGTTAAACGACCGGTTCGTCAACTACATCGAGAAGGTCCGCTTTTTGGAACAGCAGAATCAGATCCTGGTGGCCGAAGTCAACCGGCTGAAGGGAAAAGAGCCAACCAGAATCAGCGAGCTGTATGAGGAAGAAATGAGAGAGCTGCGCCGGCAAGTGGACATACTGACCAACCAGAGGTCACGTGTCGAGGTGGAAAGGGACAACATGGTCGATGACCTACAGAAACTCAAACAGCGGTAAGGAACCTAAATTATCAAAGACCAGAAAGCATATGATGGTTTTAGATTTATATCCTTCACGTGAATAATAATTCTCAGGGTTTCATTTTGCCTTTAATATAATAGTCTTGCTGTTGAGTGTAAATTGTACCTTCACATCCTCCTCCCAACCCTCAGCACGTTGTATTGTCCATATAAGGGTCTATCCACCAGGAATGTGGTTTAATGTCAATGAACTCCGGCGTAGTACAATCCTATTCTTTCAGCAGATTCATTTTAAACATGTCTACTGCACACTGAGCTGAGGCTTTACCCACCTTACAGTGCTCCCCCATTGGCCTGGTAGTGACCCCCCGACAGATCGATAATAGTTCTCAAATCTGTCGGTAAGGAATAGCCCCAGGGTGTAACAACTAGGGGAACAGGGGATCCCCAATTAATTTTGCTATGACAGATACAACCACTGTAGATGAACCACAGAAGGCGGCCCCATTATAGTTTTGCTGGGGGCCCAGTGATTTCTAGTTAAACCTTGTCCATGCCATGCTATACTGACAGGTTCCCAAGATTCTGAGTTACTATTTAGAGTGACTGTCAACTGTTTCTATGTTTGTAAACCTCGTCCCACGCTGATTATAAATAACTCTAAACTTTAAAGGCATATCCGCCTCATACTTCCCTTTAATTAGGAATATAACTCCTATAATAAATAAATAAGTAAATATAATATTACTCCTGTAATAAATCTGCCCACCCCGTGTAGGAATACCCTGGGTGAACTTCTTTTCAGTTACTATACTGCGATGACTATTAAACACGATTACATATTGGGATTTACTTTGGTAGGTGTATCCAAATAATGGTCACTAATAGGCCCCTAGGAGCCCTGGCAAAGTCTCCAGAATTCAGCCAGTTGGCAAGCAGATTTTTCTCTTTTTTCATTCAAACTACATCAATACAAGCCATTGGCTGCTGTGGTATTGGACGCTCAGCATCAGCTGGCTTTCTAAGTATACAGTTGGCTGGATGATCAGGGTAGGATGGAAGGAGGTGGAGAATCTGACACGTGTCAATGTGAGATTTTGTCCCTTTAGCCAATAATCTTACAGCGGTTGATTTAACAGAATAGTAAACCTTTATTGTCCAACCGCCTGTCTCCTAACCTGTCAACCAGATCCATATTAAAGGGTTACTATGCTATTATATTATACGAATATCCCTTCAAATGCAGTAGGACACAGAGTAAACCAATCCCTCTATGTCACATATGTCCAGTAATTTTCATGATTGGCAATTCCCACCACCCCCTAGAAAGGATGGTCTGTATTTTTATTAAAGCATGATGCAGGGCTGCGCCGGGCCCAGCGTAGCCATACAGCTTTGCATCAAAGCTCTACTTAACCTTGCAGCATGGAGATGTTATATATGTGTTCAGTTTAAAGCGGTCGCAACCCTATAGGGGATGCTGGGAACTGTAAATCACCAACAACTGGGCCAAGAGTGGACCCCAGCTGTCTCCTAAACGTGACAATCCTGAAATACGGGACAGCTGTGTGTTTCTAACCCTACACTATTTTTACCAAGGCTTAGACTTCACTGTTTCCTGCGATATCTCAAGGGCATCGAGTGTGTCACTTTAAGGACAGCTGTCTGTAGGAAAGAGCAAGGGATCACACATGCTGTAACCTTCACCGTGGGGGGTTGGAGGTGTCAGTTTGGGAAGGTTGAGGGTCCGAATCCATTCCAATAAAATATTCCCATGCCTGTAGATTTGACTACAAATCCAGATGGTCTATGAAATGTTGTAGTTCAACTTCAGCTGATGTTCTACATGTCTGACGTCACATGACATGACTGTAAACTTTTCTCTCAATTGCTATCAATAAGCAGCCGGAGAGCTACTTGCTGATTGGGCGCTGCGGGTTATTATTATTCTAGGGTTTGTGAATTAAACCCCCCTGGGATATAAAGAAGCCAATCAGGGGTTTTAATGCATTGTTCAAACTGCAATAGATCATGGGAATTCATTCCTGATATAGTAGACTGGCACTGCAGTATGGAAAGGGTTAACAGCCTGATAAGCAATGTGACAGTCATTGTATAGGGGGGGGGGGGGTCTCACCTATTATTCTTCTTCTGCAGCCTAGGGGGGTATGACATTAAACAGCAGACCCTGGAAAGTTACTCCCCCCATGGATCCCTATATATGGAGAGTCTGGGAAAATAAAACAATCTTGAGGATGAGCTCATCCTCATTCCTAGGGGGAGAAGCTGCCATTTCCTTAATAGGACAGCGACCATAGCCCACCCACCCCCCCTTGTCTTTCTTTAATTCCTGCCCTAGATACAGACTCTCATTCATTTTAAGTCAAAGTAAAACCCCAAGTCTAAAAAGCAACATATAAAGAGTGTATAGTAGATACCCAGGGGCCCCTCCAAGAGCAGGGACCACAGATAAATCCTCTAAAAATCCAGATGCTCCATCCTGGATGTGTTGATTGTTTTTTGGGTTTCCAGTTACAACTGAACTACAAGTCTCCACTTTCTCTGATCACTCAGTGAAATAGCCTTCAACTATTAGGCAGGGATCATAATAAGGGTAAAATGATGGACTTGGATGGATACATGTCATTATTCAACCTCAGCTGCTGTTACTTTAAATGCCCAGTGGGAAAAAAGTCTGACTCCACCCATTCCCATCTTAACACCTGACCCCACCCAAGCCCCTCCCAATCTGGGAATTGTTCTGCAGAAGGTGGGTCAGGACCCTAGAGACAGGACTGCCCTGCCCAGTAGGGGGCAGTAGGGAGGTACAAAGATACAAACTGACTCTGCAATTTATATTTTTATTTCTCAGGCTGCAAGAGGAGATTCAATTAAAGGAAGACGCAGAGAACAACCTCGCTGCTTTCAGAGGGGTAAGAGCTAAAAGACATTTTTTTTATATTTTAATGCATTTTATTTTAGGGCCTTTTTTGTGTTCTTTGGGGGGGTCTTAACTTTTTTTTTTTATAGGACGTTGACGCCGCCACTCTCGCCCGTATAGACCTAGAAAGGCGGATTGAGTCCCTGCATGAGGAAATCGCATTCCTGAAGAAGATTCATGAGGAGGTAGGAGAATCATTTCAAACCTCCCTTGCAATCATGGTGGGTGTGGGGGGGTTTGAATTATAACGGTAACATTTAATTCTGTGTCACGGGTGTGTGGGGATATGAAGTAGCAGTTGAGAATAATGGTAACATTTAATTCCGTGCAGGAAATCCGGGAACTGCAGGCACAGTTACAGGAACAACAGCTGCAAGTGGAGGTCGATGTTTCCAAACCAGATTTGACAGCGGCACTCAGAGACATCCGTGCTCAGTATGAGAACATCGCTGCCAAGAATGTGTCAGAGGCTGAGGAATGGTACAAGTCCAAGGTATGGTCAGGGAATGAATGTGCAACAAATTGTAGACTATTTTTCATAATTCATCACCACAAATGTTTAAATCAAGCCACAACTCAGCAAACCTGTGCCCTTACGTGATACGGTATCCTCAAAAATGTATTGCCGCCATTTTGAACTGATAGAGAGGCTGCCATTTTGAACTGATAGAGAGGCTGCCATTTTGAACTGATAGAGAGGCTGCCATTTTGAACTGATAATGAGGCCACCATTTTGAACTGATTAGAAGGCCGCCATTTTGAACTGATAATGAGGCCACCATTTTGAACTGATAGAGAAGTTGAACTGATAGAGAAGCCGCCATTTTGAACTGATAGAGAAGCCGCCATTTTGAACTGATAGAGAGGCTGCCATTTTGAACTGATAGAGACCACCATTTTGAACTGATAGAGAAGCCGCCATTTTGAACCGATAGAGAGGCTGCCATTTTGAACTGATAATGAGGCCACCATTTTAAACTGATAGAGAAGCCGCCATTTTGAACCGATAGAGAGGCTGCCATTTTGAACTGATAATGAGGCCACCATTTTGAACTGATAGAGAAGCCGCCATTTTGAACTGATAGAGAGGCCCGGGGTAGTAACACTTTTGCCATAATAAAGAATATTAAAGAGTATGTCCACCCCTAAAATTGATTTTTAATATGCTGCTCCCCCTCCCGTCCCCAGCCCCAACCCATAAATATTTTTTTCAGAAAGCCCCCCAAACTCTTACTTCTCCCCTCGTTCCTCCGCCGCACTGCCGGCCCTCTCTTGCGAGAATGCAAGCAGAGGGGTGGGACCGGCAGTCGCGTCTGTGATTGGCTGAGCGCGCCAATCACGGACGCGGCTGCCGGTCATTCTTGCAGTGGAGGAAACAGGAGAGGTAAGTAAGAGTTTGGGGAGCTTTTTGAAAAAAAAAAATATGCGGTTGGGGCTGGGGGACATGGGGGAGCAGCATATTAAGAGGGTTTAATGCTAGGGGGAGGGATAGTAGAACGGGAGGGAGAGGGAGGGAGAGGGAGGGGGGAGAAGGGCTGCAGTGCGCATGGCAAATATCTACCGGAGGCAAGGTAGCAGGCAGAGTCCTGCTAGCCTCCTGGTGGTTAGTTTTGGGACTTTGGGGGGGTCTACAGGAGAACCCTATGGAGCTGGGATGTGAGGTAAGGATTAAACTACACTACATGGTGGGGCCATTACTGGGGGGGATTATAGTTTTGGGGGTGGACATGCCCTTTAAATAAAACACAACATGATTCCATTCGCTCTACTCTAGGTGAGCGATCTTAACCAGGCTGCTCAGAAGAACAACGACTCCATGCGCCAAGCCAAGCAGGAGATGATGGAATATCGTCACCAAATTCAGTCCTACACCTGCGAGATTGACGCCCTCAAGGGAACAGTAAGTTACATTCATTTATCATTTGTCCTTAATCCTGTCTCATTCTGGTTATCGTTTAAGTTATTTATATTCCAATTAAACTGGACAAGTGGACTTTATTAAAAAGAAAACACTCCTACCTTTAAAATGACTCCTGGATCATGCTCCTAGCTGCAGTCTATCCAAAGTTATAGCAGTATTAGGGTTTTTTTTATTGCTAGTACTGTGAGCTGTGACCAGAACCATTTCTCTGCCCCCATGGCTCTGGCTTAAAGGGGAAGTTCAGTGCAAATACATATACTTTTGCAGGTCCCCTAATAGAGACCGTTATGGTCTTGCCCTTGACCCATCGCCTGGGTTGATTCAGTTGCTCAGTAGAGGTCTGAGCATGTTTGACCCACCCAACAGCCAATCAGTAGAAATTACTGTTAGGAACATTCCAAGCAAGTGGTGCATCCTGGGAAGAAGAAGGACCGTTAGAACCTGAAATGGCAGCTCACTAATGTCAAGAGTAGGGAAAAGCAAGGTGTATAAATGTTACTGATTACAAGATAATATATAGAATAACTAGGTATGCATAATGCAAACTAAGAATTTTAAAAATAATATTTTCTGCTGAACTTTACCCATGCCCACTTATATCCTACTGCTGGGACTGAGCATCATCAGCCCTGAATTTCTGAATAATTTTTAAAGTTAGCCAAATGTTTCTCAAAGGTGTCCACATGTAGAGAAATGGACAGAGAATGGTTGCAGGTCTGTAACTAGCTTTAGAAAAGATACTATTTTGGGGGTAAGGCTAATGACCCAGCTCATCACGTGCCTCTCACAGAGACAGAAAGGGCAGACTAGTCAGTGTAAGTTTACAAGCCTATAACTTAAGATCCTGAGAAGCTAGAGACATATTCATTGGCTTGTTTGAAAGGTATGATTTTTTCAATTTTGTATGGATACCACAGTTACCCTTTAATGAGACTTAAAATAATTATTACAGTATGTGGCCACAAAATGAAGGTAACACTTGATAATACATAATATTCTGCTACTTATATCCTTATAAATCTTAACTAAAATGTCAAATAATATGTTTTAATTTAAAATAAAATATAGCCAGCTGGTTGCATTGGAAAGAGTTTGTGTGTTACCATGTTTGTAAGGCGATTGTTTATATCCGAGTTTTTTCTGGTCACATTTAGAATGATTCCCTAATGCGCCAGATGAGGGATCTCGAGGAAAGATTTGCTGGGGAAGCTTCTGGATACCAGGATTCCATCTCACGTTTAGAAGAGGAGATCCGTAACATGAAGGACGAAATGGCCAGACACCTCAGAGAATATCAGGACCTCCTCAATGTCAAAATGGCCCTCGACGTGGAGATCGCCACCTACCGCAAACTTCTGGAAGGGGAAGAAAGCAGGTAGGATGTAGCCTTCAGTCTGTACTGTAAATATATTATTATTTATATATAGCAACATCGTTATAAGTTTATCTTGGACGTTCTCCACACGTGTATCGTATCCGTAATTGACCCAATGTCTGTATTTTTATCAGATGCTCTATGCATGTGAAATATATTGATCACTTCCAATTGTCCTTTGCAGGATCACTCTGCCTATCCAGACTTATTCCGCACTCAGTTACCGAGGTGAGCGAATCAACGTGACTCCCATAATGCCTTGTCATTAGGAAAAAAACTGGATTAACAATCGACTCTCAATTTCTTTTTGCAGAGACCAGCCCAGAGCAGCGGGCAGCAGAGGTACACACGAAGAAAACCGTCATGATCAAAACTATCGAGACCCGGGACGGAGAGGTGAGTCTCAGCTTTCCTGTTTAAAGGACAACTATACTCACCTAAGCCCCAATCCTCTTCTTCACCTAGTAGAAAGTACCCAGGGTGAAGACCTTAACTGCTAGATCCTCACTCCTGGTTTAAGCTTCTAACTCCTGCATCTCTTAACTTTTCTGGGGCGCTGTTGCTCACTTCCTATGCTGCGATCTGACCAATAGGAAGACACAATGGGCCTGATTTACCCACATGTGCTGTGCTAAAAATAGAGGTTAAACTCGTGCTAATATTGAATAGGTTAGTGCAAGTTTAACTCCATAATTGCACTGGCTGCACCAGTTTCAAAAAAGACCCCAGTGCAACCGGTGCAATGTATTTAATAAAGGATTTGCACCACTTTTAACTCCACAATTTAACACCAGCTAAAGTGGTACTGGGGTAAAATCATTTTTGGGATTTACCACCAGGTATATCTAGTTACGCCACCAATTTGCAGCTCTGGGTAAAAGAGGCCCAATGTCTTCCTATAGGTATCACCCAGGGCCGAGAAGTGTGAGGTGGAGACCAGCGCACCGGCATTTGAAAGTTTAAGAGCTAAACGCAGGCGTTAGATGCTTAACTGGGGGGTGAGGACCGGTACTTTAAAATGGAGGACACTATTGTTGTCTATTAATATGCAAATATTCCTCATGAAAAAGACTTCTGGGTAAATTCTATGTTTCCGTGACAACTCTTCAGTAAAATTCAATGCCACCTGTTGCACCCTAAACCTTATTTCCCTTGACTTAGGGCTAGGCCACAGCAGCACAGGCCAGAAACTGCCTATTAAAAATGAATATAAATATTAAGGAACTATGGCATTAATTATATACGATCTGTTCAGATCCCCTGATATAAATATCGCTTAACGCTAACATCTATAATCCTCTGTGATTCATTCATCAATGCTAAAAATTGTAGCAGGATGCAATGCTTTGACAGTGCAGCCTGATGAAGGTTATGATGTCATTAGAATCCAACCAAAGAATAAATCATGTCCCTTTAAATGACACGTCCCTAATGTGATAAACAGGATTGACGCCCGAGAGTCTTTCTAGATTATCTGTACGCGCTGTGTCTCTGCTGTGTCACTCATCTGCAGCTCAGTTACAATTTCTCCGTCAGCTTTTTATAGCGCGTGCTGATCTGTGCACTGGATACGCATTGGCCCACACACACAGATAAAATCATAATTCATAAGTCTATGCTATCTTGTGCGGGAGGGGAAAAGGGTAAGGCAGCAGCAGCCATGATGTTTCTAAAAGTAAAGTCAGAGCAGGTGGCGATATAGACTAGTCCTATAGGAATCTTAGGGCCCTATTTTTAAAAGGATCAAAAGGTGTCGATTTCTGTGCCCAGAAAAACTTTTTCATTGACATTAAAATAATAGAGGTGTGAACTATTTTATCAGGAAAGACCTGTAAGTTCTAAAGGGTAAGTAACACATATTTGTATTAAATTCATTTACTTCTAGTGATGGTTAATGCCCATTTGCATTTTCTTCCCAGCAGATTCCAGAAAGGAAAGTGCATCATTTATCATTCCTCTTACAGGAGATATAACAACTTGCTTTGTTTCCTCTCACTGTAACTTAGTACTGTATTGACTAACACAGCAGGTAACATTTCATATTGAATATACTTTCTTTGCAGGTTGTAAGCGAAGCTTCCCAGCAGCACCAAGAGATCCTGTAGGCTGCCATATTGGATACAAAACTATGGAAACCCAACAGGAACAAAACAAGCCCCAGTCACAGAGCACAGCCTGAGCGCAACCCTGGTGGACAAATGCCATCTCATGCTGTATTTTCACTACCTACATCCTGCACCAGTCACTGGCCCCTGAGCTTACCTTCCATCCCTGGAATCTTGTACCAGAACTCATTCAGGAGCCCCTTGGTCCTGCTACAGACCTTTCATGGGGCTGAGATAACAGAAGTAAACTAGAGACCACAATTAAACAAGAAATAAAATCACCGACACCAGTGCAATGTTTCCTTTAATTCATCAGATTGAGTTTGATTCTATAAAGGCGGACGCACAGAATGTACAAGTTCACAGTCATGTGCAGTGATACTGTATCGTACCTTGCACAGGTACTAGTGAGGCTTACTACACATGCAAGTCATGTAATCTTTACCCTATTTGTGGCACCTATGCATTGCACCAAAATTGCACCAATGGGCACAAGATTTTAAACGCAAAGATCTATCATCCACCTAATTATTTCTTAACTCTGCAAACACATAGAACATCTGCTGCATTAAACTCGGGAATGTCCAAACAGAAAGCCGATACCTTTGCAAACTTCAACTCCCAGCATTCCTAAATTCTAGGAGTCGTAGTTTGCAAGCATCTGGAGAGCTGCAGGTTGGCCATCCCAAATGTAACCAATCAACTGTTTGTGCAGCTGCTTTATTCATAAGATTAGGCCTCAGGGTAAGCTGAGGATTGTCTCATGTAGCTGATGGGCATGGGCATTATTATCTGCCATTCTTCTTTGTATGGCAATAAACCATTATAACCAGTCACTACTTAGGATGCAATGTTGGAACTTACGGCTTATTATCACCAGAGCAACAGAAATGAACGATAACGTAAATAATAATAAGAGGAAAAGTAGGTTACAAAGACAAAGAAAAAGATGAAAAGCAAAAATCTAACAGAGGAAAAAGGAAACCCCCAGACTGAGCATGTCTGAGGTCATTGAGCTAGGGGAGGGGGCGATTACAGCAGTACTCTCTGAAGTTTTAGGTGTGCATGTTTGGTTAGAAATTTGGCTGTATGTCAGGGAAATGTTGATTTAGGGGGAGATTTTATTGGAATAAGGCATTATTTTTGTTATGCCATATTTGATTTAGTATTTTAATGTGTTTATAGAAACAGGAAGACACTTAATAACACATAACGGTCCAATGAAAAGGTTACTGGTCAAACTACCTTACAAGTGCCTGATACACGTGGTTCATGCCTTAAACGTGTGGTATTGTACAAAATCACGAGACAATTCCCAGAATTCTTTGCTCTTGTAGTCTGCCAATCAGAATGGTGCTCATTTATTCCCAGTTTAGCCGCCACAGCAGGGGTACAAACCTGAGCAATGCACTTTTGAATTCTCCTTTGTTTTTTTTTTTTACATTAAGACCGAAATACTGTGAAACTCAACATTCTGTCTTGCCGTCCAACTAATATTATGTTAATTGCTATAATTTGCTCCAGGGGTCTTTTGATTTCACAAAAGCCGAATATTTAAGACTCCGCACGTAAAGTTATAAAAATGAAGGATCGTAGCTGCTGTTTTAAAGTTAATAAATATGTGAAGATATAAGTCGGCCTGGAATCTTTTATTGAAATTAAAGAAATGAACGCCCGCCAGTAAAATATTATAATATTGCAATAAATATATAGGAACATTTCTTACCAGACCTATTCTTAACATACATTATCATTATGTTAAAGTGATCAGCTCCATAACCCTGCAGTGTGCAGACACCCACCATGACTGGAAGGGGGATAAATTCCAACCAATTTATGGAAAATAGAGAGGATAACAAATCACTGGATACTGACCAATGATAGGAAAGGTTTGAATTCAGTTACAGTACAGGACAAATCATCTCCAAAGGTGATGATCCATGTTCAGTGGAGAAGACAGCTAATGAGCAGATGATTGGGTGGTTCACAGCAAATTTGAGGGGTTTGGGGGGCTTATTTCACAACATAGTATTATTAGCTTTGGTGTGAACTTTCTCATTAATCTTCAATCCCCTGAAAACTCTTAAAAGTCGAGTGTTTCCTTTAACAACCTTGCTCAGGTTTACACTGATTATAATCCTGTTCCTGTCTAAAAAAAATGATATTCAAGCTGCAGAAATTGCTGTCCTAGTCCGGCGTTTCTCATACCTGCAGCATATCACATCAAAAATAAATACTGTAGGTATCTATGGGTAATACAACCAGTTTTGGTGGGTGTAACATAACAGTGGGCAGCACGGTGGCTCAGTGGTTAGCACTGATCCCTTGCAGCGCTGAGGTCCTGAGTTCGATTCCACCCTTGGACACATCTGCAAGGAGTTTGTATGTTCTCCCTGTGCTTGCATGGGTTTCCTCCGGGCACTCCGGTTTCCCCCACAATCATAAAGACATACTGATAGGTTGTATGTGTCAAATAAATGTGCTTAGATTGTAAGCTCTTCGGGGCAGGGCCTGATGTGAATAGAGTACATATATGTAAAGTGCTGCGGAATATGTAGTGCTATATAAGAAAGAAAGGGGAAGTTAAAGTTAGCTTTGATTTTGGCCATCACAATACCAATTCCGACAGTCCAAAGTGACTGATCCTGCAACCAATAAAATGTTTTATTAGAGTGGTCACTTAGGGGGTTGTAATTTAAAAGGAAAGTTCAGTAGAGAAAAAACATTTAATTGTTAGTAAATATACCAAGGTATTCTACATATTGTCTAATTTAATACCCTTTGGTATATTTTGTGGTCAGTAGTAAGCTGCCATTTCAGGGTCTTCCCAGGATGCAACACTTCCTAACAGTAATTTCTAGTGATTGGCTATTGGGTGGGTCAAACATGCTCAGATCTCTACTGAGCAACTAAATCAACACAGAGACTTTAACCATAATGAACACTATAGATACAGTATATTTATAAACATTTATTTCTCTACTGAGAAAAAAATGAGAAACTTCAGAAGTATATGTATTAGTGCTGAACTATCCCTTTAAAGGGGAACTGTGGTCTCTAAACAAGTTGATTTTGTATGAAAGGCCAGGTTCCTACCTTTAAAATGAGCCATCAACCAAATCTCTATGTGCTGCACAGCCCAAGATATGAAGAAATCACTGATCAGAAAGGGGGTGGGAGGTTCTGAATCTGCAGTCACAAGACTACTTCCTCCTTCTAATCTGCGGTTGGCACATGCTCGGTGCAGGAAAAAGCAGAAGAAACCAGTTAGAAATTGAGTTACAGTGACTTGAGAAGGCGTGGGAGTGGCCAGAGGGGGTTTCAAGGGGACTGCAAGGAGAGGGAAGGAGAAGAAGACAAAGGGAAGAGGGATTGCCACATGGTTTCAGAACAGGAAGTGCAGGGGATCTGGTGATGCTGCTACCATGTTACACATAAAAATGTAAATATCTTCAAAACTATGTAAAAAAAGTTATTAAAGTAAATTGCAAAAATACACAGAAAAGCAATTCCGGTCAATTTACCTATAGTAATTTTTCGACCACAGTTACCCTTTAATAACATAAACCTCATCTAGGTTTATGTTATGGAACCCCCTAAACACAGAGACCGAGATACTACACTTTCCTTCATTTTCCTCTAGATCTCTGTGCTGGTGTCATCCTTCCTAGTAGCAGTTTCAGTCACGACCAATGATATACGGCTGCTTACTGGCACGCCTTCACTACAGCCGCCCAAGCTCTTAAAGAGCTCACTGAGATTTCAGAGGAGGTGAAAAACTGTCAGTCCTCTGCTGGCGGAGATTGGAAGGAATAACTTGGTACAGGGACTGCAGGTACAAAGAGGAGAATACCATGGACATGACTGAACTTGTCCTTTCCCCAACCTCACGATCTGTTCCCCTCCCTAGCCTTACTATTAATATTAACAACACACCCATATCCCCATCTCCTCATGTCCGCTGCCTGGGAATAACGCTAGATTCTGATCTTTCCTTCAAACCTCATGTCAATTTGCTTGCCAACTCCTGTCGGCTCCAACTCAAAAACATCTCACGCATTCGACCCTTCCTATCGAATAAAGCTACAAAAATTCTAGTCTATGCCCTAATCATATCCCGGGTAGACTACTGCAACACACTCCTGTGTGGTTTATCAAACAACCGTCTGGCACCGCTTCAATCCATTCTCAACTCTGCTGCCCGGCTCATTAATTTCTCTTCTCACTTCTCTAATGCCTCTCCTCTCTGTCAGTCCCTCCACTGGTTGCCCATCAAGCAAAGGATCCAGTTCAAACTGCTTATCTTATCCTATAAAGCACTATCCAACACAGCCCCTCCATATATCTCAGAGGTGATCCAGTAATACCGTCCCAGGCGCAACCTCCGCTCTGCAAGCGATACCCTCCTCTCATCCACCCTGGTCACCTCTTCCCATGCCCGCATTAAGGACTTTACTCGTGCTGCCCCTCTGCTCCGGAACTCACCATCCCTTAACACTCACCATCCCTTAACACCTTCAAACGTAACCTTAAAACCTACCTCTTTAGGCTAGCGTATAACCTGGCCTAGACATTACCCCCTTACTACCCAATATGATCCAACCCGCCTTTCACGCTCCACTGCCAATCTATTTACAGCCTACCGATTCCCGCAACCTTATGTCTCACCCCCATAAGTCTGTAAGCTCTTTGGGCAGGGTCCTCTTTCTTATTGTATCACGGTATTGCTGTAAGAAACTCATCACTCTGTTTATTTATATTATGTATTACTTGTGTATGTAATATGTATGACTTTGTATAACATGTATTACCCTGTATGTAATGTAAAGCGCCACGGAAGATGTTGGCGCTATATAAATCAATAATAATAATAATAATAATACCCGTCTCTGGGTTTGGGGAGTTCCTTAATGGAAGTATCGATGGGGCTGGGCATGCCCTTTAAAGACCAACATACAGCCTGATCTTACTATTTTGTGGCACGATGGAGCATTGGGTAGGTTGGGCATAAGGCAGGAGAGGGTCAGGTTAAAGTAGGTCATGGTGTAGGTGAGGCAGGGTGGGGCCAAGCATCTCAGTCCTTGTGGTTGGCTAGTTTGGGCACTCCCGATTTAAAGGTTTAAATTCCATTTTTACTATTCTCTACAAATGTAATAATAATAATAATAATTATTATAAGTATTATAGATTTTCTATTAAAAAATTACAGCAGAAAAGCCATCGATATTCCCTTGGCACCTTATTTACAGCTAATTTTAATTGCAAAGGCCCCTTATTTGGTTCTTATATACCTGGTATAAAGGAACTGAACTGATCCTTTCTATAAAAACATAAACCCAAAATAGCATCACTGTGTAATGATTCCTTAGAATCCATTTTTTCCATTCATTTATCTGGGTTTGCAGGTGCATTATCATAAAAGATGAATACATTTATTCTGGAAAGTAATGCGTACAACAGCGCTTTTTTTAAATGGACCGGAGTGCATTACTGTAAACGGAAATGTACGTACTTTTTTGAAAAACTGCCAAAATCAGGTCTCGTGTGAATGAGCCCTCAGAATCTGATCTGTACAAGGAACAATGAAAGTATTTTAACATTCTGAGCCGTGTTGAATGGACAGAGTACATCAGTACTAGCAAGTGTCTGTGCATATAGAGCACTGCCAAAAGAGGGCGCTGTGCGTCTACTTTATTGGTTCAGAGTGGCCATACTGTAGAAGTTTACACAAGCTAACAGCTGATTTATTATACTTTTACCACCTTGACCGAAATGCACAAATAAAATGGATCCTGAAGGCTGCAATAATATTTTTGTAAGATGAAGTCTTATCGTTATTTTGTTAATGGTGACTGATGGCCAAATCTGACCATGAAAATTGGTCCTTTGGACATGCTGAATAAAATGTATTGCTATGATTCTGTTATCAATCCATTTGCTACATAATATTGTCGCATGTATGGCTATCAAAAGGGATTTCTTAGGGTCTTACACCCAAGTCTAGAATTCCTCAGCCAATTGGCTGCCCGAGTGCCCAATATCATCTCTGGAATTATTAGATTATTGATCTGTGGATTGACTTGTGTGTACCAGGCCTTAAACAAGGACAGATAATATACCATGGGCAGCTCCCCCATATGGCAGAGGCAAGGAAGGGTATGGAAAGTTTAACCTAAATTCCAAAACCTGGGTAGCCATTGGCTGTAACTGGAATGACTCCCAGTCAAGACCCTGAAACATTTCAGTTCAATTTCTGGATGTTGAACCTGGTAAAGCAGCCAAATGGAATAAGAAACTTGTGTTTTGCAGGAGTTAAATAACATTGGGTCATTGGTTTAATAGGTAGGTATCACCTACAGTATAACTTGGCCCAAATAGGATCTGGGCATGAAAATTGGATCCAAACTAAGCATTGCATTTCACTAGATAAACTATTAATGCTTCTAATATTTCATAGTTAATGTTCAATGAAGGTAAAAGAACTGAAGATAAAATTGTAAATAAGCCTTAGAATAATTCTAAAATTCCTGATATTTCCAGATTCCTTCCGACCTTTTCCCTAGCGAATTATGATTGGTTATCAGTCTTGATTACAGAAAAGTCATGAGCAGTTCAGCCAATAGCTCTGGTGGTGGTGGTGGTAGGGTTAGAGGCAGGTAGGGCTTCCTCCGGAAAAGCCAGAAACTGCCGCAATTCCAATTTCTCGGCAGTTCCAGCTGTCCGCTAGTTAGGAATAATATAATCTAATGTGGATCATTTACATTTTATATTTACTGGTAGTTCTCATTTAACTTTATTAAAGGGCATGTCTACCCCCAAAACTATAATCCCCCCCACTACTGGCCCCAATCTGTAGTGTCTAAAAATCCTTACCTTACATCCCAGATCCAAATGGATACTCTGTAATCCTTCCCCAAAGTCACAAAAACTGGACACCAGAAGTGCTGCAGAGTCCATATAGGACTCTGCCTCCTGTCTCCCCTCCGGGAGAAGTTTGCCATGCGCAGAAGAGCCCCTCCCCCTCCCTCTCCCTCCCAATTTGGTCTCCCTCCCCCTAGCATTAAACCCCTTTCCCATAATATAGATATTGGTCCCCCAGCCCCAACCGCATTACTATTAGAGCAAGAAAGTCCCCCGATCTTTACTTACCTTACCCCTCTCCTTCGCCGTTCTACACTGCTGGCAGCCGCGTCCATGATTGGCTGCCTCTCAGCCAATCACAGATGCGGCTGCTGGTCCCGCCCCCTGCTTGTAGTTCTATGCAAGCAGAGGGCCAGGATTGTGCGGCGAACGAGAAGGGTAAGGTAAGTAAAGATCGGGGGACTTTCTTGCTCTAATAGAAATGCGGTTGGGGCTGGGGGACCAATATCTATTTTATGGGAAAAGTTAGTTTAAAGGGTGGAAATACCCTTTAAACATGAACCATGTCCTCAGTTCGATTCCACACTTGGACACATCTGAGTTTGTATGTTCCCCCCGTGCTTGCGTGGGTTTCCTCCAGGCACTCCGGTTTCCCCCACAATTATAACAGGTATCCCACCCCTCCCGGGAGTTGCGGGAGTCTCCCTGATTTTGGGGTGGTCTCCCGCACACCCGCGAGACCACCCCAAACTCCCGCGACCCGAACCTACCTGAGAGTCCGCCTCCAGAACGCCTTCTTTCTTCTGGCCACGCCTCCTATGTGACATAAATTACGTCACACGGGCCAGTTACGCCCCTAGCCACCCGTCTAACGTGACCTAATTTACGTCACGTTAGAGGCATGGCTAGGGACGTAACTGGTCCCTCCCCTGACTCCGCCCCCACCCCGACCCTTTAGTGACGTCAGTGACGCCACATCACTTGGCCACGCCTCCTTCTCCCCACCCTGTCCGGAAGCCAGGTTCGGCAGGGTGGGATGTCTGTCATAAAGACATACTGATAGGTTGTATGTGTCAAATACATGTGCTTAGATTGTAAGCTCTTCAGGGCAGAGATGTGAATGTATACATGTAACGTATATACTCGAGTATAAACCGAGGTTTTCAGGCTTTAAAAAAAGCCTGTAAATCAAACCTCGGTTTATACTTGATTATGAGATACTGAGATGCCAATATTGGCCCTCCCGTTATCATTTAGACGTAGCATTTCTATATGGATCACTAATCCACTAAAATAAAATATATTGCAAGCTCTAGAAGGAAAGTCTCAGTCAGATCAAAAAAATAGCACAGAGTTCTATCACTTATGTGTATAAAATAACTATCAGTTAAGACCCAAGATAGATAGATAGATAGATGGATAGATAGATAGATGGATAGGATAGATAGCTAGCATAGATAGATAGCATAGATAGATAGGATAGATAGATAGGATAGACAGATAGGATAGATAGATAGGGATAGATAGCTCTCAGATGTTTGGAAACTACAACTCACAGCAACTAAGGCATGCTGGGAGTTATAATTTCCAAACATCTGGATTGGCAAGGAATTAGGGGTTACTGTGTGGGATTTAAAGGGCAACTAACCCACAATACAGAATCAGGAGGGTGGTGTCTATTGTGATAGATTCTGATTCTGTATTATTTTGAGGCTTTAGTTTCCCTTTAAATAGACAGCAGAATTCCCATATGGTAGCCCCATACAGTAATAGACATACTGGATTTGGCTATTACTGTATGGGATTACTGTATGGGAAATCTGCTGTCCATTTATAGGGCAACTAAAAGCTTCAAAACAATACAGAATCAGAAGGCAGTAGTGGTCATAATTTCTAACCTTGGTTTATACTCGAGTCAATCACTTTACTCCTTTTTTTCAGGTAAAATTAGGTACCTTGGTTTATACTCGGGTTGGTTTATACTCGAGTATATACAGTAATTGTAAAGTGCTACAGATCCACAATAAATCCACAATAATAATAATAATAACCATAAAACAATAGACACACAAGCAGCCTGCTATTAAAGGAATAATAATAATTGCTAATAATTATATATTCTGTGCACAGTAATTTTTATATCGAACCGAGGGCCCTAAAGCTGTTGTATAGACTCTATATAGACTATATACATCAGAAGGAATTTAAAAAAAAATATTTTCTCACTATAATTGCCCTTTAATAACATAGTTAATTTCCAGTGTGCTCTATAACTAGTCTTTAAATAACCTGTAATTTACCCTTAAAGAGAGGGTCATTTCTGAGGGCAGTAAAACAGATACAACAGCATTTGTGTTAAATGTTAAAAAATATATATAACCTCCAACCATCCAATTGCTCAGGGAAATTGAATTTTATAATCCCCACCACCTCTGTTAGAGCTAGACCACACTGCCATGTTTTCTCACGTCAATGCGGATGGCCACTCCGTTCTTGGAGCGCACCCGATCCCCATGTTTTTGCAAACAGCACGCGCTTCGATTGCAGAGTATTGCACAGATCACAGAGCAAACGGACGGTAACGTGGATAAAAACAAGTGCCGATGCGCGCTTTTCACAACGCGTTGTCGTCCGGCATTGTGTGGCCTCTGCCTTAGGGCTAGGCCACACTGCTGCGTTTTTTTTGCGTTTGCGCTTGCGTTTGCGATTTTTCAAAATTATTGAAAACGCGGCAACGCAAAAAAAACGTGCGTTTTTCGATGCGTTTGCGTTTGCGTTTTGCGTTCTGCATTTTTAATCGCAATCGCATGCGATTTCCTATACTTATTGAAGAAATCGCAAGCGCAAATGCAAAAAAATCGCACATGAAATCGCATGCGATTGCGTTTGCGTTTCAGTGTGGCCTAGCCCTTACTGTTGTTTTTACGCCAAGAACCTGTCTAAACTCACATTACGTCCCCCAATCCCTTGGAGATTTAGTGGGATTTCTTTGTAGTGTTACAGTTGTTGCAGGTCTCTGTGTTTTGCATTTAGAATAATTCTACCAACCACTCTGCAAGGACATCATCTGAGTAAACAACTTTGACCCCTCAGGTCCAACCATCAGCTGCACAAAGAATCCACTTGGAGGATAAACAGCTGAGATCATTGTGAGCTTCCTCCATGACACCATTCATTTTATTTATACTTGTATACACAGTAATATGGCAATAGAATAGAACCACAATACAACCGGCATTAACAAATATAAATGAGATAAATAGCTAAAAAATAAAAAGGGTATCGCGTTTCTGATTTGCTAAAACCTTCTTAAAGCAGGGATGACAGATATCCCACCCACCCGAGCGGTGGGGGCATGGCGGCGGTTGGAGAATGGGTGGGGCGGAAGCAGAGAGTGGAAGGGTGAAGGCAGAAGATGGGGTTAGGGGTGTTCTGTGGGCGGGACTGCCAGGCCCATTCCTTAGACGGGATTTAAGTTCCTGCAGTTGGGACAACCTGTCCAAATAGGGACACCTGGCACTGATTCCTAAGTGATGTTCACAAAACATGTATTTATGTTGGTGAACGGTGTCAGTGTGTGTGTGCATTTTGCTTGTGCAAATTGCATCTGTGCACATGTATGTTGTGTGTGCATACTTTCCAGCTTTGTGTATAGGTTGCGTGTACAGTATATGTTGTGCATTTGTGTATAGGTTGTGTGTTCAGTATATGTTGTGTGTTTGTGTATAGGTTGTGTGTTCAGTATATGTTGTGCATTTGTGTATAGGTTGTGTGTACAGTATATGTAGTGTATGTGTATAGGTTGTGTGTACAGTATATGTTGTGTGTTTGTATATAGGTTGTGTGTGCAGTATTTGTTGTGTGTTTGTGTATAGGTTGTGTGTACAGTATATGTAGTATGTTTGTAAAGGTTTACAATACTGACTTGTGTATAGGTTGTGTGTTACAGTATATTGTTGTGTGTTTGTGTATAGGTGTTTGTACAGTATATGTATGTATTTGAGTATAGTTGTTGTCGCCGTTATGTTGTCTATAGGTTGTGTTTACAGTTGTGTTTGTGTTAGTTGTTGGTGTACAGTATATGTTGTGTGTTTGTGTTAGTTGTGTTTGTGTTGGTGTGTTTTTGTGTATTGTTTTGGTTGGTCGATGCTGTGTCTGTGTTGGTTGTTTGTCTTTATGATTGTGTGTTTGTGTATAGTTTGGTGTCAGTACATGTTTGTGTTTGTGTATATGTTGTGTGTTTGTGTATAGATTGTGTGTACAGTATATGTTGTGTGTGTATAGTATGTGTTGTATGTTTGTGTATAGGTTGTGTGTTGTGTTAGTTGTTGTGTTTGGGTTGGTTGTGTGTTTGGGTATGGTTGTGTGTTTTGGGTATGGTGGTTGTGTGTCGTGTTGTGTGTTTGTGTATAGGTTGTGTGTTTTGTTTTTGTGTGTTTTGTGTATGGTTGTGTGTACAGTTATTGGTGATAGTTGTGTGTAAATTGTGTATGTGTATAGGTTTGTGTTGTAGTATATTTGTGTGTTTATATAGGTTGTGTGTGCAGTTATTGTTGTGTTTGTGTAATGGTTTGGTGTACAGCATTGTCGGCGCAAATTTGTTGTAGGTTGTGTGTGATAGGGGTGCGGAGATTGTGTGTACCCGCTGACATGAATGATGGTGAGGGTATAGCTTTTACGATTTACAGAATAGCGTAAAGAGAAAACTGCATTGTTGTACTATTAAAGCTGTGTGGTAAGGCTCGAGCTATTATGTTGGGAGGTGTTCGTATTCTGCTCAGGTGGATAGATAAGACAAAGAAGAGAGAGAAGGAAAGAAAGTGTGGTCTTGTGAGACAGATGGTAATACATGGATGACGTACGTATTTCATTAGGTATCAGCGTTGTGTGGTGAGTCAAGTGTATAAATGTTGTGTATTTCTTTGTCAAGGAATCGGTATTCGTGTGGAGCGGGTAATGGTTTTGTGAATAGAAGCCGCGTGTGGATCATATAAGAATAGTAATGAGTGGACTGCGTTCAATTGGGTTGTGTGTACAGTATATGTTGTGTGTTTGTGTCTAGGTTGTGTGTACAGTATATGTAGTATGTTTGTAAAGGTTTACAATACTGATTTGTGTATAGTTTGTGTGTACAGTATATGTTGTGTGTTTGTGTATAGGTTGTTTGTACAGTATATGTAGTGTATTTGAGTATAGGTTGTGTGTACAGTATATGGTTTGTAATACTCACCCAGATTATTCTACAGCTGTCAGACCAACGATAATATAACCAGGGGAGGTGGTACATCCCACACACACCGTGTACATCTCACCCAATATCTAGCTGTCAGACCAACGATAATATAACCAGGGGAGGTGGTACATCCACACCACACCGTGTACATCTCACCCAATATCTACAGCTGTCAGACCAACGATAATATAACCAGGGGAGGTGGTACATCCAAACACACACGTGTACATCTCACCCAATATCTACAGCTGTCAGACCAACGATAATATAACCAGGGGAGGTGGTACATCCACACACACACCGTGTACATCTCACCCATATCTACAGCTGTCAGACCAACGAAATATAACCAGGGAGGTGGTACATCCCCACACACACGTGTACATTACCCATATCTCACAGCTGTCAGACCAACGATAATAAACCAGGGGAGGTGGTACATCCACACACAACGTGTACATCTCACCCAATATCTACAGCTGTCAGACCAACGATAATATAACCAGGGGAGGTGGTACATCCACACACACCGTGTATCTCACCATATCTACAGCTGTCAGACCAACGATAATATAACCAGGGGAGGTGGTACTCCACACACACCGTGTACATCCTACCATATCTAGCTGTCAGACCAACGATAATTACCAGGGGAGGTGGTACATCCACACACACAACGTGTACATCTCACCCATATCTACAGCTGTCAGACCAACGATAATATAACCAGGGGAGGTGGTACATCCACACACACACCGTGTACATCTCACCCCATATCTACAGCTGTCAGACCAACGATAATATAACCAGGGAGGTGGTACATCCACCACACACCGTGTACATCTCACCCGATATCTACAGCTGTCAGACCAACGATAATATAACCAGGGGAGGTGGTACATCCACACACACACGTGACCATCTCACCCATATCTACAGCTGTCAGACCAACGATAATATAACCAGGGGAGGTGGTAAATCCACACACACCGTGACATCTCACCCAATATCTACAGCTGTCAGACCAACGATAATATAACAGGGGAGGTGGTACATCCACACAACCGTGTACATCTCACCCATATCTACAGCTGTCAGACCAACGATAATATAACCAGGGAGGTGGTACATCCACACACACACCGTGTACATCTCACCCAATATCTACAGCTGTCAGACCAACGTATAATATAACCAGGGGAGGTGGTACATCCACACACACCGTGTACATCTCACCCAATATCTACAGCTGTCAGACCAACGATAATTAACCAGGGGAGGTGGTACATCCACACACACCGTGTACATCTCACCCTATCTACAGCTGTCAGACCAACGATAATATAACCAGGGGAGGTGGTACATCCCACAACACCGTGTACATCTCACCCATATCTACAGCTGTCAGACCAACGATAATATAACCAGGGGAGGTGGTACATCCACCACACACGTGTACATCTCACCCATATCTACAGCTGTCAGACCAACGATAATATAACCAGGGGAGGTGGTACATCCACACACCCGTGTACATCTCAACAATATCTACAGCGTCAGACCAACGATATATAACCAGGGGAGGTGGTACATCCACACAACACCGTGTACATCTCACCCAATATCTAAGCTGTCAGACCAACGATAATATAACCAGGGGAGGTGGTACATCCACACACACCGTGTACATCTCACCCATATCTACAGCTGTCAGACCAACGATAATATAAACAGGGGAGGTGGTACATCCACACACACCTGTGACATCTCACCCAATATCTACAGCTGTCAGACCAACGATAATATAACCAGGGGAGGTGGTACATCCCACACACACCGTTGACATCTCACCCAAATCTACAGCGTCAGACCAACGATAATATAACCAGGGGAGGTGGTACATCCACACACACCGTGTACATCTCACCCGATATCTACAGCTGTCAGACCAACGATAATATAACCAGGGGAGGTGGTACATCCACACACACCGTGTACATCTCACCCAATATCTACAGCTGTCAGACCAACGATAATATAACCAGGGGAGGTGGTACATCCACACACACCCGTGTACATCTCACCCAATCTACAGCTGTCAGACCAACGATAATATAACCAGGGGAGGTGGTACATCCACACACACCGTGTACATCTCACCCAATATCTACAGCTGTCAGACCAACGATAATATAACCAGGGGAGGTGGTACATCACACACACACCGTGTACATCTCACCCGATATCTACAGCTGTCAGACCAACGATAATTAACCAGGGGGGGTGGTACATCCACACACACGTGTACATCTCACCCATATCTACAGCTGTCAGACCAACGATAATATAACCAGGGGAGGGTGTACATCCACACACACACCGTGTACATCTCACCCATATTACAGCTGTCAGACCAACGATAATATAACAGGGGAGGTGGTACATCCCACACACACGTGTACATCTCACCCCATATCTACAGCTGTCAGACCAACGATAATATAACCAGGGGAGGTGGTACATCCACACACACGTGTGTACATCTCACCCAATATCTACAGCTTTCAGACCAACGATAATATAACCAGGGGAGGTGGTACATCCACACACACACCGTGTACATCTCACCCAATATCTACAGCTGTCAGACCAACGATAATTATACCAGGGGAGGTGGTACATCCACACACACACGTGTACATTCACCCAAAATCTACAGCTGTCAGACCAACGATAATAACCAGGGGAGGTGGTACATCCACACACACACGTGTACATCTCACCCAATATCTACAGCTGTCAGACCAACGATAATATAACAGGGGAGGTGGTACATCCACACACACACCGTGTACATCTCACCATATCTACAGCTGTCAGACCAACGATAATATAACCAGGGAGGGGTGGTACATCCACACACACCGTGTACATCTCACCCATATCTACAGCTGTCAGACCAACGATAATATAACCAGGGGAGGTGGTACATCACACACACCCGTGTACATCTCACCCAATATCTACAGCTGTCAGACCAACGATAATATAACCAGGGGAGGTGGTAATCCACACACACCGTGTACATCTCACCCATATCTACAGCTGTCAGACCAACGAAATATAACCAGGGGAGGTGGTACATCCACACACACCGTGTACATCTCACCCATATCTACAGCTGTCAGACCAACGATAATAAACAGGGGAGGTGGTACATCCACACACACACCGTGTACATCTCACCCAATATCTACAGCTGTCAGACCAACGATAATATAACCAGGGGAGGTGGATACATCCACACACACCGTGTACATCTCACCCATATCTACAGCTGTCAGACCAACGATAATATAACCAGGGAGGTGGTACATCCACACACACCGTGTACATCTCACCCAATATCTACAGCTGTCAGACCAACGATAATATAACCAGGGGAGGTGGTACATCCCACACCACACCGTGTACATCTCACCCATATCTACAGCGTCAGACCAACGATAAAATAACCAGGGGAGGTGGGACATCCACACACCACCGTGTACATCTCACCATATCTACAGCTGTCAGACCAACGATAATATAACCAGGGGAGGGTGGTACATCCACACACACACCGTGTACATCTCACCCGAATATCTACAGCTGTCAGACAAACGATAATATAAACAGGGGAGGTGGTACATCCACACACACGTGTACATCTCACCCAATATCTACAGCTGTCAGACCAACGATAATATAACCAGGGGAGGTGGTACATCCACACACACCTGTACATCTCACCCAATATCTACAGCTGTCGACAACGATAATATAACCAGGGGAGGTGGTACATCCACACACACACCGTGTACATCTCAACCAATATCTACAGCCGTCAGACCAACGATAATATAACCAGGGGAGGTGGTACATCCCACACACACCGTGTACATCTCACCCATATCTACAGCTGTCAGACCAACGATAATATAACCAGGGGAGGTGGTACATCCACACACACCGGTACATCTCACCCGATATCTACAGCTGTCAGACCAACGATAATATAACCAGGGGAGGTGGTACATCCACAACCACCGTGTACATCTCACCCAATATCTACAGCTGTCAGACCAACGATAATATAACCAGGGGAGGTGGTACATCCACACACACCGTGTACATCTCACCCAATATCTACAGCTGTCAGACCAACGATAATAAACCAGGGGAGGGTGGTACATCACAACACCGTGTACATCTCACCCAATATCTACAGCTGTCAGACCAACGATAATAACCAGGGGAGGTGGTGGTACATCACACACACCGTGTAAATCTCACCCATATCTACAGCTGTCAGACCAACGATATATAACCAGGGGAGGTGGTACATCCACACACAGCTGTACATCTCACCCGAATATACAGCTGTCAGACAAACGATAATATAACCAGGGGAGGTGGTACATCCACACACACACCGTGTACATCTCACCCAATATCTACAGCTGTCAGACCAACGATAAATAACAAGGGAGGGGTGGTACATCCACACACACACGTGTACATCTCACCCATATCTACAGCTGTCAGACCAACGATAATATAACCAGGGGAGGTGGTACATCCACACACAACCGTGTACATCTCACCCAATATCTCTACGCTGTCAGACCAACGATAATATAACCAGGGGAGGTGGTACATCCACACACACCGTGTACATCTCACCCATATCTACAGTGTCAGACCAACGATAATATAACCAGGGGAGGTGGTACATCCACACACACCGTGTACATCTCACCCAATATCTACAGCTGTCAGACCAACGATAATATAACCAGGGGAGGTGGTACATCCACACACACACCGTGTACATCTCACCCAATATCTACAGCTGTCAGACCAACGATAATATAACCAGGAGGGAGGTGGTACATCCACACACACACCGTGTACATCTCACCCATATCTACAGCTGTCAGACCAACGATAATATAACCAGGGGAGGTGGTACATCCACAACACACCGTGTACATCTCACCCCATATTACAGCTGTCAGACCAACGATAATATAACCAGGGGAGGTGGTACATCCACACACACACGTACATCTCACCCAATATCTACAGCTGTCAGACCAACGATAATATAACCAGGGGAGGTGGTACATCCAACCACACACCGTGTACATCTCACCCATATCTACAGCTGTCAGACCAACGATAATAACCAGGGGAGGTGGTACATCCACACCACACCGTGTACATCTCACCATATCTACAGCTGTCAGACCAACGATAATATAACCAGGGGAGGTGGTACATCCACCACACACGTGTACATCTCACCCATATCTACAGCTGTCAGACCAACGATAATATAACCAGGGGAGGTGGTACATCACACACACCGTGTACATCTCACCCAGATATCTACAGCTGTCAGACCAACGATAATATAACCAGGGGAGGTGGTACATCCACACACACCGTGTACATCCACCAATATCTACAGCTGTCAGACCAACGATATAATATAACCAGGGGAGGTGGTACATCCACACACACACCGTGTAAATCTCACCCAATATCTACAGCTGTCAGACCAACGATAATATAACCAGGGGAGGTGGTACATCCACACACCACCGTGTACATCTCACCCAATATCTACAGCTGTCAGACCAACGATAATATAACCAGGGGAGGTGGTACATCCACCACACACCGTGTACATCTCACCCAATATCTACAGCTGTCAGACCAACGATAATATAACCAGGGGAGGTGGTACATCCACACACACCGTGTACATCTCACCCAATATCTACAGCTGTCAGACCAAGATAATATAACCAGGGGAGGTGGTACATCCACACACACCGTGTACATCTCACCCAATATCTACAGCTGTCAGACCAACGATAATATAACCAGGGGAGGTGGTACATCCACACACACACCGTGTACATCTCACCCAATATCTACAGCTGTCAGACCAATAAATATAACCAGGGGAGGTGGTACATCCACACACACACCGTGTACATTCACCCAATATCTACAGCTGTCAGACCAACGATAATATAACCAGGGGAGGTGGTACATCCACCACCACACGTGTACATCTCACCCAATATCTACAGCTGTCAGACCAACGATAATATAACCAGGGGAGGTGGTACATCCACACACACACCGTGTACATCTCACCCGATATCTACAGCTGTCAGACCAACGATAATAAACCAGGGGAGGGTGGTACATCCACACACACACCGTGTACATCTCACCCAATATCTACAGCTGTCAGACCAACGATAATATAAACAGGGGAGGTGGTACATCCACACACACCGTGTACATCTCACCCATATTACAGCTGTCAGACCAACGATAATATAACCAGGGGAGGTGGTACATCCACACACACCGTGTACATCTACACCAATATCTACAGCTGTCAGACCAACGATAATATAACCAGGGGAGGAGGTGGTACATCCACACACACCGTGTACATCTCACCCATATCTACAGCTGTCAGACCAACGATAATATAACCAGGGGAGGTGGGTACACACCACAACACCGTGTACATCTCACCCATATCTACAGCTGTCAGCCAACGATAATATAACCAGGGGAGGTGGTACATCCACACACACGTGTACATCTCACCCAATATCTACAGCTGTCAGACCAAAGATAATATAACCGGGAGTGGAGGTGGTACATCCACACACACCCGTGTACATCTCACCCATATCTACAGCTGTCAGACCAACGATAATATAACCAGGGGAGGTGGTACATCCACACACACACCGTGTACATCTCACCCAATATCTACAGCTGTCAGACCAACGATAATATAACCAGGGGAGGTGGTACATCCACACACACACCGTGTACATCTCACCCAATATCTACAGCTGTCAGACCAACAGATAATATAACAGGGGAGGTGGTACATCCCACACACACCGTGACATCTCACCCGAATATCTACAGCTGTCAGACCAACGATATATAACCAGGGGGGTGGTACATCCACCACACACGTGTACATCTCACCCGATATCTACAGCTCTGTAGACCAAAGATAATATAACCAGGGGAGGTGGTACATCCACACACACACCGTGTACATCTCACCCGATATCTACAGCTGTCAGACCAACGATAATATAACCAGGGGAGGTGGTACATCCACACACACCGTGTACATCTCACCCAATATCTACAGCTGTCAGATCAAAGATAATATAACCAGGGGAAGTGGTACATCCACACACACCGTGTACAACTCACCCGATATCTACAGCTGTCAGACCAACGATAATATTAACAGGGGAGGTGGTAATCCACACACACACGTGTAC
Organism: Hymenochirus boettgeri; assembly: GCA_019447015.1. Taxonomy (NCBI): domain Eukaryota; kingdom Metazoa; phylum Chordata; class Amphibia; order Anura; family Pipidae; genus Hymenochirus; species Hymenochirus boettgeri. The sequence goes on from CM033477.1 coordinate 154,558,358, forward strand.
ATCTCACCCAATATCTACAGCTGTCAGACCAACGATAATATAACCAGGGGAGGTGGTACATCCACACACACCGTGTACATCTCACCCAATATCTACAGCTGTAGACCAACGATAATATAACCGGAGGAGGTGTACATCCACACACACCGGTACATCTCACCCAATATCTACAGCTGTCAGACCAACGATAATATAACCAGGGGAGGTGGTACATCACCCACACACACCGTGTACATCTCACCTAATCTACAGCTGTCAGACCAACGATAATATAACCAGGGATGGTGGTACATCCACACACAACCGTGTACATCTCACCCAATCTCTACAGCTGTCAGACCAACGATAATATAACCAGGGGGGTGTACATCCACACAACCACCGTGTACATCTCACCCATATCTACAGCTGTCAGACCAACGATAATATAACCAGGGAGGTGGTACATCCACACACACACCGTGTACATCTCACCCAATATCTACAGCTGTCAGACCAACGATAATATAACCAGGGGAGGTGGTACATCCACACACACACCGTGTACATCTCACCCAATATCTACAGCTGTCAGACCAACGATAATATAACCAGGGGAGGTGGTACATCCACACACACCGTGTACATCTCACCCAATATCTACAGCTGTCAGAACAACGATAATATAACCAGGGGGTGGTACATCCACACACACACCGTGTACATCTCACCCGATATCTACAGCTGTCAGACCAACGATAATATAACCAGGGGAGGTGGTACATCCACACACACACCGTGTACATCTCACCCAATATCTACAGCTGTCAGACCAACGATAATATAACCAGGGGAGGTGGTACATCCACACACACCGTGTACATCTCACCCCATATCTACAGCTGTCAGATCAAGATAATATAACCAGGGAGTGGTACATCCACACACACCGTGTACACTCACCGATATCTACAGCTGTCTCGACCAACGATAATATAACCAGGGGAGGTGGTACTCCACACACACCGTGTACATCTCACCCAATATCTACAGCTGTCAGACAACGATAATATAACCAGGGGAGGTGGTACATCCACACACACCGTGTACATCTCACCCAATATCTACAGCTGTCAGACCAACGATAATATAACCAGGGGAGGTGGTACATCCACACACACCGTGTACATCTCACCCATATCTACAGCTTGTCAGACCAACGATAATATAACCAGGGGAGGTGGTACATCCACACACACCGTGTACATCTCACCCAATATCTACAGCTGTCAGCCAACGATAATATAACCAGGGGAGGTGGTACATCCACACACAACCGTGTACATCTCACCCAATATCTAAGCTGTCAGACCAACGATAATATAACCAGGGGAGGTGGTACATCCACACACACCGTGTACATCTCACCCGATATCTACAGCTGTCAGACCAACGATAATATAACCAGGGGAGGTGGTACATCCACCCACACCACGTGTACATCTCACCCATATCTACAGCTGTCAGACCAACATAATAATAACCAGGGAGGTGGTACATCCACCCACAACCGTGTACATCTCACCCAATATCTACAGCTGTCAGACCAACGATAATATAACCGGGGAGGTGGTACATCCACACACACCGTGTACATCTCACCCAATATCTACAGCTGTCAGACCAACGATAATATAACCAGGGGAGGTGGTACATCCACAACACACCCGTGTACATCTCACCCGATATCTACAGCTGTCAGACCAACGATATATAACCAGGGGAGGTGGTACATCCACACACACCGTGTACATCTCACCCAATATCTACCGCGTAGACCAACGATAATATAACCAGGGGAGGTGGTACATCCACACACACCGTGTACATCTCACCCATATCACAGTTCAGACCAACAATATAACCAGGGGAGGTGGTACATCCACACACACCGTGTACATCTCACCCAATATCTACAGCTGTCAGACCAACGATATATAACCAGGGGAGGTGGTACATCCACACACACCGTGTACATCTCACCCGATATCTACAGCTGTCAGACCAACGATAATATAACCAGGGGAGTGGTACATCCACACACACCGTGTACATCTCACCCAATATCTACAGCTGTCAGACCAACGATAATATAACCAGGGGAGGGTGTACATCCACCACACACCGTGTACATCTCACCCAATTCTACAGCTGTCAGACCAACGATATATAACCAGGGGAGGTGTACATCCACACACACACCGTGTACATCTCACCCGATATCTACAGCTGTCAGACCAACGATAATATAACCAGGGGAGGTGGTACATCCACACACACACCGTGTACATCTCACCCGATATCTACAGCTGTCAGACCAACGATAATATAACCAGGGGAGGTGGTACATCCACACACACCGTGTATTCACCAATATCTACAGCTGTCAGACCAACGATAATATAACCAGGGGAGGTGGTACATCCACCAACACCGTGACATCTCACCAATATCTACAGCTGTCAGACCACGATATATAACCAGGGAGGTGGGTACATCCACACACACACCGTGTACATCTCACCCAATATCTACAGCTGTCGACCAACGATAATATAACCAGGGGAGGTGGTACATCCACCACCACACCGTGTACATCTCACCCATATCTACAGCTGTCAGACCAACGATAATATAACAGGGGAGGTGGTACATCCCACACACACCGTGACATCTCACCCAAATCTACAGCTGTCAGACCAACGATAATATAACCAGGGGAGGTGGTACATCCACACACACACGTGTACATCTCACCCCTATCTACAGCTGTCAGACCAACGATAATATAACCAGGGGAGGTGGTCATCCACACACACACCGTGTACATCTCACCCGATATCTACAGCTGTCAGACCAACGATAATATAACCAGGGGAGGTGGTACATCCACACACACACCGTGTACATCTCACCCAATATCTAAGCTGTCAGACCAACGATAATATAACCAGGGGAGGTGGTACCTCACACCCACACCGTGTACATCTCACCCAATCTACAGCTGTCAGACCAACGATAATATAACCAGGGAGGGGTGGTACATCCACACACACACCGTGTACATCTCACCCAATATCTACAGCTGTCAGACCAACGATAATATAAACCAGGGGAGGTGGTACATCCACACACACACCGTGTACATCTCACCCAATATCTACAGTGTCAGACCAACGATAATAAACCAGGGAGGTGGTACATCCACACACACCGTGTACATCTCACCCGATATCTACAGCTGTCAGACCAACGATAATATAAACAGGGGGGTGGTACATCCACACACACGTGTACATCTCACCCAAAATTACAGCTGTCAGACCAACGATAATATAACCAGGGGAGGTGGTACATCCACACCACACCGTGTACATTCACCATATCTACAGCTGTCAGACCAACGATAATATAACCAGGGGAGGTGGTACATCCACACACACCGTGTACATCTCACCCGATATCTCAGCTGTCAGACCAACGATAATATAACCAGGGGAGGTGGTACATCCACACACACACCGTGTACATCTCACCATATCTACAGCTGTCAGACCAACGATAATATAACCAGGGAGGGGGGTACATCCACACACACACCGTGTACATCTCACCAATATCTACAGCTGTCAGACCAACGATAATATAACCAGGGGAGGTGGTACAACCACCACACACCATGTACATCTCACCCAATATCTACAGCTGTCAGACCAACGATAATAAACCAGGGGAGGTGGTACATCCACACACACACCTGTACATCTCACCCACGATCTACAGCGTCAGACCAACGATAATTATAACCAGGGGAGGTGGTACATCCACACACACCGTACATCTCACCCCATATCTACAGCTGTCAGACCAACGATAATATAACCAGGGGAGGTGGTACATCCACACACACCGTGTACATCTCACCCAATATTTACAGCTGTCAGACCAACGATAATATAACCAGGGGAGGTGGTACATCCACACCACACGTGTACATCTCACCCAATATCTACAGCTGTCAGACCAACGATATATAAACCAGGGAGGGTGTACATCCACACACACACCGTGTACATCTCACCCATATCTACAGCTGTCAGACCAACGATAATATAACCAGGGAGGGTGGTACATCAACACACACAGTGGACATCTCACCATAATCTACAGTGTCAGACCAACGATAATATAACCAGGGGGGTGGTACATCCACCACACACCGTGTACATTCACCAATATATCAGCTGTCAGACCAACGATATATAACCAGGGAGGTGGTACATCCCACACACACCGTGTACATCTCACCAATATCTACAGCTGTCAGACCAACGATAATATAACCAGGGGAGGTGGTACATCCACACACACCGTGTACATCTCACCAATATTACAGCTGTCAGACCAACGATAATATAACCAGGGGAGGTGGTACATCCACACACCACACGTGTCATCTCACCCATATCTACAGCTGTCAGACCAACGATAATATAACCAGGGGGGTGGTAAATCCACCCACAACACGTGTACATCTCACCGATATCACAGCTGTCAGACCAACGATAATATAAACCAGGGAGGTGGTACATCACACAACACACCGTGTACATCTCACCCATACTACAGCTGTCAGACCAACGATAATATAACCAGGGGAGGTGGTACATCCACACAACACCGTGTACATCTCACCCAATATCTACAGCTGTCAGACCAACGTAATATAACCAGGGGGGTGGTACATCCACACACACCGTGTACATCTCACCCCATTCTACAGCTGTCAGACCAACGATAATAATAACCAGGGGGGTGGTACATCCACACACACACCGTGTACATCTCACCCAATATCTACAGCTGTCCGACCAACGATAATAACCAGGGAGGTGGTACATCCACACACACACCGTGTACATCTCACCATATCTACAGCTGTCAGACCAACGATAATATAACCAGGGGAGGTGGTACATCACACACACACCGTGTACATCTCACCCAATATCTACAGCTGTCAGACCAAGATAATATAACCAGGGAGGAGGTGGTACATCCACACACACCGTGTACATCTCACCCATATCTACAGCTGTCAGACCAACGATAATATAACCAGGGGAGGTGGTACATCCACACACACCGTGTACATCTCACCATATCTACAGTGTCAGACCAACGATAATATAACCAGGGGAGGTGGACATCACACACACACCGTGTACATCTCACCGATATCTACAGCTGTCAGACCAACGATAATATACCAGGGGAGGTGGTACATCCACACACACACCGTGTACATCTCACCGATATCTACAGCTGTCAGACCAACGATAAATAAACCAGGGGAGGTGGTACATCCACACACACACCGTGTACATCTCACCCATATCTACAGCTGTCAGACCAACGATAAATAACCAGGGGAGGTGGTACATCCACACACACCGTGTACATCTCACCCATATCTACAGCTGTCAGACCAAAGATAATATAACCAGGGAGGTGGTACATCCACACACACCGGTGTACATCTCACCAATATCTAAAGCTGTCAGACCAACGATAATATAACCAGGGGAGGTGGTTACATCCACACACACGTGTACATCTCACCCAATATCTACAGCTGTAGACCAACGATAATATAACCAGGGGAGGTGGTACATCCACACACACACGTGTACATCTCACCCAATATCTACAGCTGTCAGACCAAACGATAATATAACCAGGGAGGTGGTACATCACACACACACCGTGTACATCTCACCCAATATCTACAGCGTCAGACCCACGATTATAATAACCAGGGGAGGTGGTACATCACACACAACAACGTGTACATCTCACCCAATATCTACAGCTGTCAGACCAACGATAATATAAACCAGGGGAGGTTGTACATCCACAACACACACGTGTACATCTCACCCAAATCTACAGCTGTCAGACCAACGATAATATAACCAGGGGAGGTGGTACATCCACACACACACCGTGTACATCTCACCCGATATCTACAGCTGTCAGACCAACGATAATATAACCAGGGGGGTGGTACATCCACACACACCGTGTACATCTCACCCAATATCTACAGCTGTCAGACCAACGATAATATAACCAGGGGAGGTGGTACATCCACACACACCGTGTACATCTCACCAATATCTACAGCTGTCAGACCACGATAATATAACCAGGGGAGGTGGTACAATCCAACACACCGTGTACATTCACCAATATCTAAGCTGTCAGACCAACGATAATATAACCAGGGGAGGTGGTACATCCACACACGTGTACATCTCACCCGATATCTACAGCTGTCAGACCAACGAATATAACCAGGGGAGGTGGTACATCCACAACACACCTGTACATCTCACCCAATATCTACAGCTGTCAGACCAACGATTAATTAACCAGGGGAGGTGGTACATCCACACACACACCGTGTACATCTCACCCAATATCTACAGCTGTCAGACCAACGATATATAACCAGGGGAGGTGGTACATCCACACACACCGTGTACATCTCACCCGATATCTACAGCTGTCAGACCAACGATAATATAACCAGGGGAGGTGGTACATCCACACACACCGTGTACATCTCACCCAATATCTACAGCTGTCAGACCAACGATAATATAACCAGGGGAGGTGGTACATCCACCACACACCGTGTACATCTCACACCGATATCTACAGCTGTCAGACCAACGATAATATAACCAGGGGAGGTGGTTACATCCACACACACCGTGTACATTCACCCAATATCTACAGCTGTCAGACCAACGATAATATAACCAGGGGAGGTGGTACATCACACACACCGTGTACATCTCACCCATATCTACAGCTGTCAGACCAACGATAATAAACCAGGGGAGGTGGTACATCCACACACACACCGTTGTACATCTCACCCGATATCTACAGCTGTCAGACCAACGATAATATAACCAGGGGAGGTGGTACATCCACACACACACACCGTGTACATCTCACCCAATATCTACAGCTGTCAGACCAACGATAATATAACCAGGGGAGGTGGTACATCCACACACACACCGTGTACATCTCACCCAATATCTACAGCTGTCAGACCAACGATAATATAACCAGGGGAGGTGGTACATCCACACACACCGTGTACATCTCACCCAATATCTACAGCTGTCAGACCAACGATAATATAACCAGGGGAGGTGGTACATCCACACACCACCGTGTACATCTCACCCAATATCTACAGCTGTCAGACCAACGATAATATAAACCAGGGGAGGTGGTACATCCACACAACACCGTGTACATCTCACCCAATATCTACAGCTGTCAGACCAACGATAATATAACCAGGGGAGGTGGTACATCCACACACACCGTGTAATCATCACCCAATATCTACAGCTGTCAGACCAACGATAATATAACCAGGGGGAGGTGGTACATCCACACACACACCGTGTACATCTCACCCGATATCTACAGCTGTCAGACCAACGATATATAACCAGGGGAGGTGGTACATCCACACACACACCGTGTACATCTCACCCGATATCTACAGCTGTCAGACCAACGATAATATACCAGGGGAGGTGGTACATCCACAAACACCGTGTACATCTCACCCAATATTACAGCTGTCAGACACAACGATAATATAAACAGGGGAGGTGGTACATCCACACACACCGTGTACATCTCACCCAATATCTACAGCTGTCAGACCAACGATAATATAACCAGGGGAGGTGGTACATCCACACACACCGTGTACATCTCACCCATATCTACAGCTGTCAGACCAACGATAATATAACCAGGGGAGGTGGTACATCCACAACACACCGTGTACATCTCACCCATATCTACAGCTGTCAGACCAACGATAATATAACCAGGGGAGGTGGTACATCCCACACACACGTGTACATCTACCCATATCTACAGCTGTCAGACCAACGATAATATAACCAGGGGGGTGGTACATCCACACACACCGTGTACATCTCACCCAATATCTACAGCTGTCAGACCAACGATAATATAAACCAGGGGAGGTGGTACATCCACACACACCGTGTACATCTCACCCATATCTACAGCTGTCAGACCAACGATAATATAACCAGGGGAGGTGGTACATCCACACACACAGTGTACATCTCACCCGATATCTACAAGCTGTCAGACCAACGATAATATAACCAGGGGAGGTGGTAATCCACCACACACCGTGTACATCTCACCGATATTTACAGCTGTCAGACCAACGATAATATAACCGGGGAGGTGGTACATCCACACACACACGTGTACATCTCACCCAATATCTACAGCTGTCAGACCAACGATAATATAACCAGGGGAGGTGGTACATCACACACCATGTACATCTCACCCAAATCTACAGCTGTCAGACCAACGATAATATAAAACAGGGGAGGTGGTACATCCACACACACCGTGTACATCTCACCCAATACTACAGCTGTCAGACCAACGATAATATAACCAGGGGAGGTGGTACATCCACACACACACCGTGTACATCTCACCCGATATCTACAGCTGTCAGACCAACGAATATAAACAGGGGAGGTTGTACATCCACACACACCACCGTGTACATCTCACCCAATATCTACAGCTGTCAGACCAACGATAATATAACCAGGGGAGGTGGTACATCCACACACACCGTGTACACTCACCCATATCTACAGCTGTCAGACCAACGATAATATAACCAGGGGAGGTGGTACATCCACACACACCGTGTACATCTCACCCAATATCTACAGCTGTCAGACCAACGATAATATAACCAGGGGAGGTGGTACATCCACACACACACCGTGTACATCTCACCCATATCTACAGGTGTCAGACCAACGATAATAACCAGGGGAGGTGGTACATCCACACACCGTGTACAATATCACCCGATATCTACAGCTGTCAAGACCAAACGATAATATAACCAGGGAGGTGGTACATCCACACACACCGTGTACATCTCACCCAATATCTACAGCTGTCAGACCAACGATAATATAACACAGGGGAGGTGGTACATCCACACAACACCGTGTACATCTCACCCAATATTACAGCTGTCAGACCAACGATAATATAACCAGGGGAGGTGGTACAATCCACACACACCGTGTACATCTCACCCGATATCTACAGCTGTCAGACCAAACGATAATATAACCAGGGGAGGTGGTACATCCACACACACCGTGTACATCTCACCCATATCTACAGCTGTCAGACCAACGATAATATAACCAGGGGAGGTGGTACATCCACACACACCGTGACATCTACACCAATATCTACAGCTGTCAGACCAACGATAATATAACCAGGGGAGGTGGTACATCCACACCACAAACCGTGTACATCTCACCCATATCTACAGCTGTCAGACCAACGATAATATAACCAGGGGAGGTGGTACATCCACACACACCGTGGTACATCTCACCCAATATCTACAGCTGTCAGACCAACGATAATATAACCAGGGGAGGTGGTACATCCACACACACCGTGTACATCTCACCCCGATATCTACAGCTGTCAGACCAACGATAATATAACCAGGGAGGTGGTACATCCACACACACCTGTACATCTCACCAATATCTACAGCTGTCAGACCAACGATAATATAACCAGGGGAGGTGGTACATCCACACACACACCTGTACATCTCACCCAATATCTACAGCTGTCAGACCAACGATAATATAACCAGGGGAGGTGGTACATCCACACACCACCGTGTACATCTCACCCAATATCTACAGCTGTCAGACCAACGATAATATAACCAGGGGAGGTGGTACATCCACACCACACCGTGTACATCTCACCCAATATTACAGCTGTCAGACCAACGATAATATAACCAGGGGAGGTGGTACATCCACACACCACCGTGTACATCTCACCCGATATCTACAGCTGTCAGACCAACGATAATATAACCAGGGGAGTGGTACATCACACACACCGTGTACATCTCACCCGATATCTACAGCTGTCAGACCAACGATAAATATAACCAGGGGAGGTGGTACATCCACACACACCGTGTACATCTCACCCATATCTACAGCTGTCAGACCAACGATAATAAACAGGGGAGGTGGTACATCCACCACACACGTGTACATCTCACCCATATCTACAGCTGTCAGACCAACGATAATATAAAACAGGGGAGGTGGTTACATCCACACACACACCGTGTACATCTCAACCATAATCTACAGCTGTCAGACCAACGATAATATAACCAGGGGAGGTGGTACATCCACACACACCGTGTACATCTCACCCAAATATTACAGCTGTCAGACCAACGATAATATAACCAGGGGGGTGGTACATCCACACACACCGTGTACATCTCACCAATATCTACAGCTGTCAGACACAATGAATATAACCAGGGGAGGTGGTAATCCAACACACACACCGTGTACATCTCACCCAATATCTACAGCTGTCAGACCAACGATAATATAACCAGGGGAGGTGGTACATCCACACACACACGTGTACATCTCACCCAATATCTACAGCTGTCAGACCAAGATAATAAACCAGGGGAGGTGGTACATCCACACACACACCGTGACATCTCACCCAATATCTACAGCTGTCAGACCAACGATATATAACCAGGGGAGGTGGTACATCCACACACACCTGTACATCTCACCCAATATCTACAGCTGTCAGACCAACGATAATATAACCAGGGGAGGTGGTACATCCACACACACACCGTGTACATCTCACCCGATATTACAGCTGTCAGACCAACGATAATATAACCAGGGGAGGTGGTACATCCACACACACCGTGTACATCTCACCCGATATTACAGCTGTCAGACCAACGATAATAACCAGGGGAGGTGGTACACCACACACACGTGTACATCTCACCCGATATCTACAGCTGTCAGACCAACGATAAATAACCGGGGAGGTGGTACATCCAACACACCGTGTACATCTCACCCAATATCTACAGCTGTCAGACCAACGATAATATAACCAGGGGAGGTGGTACATCCACACACACCGTGTACATCTCACCCAGATATCTACAGCTGTCAGACCAACGATAATATAACCAGGGGAGGTGGTACATCCACACACACCGTGTACATCTCACCCAATATCTACAGCTGTCAGACCAACGATAATATAACCAGGGGAGGTGGTACATCCACACACACCGTGTAAATCTCACCCAATATCTACAGCTGTCAGACCAAGATATATAACCAGGGGAGGTGGTACATCCACACACACACCGTGTACATTCACCCAATATCTACAGCTGTCAGACCAACGATATAATATAACCAGGGGAGGTGGTACACACAACACACACGTGTACATCTCACCCAATATCTACAGCTGTCAGACCAACGATATATACCAGGGGAGGTGGTACATCCACACACACCGTGTACATCTCACCCGATATCTACAGCTGTCAGACCAACGATAATATAACCAGGGGAGGTGGTACATCCACACACAATGTACATCTCACCCATATCTACAGCTGTCAGACCAACGATAATTAACCAGGGGAGGGGTACATCCACAACACACCGTGTACATCTTCACCCATATCTACAGCTGTCAGACCAACGATAATATAACCAGGGGAGGTGGTACATCCACCACACACCGTGTACATCTCACCAATATCTACAGCTGTCAGACCAACGATAATATAACCAGGGGAGGTGGTACATCCACACCAAACGTGTACATCTCACCCGATATCTACAGCTGTCAGACCAACGATAATATAACCAGGTGGAGTGGTACATCCATACACACCGTGTACATCTCACCCAATATCTACAGCTGTCAGACCAACGATAATATAACCAGGGGAGGTGGTACATCCACACACCGTGTAAATCTCACCCGATATCTACAGCTGTCAGACCAACGATAATATAACCAGGGGAGGTGGTACATCCACACACACACCGTGTACATCTCACCCGATATCTACAGCTGTCAGACCAACGATAATATACAAATAATACCTACAAACCAGGTGACTACGGTCTGAGAGGCGGAAGGCTATTGCAGAAGGAAACACAGCCAGAAAGTGTTATTACAGTTTATTATCTAACTTAACTGGCATGTTAACGTCTACATTGCACTCACTCCAATTCCATTTAAATCTATTTCCTCTCTCTCCCCTATAATCAAAGCAGAAGCTTTCCAGCTGTAAATTCCTTCCCATTTAAAGACATATTACCAGGCTTGGGCCCATTGGCAGCTTCTAGGGAAGTTTATATGAAAGTGGGTTAGGAATCATTGGGATATTTATCATTATCTGAACAGCAACAGGGAAAGAATTTTTGCACCAAAGTACAAGGCTCCATGTACATGTTTAATTCTGTTGGCCGACGAGCCATCTAAGGCTGGCCGTTTCACCGAAAACCGCGCTTACGTGGCGGCTTTCGTCAGTGTTGTATGGAATCCGTCCAGTAAGGTCAATGAACGAGGCTGACACGAGTCGCCCTATACGTACCATTGTCGGGCCATCGAGGACTTAATCTCCTTCCCCTCCTTCGTTGACATATGTTCTCCAATGTCAGAGATGGCAGAATTTACCACGTCTGTGTTTGTGTCTCAGGTTTGTGGTGTCCAGTCTCTGTTGTGTGTTTGTGTACTACAGTTGTGTTTGTGTATCGGTGTGTTTTTGTGTATTGTTTTGTGTATATTGTGGTTTGTGTATGTGTGTCTGTGTCTGGTATGTTTGTTTCTATGATTGTGTGTTTGTGTATAGTTTGGTGTCCAGTACATGTTTGTGTTTGTGTATATGTTGTGGTTTTGTGTATAGATTGTGTTACAGTATATGTTGTGTGTGTATAGTATGTGTTGTATGTTTGTGTATAGGTTGTGTGTTGTGTTGTTGTGTGTTGGGTTGGTTGTGTGTTTGGGTATGGTTGTGTGTTTTGGGTTGGTGGTTGTGTGTCTGTTGTGTGTTTGTGTTAGGTTGTGTGTTTTGTTTTTGTGTGTTTTGTGTATGGTTGTGTGTACGTTTGTGATAGTTGTGTGTACAAGTTGTGTATGTGTATAGGTTTGTGTTGTACGTATATTTTGTGTGTTTATATAGGTTGTGTGTGTCAGTTATTGTTGTGTTTGTGTAATAGGTTGGTAGTACATTGTTGGCGGATTTGTTGTATGGTTGTGTGTGATAGGGGTGCGGAGATTGTGTGTACCCGCTGACATGAATGATGGTGAGGGTATAGCTTTTACGATTTACAGAATAGCGTAAAGAGAAAACTGCATTGTTGTACTATTAAAGCTGTGTGGTAAGGCTCGAGCTATTATGTTGGGAGGTGTTCGTATTCTGCTCAGGTGGATAGATAAGACAAAGAAGAGAGAGAAGGAAAGAAAGTGTGGTCTTGTGAGACAGATGGTAATACATGGATGACGTACGTATTTCATTAGGTATCAGCGTTGTGTGGTGAGTCAAGTGTATAAATGTTGTGTATTTCTTTGTCAAGGAATCGGTATTCGTGTGGAGCGGGTAATGGTTTTGTGAATAGAAGCCGCGTGTGGATCATATAAGAATAGTAATGAGTGGACTGCGTTCAATTATATGTTGTGTGTTTGTGTATAGGTTGTGTGTACAGTATATGTTGTATATAGGTTGTGTGTACAGTATGTGTATGTGTATAGGTTGTGTGTACAGTATATGTTGTGTGTTTGTGTATAGGTTGTGTTTGTGTATAGGTTGTCTATTTGTGTATATGTTATGTGTACAGTATATGCTGTGTTTGTCTATAGGTTGTATGTACATTATATGTTGTGTGTTTGTGTATAGGTTGTGTGTACAGTATATGTT
>CM033477.1:154572500-154634500 GCA_019447015.1 Hymenochirus boettgeri
TTTGGGTAAATAGGTTTGTTGTTTTTCGGTAATAGGTTGTGTGTACATATTGTGTGTGTTTGTTATAGGTTGTGTGTTTTATGTATTATGTTGTGGTGTTGTGTATGGTTGTTGGTGTACAGTATATGTTGTATATTAGGTTGTGTGTACAGTTGTGTATAGGGTATAGTTGTGTGGTACAGTATATTTGTGTTTTGTATATGTTTTTAGGTTGTGTGTGCAGATTTGTTGTGTTTGTGTTAGGTTGTGTGTACAGCATTGTTGTGTGTTTTGTATAGTTGTGTGTACAGTATATGTAGTATGTTTGTAAAGTTTACATACTGATTTGTGTATAGGTTGTGGTTACAGTAATAGTTGTGTGTTTTGGTGTATGGTTTTTTCCGTATATGTAGTGTATTGAGTATAGGTTTGGTGTACAGTATTTGTGTATATAGGTGTGTGTCAGTATGTGTTTGTGTAGGGGGTGTGTACAGTATATGTTGGTGTGTTTTGTGTATAAGTGGGTTTTTGTATGTTTTGTGTGTTGTGTATATGTTATGTGTACAGTATATGCTGTGTTTGTGTATGTTGTTTTGTACTATCTTGTTGTTGTGTGTTGTGTGGTGTGTGTGTTTGTGTAAGAAGTTGTGTGTACAGTACATGTTGTGTTTGTGTATATGTTGTGTGTTTGTGTATAGATTGTGTGTACGTTTGTGTGTTGGTGTATAGTTTGTGTGTTTATTTGTGTTTTTGTGTGTGGTTGTGTTAAGTTGGTGTGTTTGGGGTGGGTGTGTGTTTGGGTCTATGTTGTGTTTTGGTTAGGTTGTGTGTTTATCTAATGTGTGGTGGTTTTTTGTATAGGTTGTGTGGTTTTTGTTTGTTGTGTTTGTGTACTAAGGTTTGTGTTGTACACGATCTTGTGTGTGTATTTAGAGTTGTGTGTACAGTATGTGTGGTATCGTTGTAGGTTTCATCATACTGCATTTGTGGTTATAGTGTCTCGTTTGTGTGTCAGATCATCGGTTGTGTGTTTGTGATCAGCTTGTTCTGTGTACGTACTGTCCGCCTGTTTTGTCCCGAGTTTCCCCTCCTGCCTTTGTGTCCTGAGCGTATTTTGTGTGTACCGTATATGTGTGTGTTTTTGTGTTCTCGGTTGTGGGTGTACCTGTACTCATGTACACGTATGTTTAGGTAAAGTTTAAAACAACATACTGGATTGGTGTCTAGGTTGTGTGTACAGTATCTGCTTGATGTGTTGTGTATCAAGGTTGTTATGTACCAGTATATGTCGTGTTCTTTGAGTATTAGGGTTGTTCGTGTCACTATTGTTGTATATAAAGGTTGTGTGTACAGTATATGTTGTGTGTTTGTGTCTAGGTTGTGTGTTTGTGTATAGGTTGTGTGTACAGTATATGTTGTGTGTGTATAGTATGTGTTGTATGTTTGTGTATAGGTTGTGTGTTTGTGTATAAGTTGTGTGTTTGGGTATAGGTTGTGTGTACAGCATGTGTTGTGTGTTTGTGTATAGGTTGTGTGTACAGTATATGTAGTATGTTTGTAAAGGTTTACAATACTGACTTGTGTATAGGTTGTGTGTACAGTATATGTTGTGTGTTTGTGTATAGGTTGTTTGTACATACACAAACACAAACAACAACAACAGCTAACCTCCAACCAGTGTACACACAACCTATACACAAACACACAACATATACATAAACACACAACCTATACACAAAACAACAACATATACTGTACACACAACCTATACCAAACACAACAACCTAACCCAACACACACAACTTATACACAAACACACAACCTGTACACAAACATACAAACATACGAGACACACACAAACAACTGTGTACACACAAAACCTTACACAACCACACAACCTATACACAAACACAAACATATACGTACACCACTATACACAACACAAACAACATATACTGTACACACAACATATACACAAACACAAACATATACTGACACAAACTATACACAAACATACAACATAGACTGAACACCACAAATATAGACAAACACACAACCATACAAAACCAAACGATACACAAACACACAACCTAACTGTACACACAACTATCACAAACAACAACCTATACACAAACACACAACCTATACACAAAACAACATATACTCTACACAAACTATACTGTACACACAACCTATACACAAACACACAACAAATAATGTACATACAACCTATAGACAAACACAGCCTATACTGTACACATAACATATACACAAATAGACAACCTATACACAAACACAACCTACACCAAAACACACAAAATATACTGTACACACAACCTATCACAAACACACAACATATACAAAACACACAAACCTATACCACAAAACAACATATACGTGTACACAACTATACCCAAACACAAACCTACCCAAACACCCAACCATACCCAAACACAAACTTATACACAAAACACACAAACCATACACAAACATACAAACACATACTATACACACACAACAATACTGTATGTACACACAACCTATACACAAACACACAACATATACACAAACACAACATGTACAGTACACAACCTATAACAAACACACAAACCTATACACCAAACACACAACATATAATGTACACACAACCATACACAAAACACAGCAGAACGGTACACATAACATATACACAAACACACAACTATACACAACCTATACACAAACACGCAACATATACTGTACACACAACCTATACACACACACATTACTGTACACACAACCTATATACAACATTACTGTACACACAACCTATACTCAAATACACTACATATACTGTACAAACAACCTATACACAAAACACACAAAATATACTGTACACACAAACTATACACAAATCAGTATTGTAAACCTTTACAAACATACTACATATACTGTACACACAACCTAGACACAAACACACAACAATATACTGTACACACAACCTATACATAATCAGTATTGTAAACCTTACAAACATACTACAAGACTGTACACATAACATATACACAAACACACAACCTATATACAACATATACCTGTACACACAACCTATACACAAACACACAACATACATAAACACACAACCTATACCAAAACAAACAACATATACTGTACACACAACCTATACCGAAACACACAACCTATACCACAAAACACACACCTATACCCAAACACACAACTTATACACAAACACACAACATAACAAACAACAACACATAATTACACAACACACAATACTGTACACACAACCTATTCACAAACAACACACAACACACACAAACAAAACATGTAGTACAACTATACAACCACAACAAACCTATACACAAAACACACAAACAATAATACACACAACCTATACACAAAACACGCATATATGTACAAAAACATAACACAAACACACAAACTAACAACAAACACACTTATTACACAAACACACAACATATACTGTACACACAGCCTATAACAAACACATACTGACACACACTATATACAACAATACTGTACACACAACCTATATTCAAATACACTACATATACTGTACAAACAACCTATACACAAACACACAACATATACTGTACACACAACCTATAAACAAATCAGTATTGTAAACCTTTACAAAACATACTACATATACTGTACACACAACCTATACACAAACACACAACAATGCTGTACACACAACCTATACACAAACACAACAAATATGCACACAAACCTATATACAAACACACAACATATACTGTACACACAACCTTACACTACACATACTGTACACACAACCTATATAAACATATACTGTACACACAACCTTACACAAACACACAACATATAACATAAACACCAACCTATACACAAACACACAACATATACTGTACACACAACCTATACCCAAAACAAACCACCTATACCCAAAACACAAACCTATACCCAAACACACAACTTATACACAAACACACAACCTATACACAAACTACAAAACACATACTATACACACACAACATATACTGGCACACAATCTATACACAAAACACAACACATATACACACAAACACAACATGTACGTACACACAACCTATACACAAACACACAACATATATGTACACAAAACCTATACACAGACACAGCATATACTGTACACATAACATATACACAAACACACAACCTATACAACAAACACAACTTATACACAAACACACAACATATACTGTACACACAGACATACACAAACACATACTGTACACACAACCTATATACAACATATACGGTACACACAAACCTATACTCAAATACACTACATATACTGTACAAACAACCTATACACACACACAACATATACTGTACACACAACCTATACAAAAATCAGTATTGTAACCTTTACAAACATACTACATTACTGTACACACAACTTACACAAACACAAACAAGCTGTACACACACCTACTACACAAACAACAACAAATACTGCACACACAACCTATAACAAACACACAACATAACTGACACACAACCTATACACATACAATACATATACTGTACACACAACCTATACACAAAATGAACAACAATACTGAACACACAACCTTACACAAAACGACAACATATACTGAAACACACAACCATACACAAACACAACATATACTGTACACACAACCTATACACAAAGCTGGAAAGTATGCATACACAACAACATGTGCACAGATGCAATTTGCACAAGCAAAATGCACACACACACTGACACCGTTCACCAACATAAATACATGTTTTGTGAACATCACTTAGGAATCAGTGCCAGGTTGTCCCTATTTGACAGGTTGTCCCAACTGCAGGAACTTAAATCCCGTCTAAGGAATGGGCCTGGCAGTCCGCCCACAGAACACCCCTAACCCATCTTCTGCCTCACCCTTCCACTCTCTGTTCCGCCCCACCCATTCTCCAACCGCCGCCATGCCCCACCGCTCGGGTGGGTGGGATACTGTCATCCCTGCTTTAAGAAGGTTTTAGCAAATCAGAAACGCGATACCCTTTTATTTTTTAGCTATTATCTCATTTATATTTGTTATGCCGGTGTATGTGGTTCTATTCTATTGCCATATTACTGTGTATACAAGTATAAATAAAATGAATGGGTGTATGGAGGAAGCTCACAATGATCTCAGCTGTTTATCCTCCAAGTGGATTCTTTGTGCAGCTGATGGTTGGACCTGAGGGGTCAAAGTTTTGTTACTCAGATGATGTCCTTGCAGAGTGGCTGGTAGATTATTCTAAATGCAAACACACAGAGACCTGCAACAACTGTAACACTACAAGAAATCCCACTAAACCTCCAAGGGATTGGGGGACGTAATGTGAGTTTAGACAGGTTCTTGGCGTAAAAACAACAGTAAGGCAGAGGCCACACAATGCCGGACGACAATGGTTGTGAAAAGCGCGCTCGGCACTTGTTTTATCCACGTTACCGTCCGTTTGCTCTGTGATGTGCAATACTCTGCAATCGAAGGCGTGCTGTTTGCAAAACATGGGGATCGGGTGCGCTCCAAGAACGGAGTGGCATCCGCATTGACGTGAGAAAACATGGCAGTGTGGTTGCTCTAACAGAGGTGGTGGGGATTATAAAATTCAATTTCCTGAGCAATTGGATGGTTGGAGGTTATATATATTTTTAACATTACACCAATGCTGTTGTATCTGTTTTACTGCCCTCAGAAATGACCCTCTCTTAAGGGTAAATTACAGGTATTTAAAGACTAGTTATAGAGCACACTGGAAATTACTATGTTATTAAAGGGCATTATAGTGAGAAAATATTTTTTTAAAATTCCTTCTGAGTATATAGTCTATATAGAGTCTATACAACAGCTTTAGGGCCCTCGGTTCGATAAAAAATTACTGTGCACAGAATATAAATTATTAGCAATTATATTATTCCTTTAATAGCAGGCTGCTTGTGTGTCTATTGTTTATGGTTTATTATTATTATTGTGGATTTATGGATCTGTAGCACTTTACAATTACTGTATATACTCGAGTATAAACCAACCCGAGTATAAACCAGGTACCTAATTTTACCTGAAAAAAGGAGTAAAGTGATTGACTCGAGTATAAACCAAGGTTAGAAATTATGACCACTACTGCCTTCTGATTCTGTTATGTTTTGAAGCTTAGTTTCCTATAAATGGATAGCAGATTTCCCATACAGTATCCCATACAGTAATAGCCAAATCCAGTATGTCTATTACTGTATGGGGCTACCGTATGGGAATTCTGCGTCTATTTAAAGGGAACTAAAGCCTCAAAATAATACAGAATCAAAACTATTACAATAGACACCACCCTCCTGATTCTGTATTGTGGGTTAGTTGCCCTTTAAATCCCACACAGTAACCCCTATTCCTTGCCAATCCAGATGTTTTGGAATATAACTCCCAGCATGCCTTGTGCTGTGAGTTGTAGTTTCCAAACATCTGAGAGCTATCTATCCTATCTATCTATCCTATCTGTCTATCCTATCTATCTATCCTATCTATCTATGCTATCTATCTATGCTATCTATCTATCTATCCATCACTATCTATCTATCCATCTATCTATCTATCTATCTGGGTTAACTGATAGTTATTTTATACACATAAGTGATAGAACTCTGTGCTATTTTTTTGATCTGACTGAGACTTTCCTTCTAGAGCTTGCAAATATTTATTTTAGTGGATTAGTGATCCATATAGAAATGCTACGTCTAAATGATAATGGAGGGCCAATTGGCATCTCAGTATCTCATACTCAAGTATAAACCGAGGTTTGATTTTCAGGCTTTTTTTAAAGCCTGAAAACCTCGGTTTATACTCGAGTATATACGTTACATGTATACATTCACATCTCTGCCCTGAAGAGCTTACAATCTAGCACATGTATTTGACACATACAACCTATCAGTATGTCTTTATGACAGACATCCCACCCTGCCGAAACTGGCTTCCGGCAGGGTGGGGAGAAGGAGGCGTGGCCAAGTGATGTTGCACTCACTGACGTCACTAAAGGGTCGGGGTGGGGGCGGAGTCAGGGGAGGGACCATACGTCCCAGCCATGCCTCTAACGTGACGTAAATTAGGTACGTTAGACGGGTGGCTAGGGGGGCGCGTAACGCCGTGTGACGTAATTTATGTACATAGGAGGCGTGGCCAGAAGAAAGAAGGCGTTCTGGAGGCGGACTCTCACGTAGGTTCGGGTCGAGGGAGTTTGGGGTGGTCTCGCCCCAAAACCACGCCTCCTATGTGAGACTCCCGCAACTCCCGGGAGGGGTGGGATACCTGTTATAATTGTGGGGGAAACCGGAGTGCCTGGAGGAAACCCAGCAAGCACGGGGGGAACATACAAACTCAGATGTGTCCAATGTGTGGAATCGAACGAGGACATGGTGTCATGTTTAAAGGGTATTTCACCCTTTAAACTAACTTTCCCATAAAATAGAATTGGTCCCCCAGCCCCAACCGCATTTATTAGAGCAAGAAAGTCCCCCGATCTTTACTTACCTTACCTTCTCGTTCGCCGCACAATCCTGGCCCTCTGCTTGATAGAACTACAAGCAGGGGGCGGGACCAGCAGCCGCACCTGTGATTGGCTGAGAGGCAGCCAATCATGGACGCGGCTGCCAGCAGTGTAGACGGCGAAGGAGAGGGGTAAGGTAAGTAAAGATCGGGGGACTTTCTTGCTCTAATAGTAATGCGGTTGGGCGGGGGACCAATATCTATATTAGGGAAAGGGGTTTAATGCTAGGGGAGGGAGACCAAATGGGAGGGAGAGGGAGGGGGAGGGGCTCTTCTGCGCATGGCAAACTTCTCCCGGAGGGGAGACAGGAGGCAGAGTCCTATATGGACTCTGCAGCACTTTGGTGGCCAATTTTGTGACTTTGGGGAAGGATTACAGAGTATCCATTTGGATCTGGGATGTAAGGTAAGGATTTTTAGACACTACAGATTGGGGCCAGTAGGGGGGGGTTATAGTTTTGGGGGTAGACATGCCCTTTAATAAGTTAATGAGAACTACCAGTAAATATAAAATGTAAATGATCCACATTAGATTATATTATTCCTAACTAGCGGACAGCTGGAACTGCCGAGAAATTGGAATTGCGGCTTTCTGGCTTTTCGGAAGAGCCCTACCTGCTCTAACCCTACCACCACCACCACCAGAGCTATTGGCTGAAATGCTCATGACTTTTCTGTATCAAGACTGATAACCAATCATAATCGCTAGGGAAAGGCGGAAGGAATCTGGAAATATCAGGAATTTTAGAATTATTCTAAGGCTTATTTTACAATTTTATTCAGTTCTTTTACCTTCATTGAACATTAATATGAAATATTAGAAGCACTTATAGTTTATCTAGTGAAATGCAATTCCTAGTTTGGATCCAATTTTCATGCCCAGATCCATTTGGGCCAAGTTTATACTGTAGGTGATACCTACCTATTAAACCAATGACCCAATGTTATTTAACTCCCTGCAAAACACAAGTTTCTTATTCCATTTGGCTGCTTTAACAGGTTCAACATCCAGAATTGAACTGAAAGTTTCAGGGTCTTGACTGGGAGTCATCCAGTTACAGCCAATGGCTACCCAGGTTTTGGAATTTAGGTTAAACTTTCCATACCCTTGCCTCTGCCATATGGGGGAGTGCCCATGGGAATTATCTGCTTGTTTAAGGCCTGGTACACACAAGTCAATCCACAGATCATAATCTAATAATTCCAGAGATGATATTGGGCACTCGGGCAGCCAATTGGCTGAGGAATTCTAGACTTGGGTGTAAGACACCTAAGAAATCCCTTGATAGCCATACATGCGACAATATTATGTAGCAAATGGATGATAACAGAATCATAGCAATACATTTTATTCAGCATGTCCAAAGGACCAATTTTCATGGTCAGATTTGGCCATCAGTCACCAATTAACAAAATAACGATTAAGACTTATCTTACAAAAATATATTGCAGCCTTCAGGATCCATTTTTGTGCATTTCGGTCAAGGTGGTAAAAGTATAATAAATCAGCGTTAGCTTGTGTTAACTTTACAGTATGGCCACTCTGAACCAATAAAGTGAACGCACAGCGCCTCTTTTGGCAGTGCTCTTATGCACAGACACTTGCTAGTACTGATGTACTCTGTCCATTCAACACGGCTCAGAATGTTAAAATACTTTCATTGTTCCTTGTACAGATCAGATTCTGAGGGCTCATTACACGAGAATGATTTTGCAGTTTTTCAAAAAGTACGTACATTTCCGTTTACAGTAATGCACTCCGGTCCATTTAAAAAAAGCGGCTGTTGTACGCATTACTTTCCAGATAAATGTATTCATCTTTATGATAAGCACCTGCAAACCCAGATAAATGAATGGAAAAAATGGATTCTAAGGAATATTACACAGTGATGCTATTTTGGGTTTATGTTTTTTATAGAAAGGATAGTTCAGTTCCTTTATACCAGGTATATAAGAACCAAATAAGGGGCCTTTGCAATTAAAATTAGCTGTAAATAAGGTGCCAAGGGAATACGATGGCTTTTCTGCTGTAATTTTTTAAAGAAATCTATAATACTTATAATAATTATTATTATTATATTACATTGTAGAGAATAGTAAAATGGAATTAAACCTTTAAATCGGGAGTGCCCAAACTAGCCAACCACAAGGACTGAGATGCTTGGCCCCACCCTGCCTCACCTACACCATGACCTACTTAACCTGACCCTTCCTGCCTTATGCCCAACCTACCCAATGCTCCATGTGCCACAAAATAGTAAGATCAGGCTGTATGTTGGTCTTTAAAGGGATGCCCAGCCCCATCGATACTTCCATAAGGAACTCCCCAACCCAGAGACGGGTTATTATTATTATTATTATTATTGATTTATATAGCGCCAACATCTTCCGTGGCGTTTACATTACATACAGGGTAATACATGTTAACAAAGTATAAATATTACATACACAAGTAATACATAATATAATAAACAGAGTGATGAGTTTCTTACAGCAATACCGTGATACAATAAGAAAGAGGACCCTGCCCAAAGAGCTTACAGACTTATGGGGGTGAGACATAAGGTTGCGGGAATCGGTAGGCTGTAAATAGATGGCAGTGGAGCGTGAAAGGCGGGTTGGATACATATTGGGTAGTAAGGGGGTAATGTCTAGGCCAGGTTATACGCTAGCCTAAAGAGGTAGGTTTTAAGGTTACGTTTGAAGGTGTTAAGGGATGGTGATGTGTTAAGGGATGGTGAGTTCCGGAGGAGAGGGGCAGCACGAGTAAAGTCCTTAATGCGGGATGGGAAGAGGTGACCAGGGTGGATGAGAGGAGGGTATCGCTTTCAGAGCGGAGGGTTGCGCCTGGGACGGTATTACTGATCACCTTGAGATATATGGAGGGGCTGTGTTGGATAGTGCTTTATAGGATAAGATAAGCAGTTTGAACTGGATCCTTTGCTTGATGGGCAACCAGTGGAGGGACTGACAGAGAGGAGGGCATTAGAGAAGTGAGAAGGAATTATGAGCCGGGCAGCAGAGTGAGAATGGATTGAAGCGGTGCCAGACGGTGTGTTTGATAAAACCACACCAGGAGTGTGTTGGCAGTAGTCTACCCGGGATGATTAGGGCATAGACTAGAATTTTTGTAGCTTTATTCGATAGGAAGGGTCGAATGCGTGAGATGTTTTTGAGTTGGAGCCGACAGGAGTTGGCAAGCAAATTGACATGAGGTTTGAAGGAAAGATCAGAATCTAGCGTTATTCCCAGGCAGCGGACATGAGGAGAGGGGATATGGGTGTGTTGTTAATATTAATAGAAGTAGGGAGGGGAACAGATCGTGAGGTTGGGGAAAGGACAAGTTCAGTCATGTCCATGGTATTCTCCTCTTGTACCTGCAGTCCCTGTACCAAGTATTTCCTTCCAATCTCCGCCAGCAGAGGACTGACAGTTTTTCACCTCCTCTGAAATCTCAGTGAGCTCTTTAAGAGCTTGGGCGGCTGTAGTGAAGGCGTGCCAGTAAGCAGGCCTATATCATTGGGCGTGACTGAAACTGCTACTAGGAAGGATGACACCAGCACAGAGATCTGAGGAAAATGAAGGAAAGTGTAGTATCTCGGTCTCTGTGTTTGGGGGTTCCATAACCTAAACCTAGATGGGTTTATGTTATTTAAGGGTAACTGTGGGCGAAAAATTACTATAGGTAAATTGACCGGAATTGCTTTTTCTGTGTATTTTTGCAATTACTTTAATAACTTTTTTACATAGTTTTGAAGAATTTACATTTTTATGTGTAAACATGGTAGCAGCATCACCAGATCCCCTGCACTTCCTGTTCTGAAACATGTGGCAATCCCTCTTCCCTTTGTCTTCTTCTCCTTCCCCTCTCCTTGCAGTCCCCTTGAAACCCCCTCTGGCCACTCCCCGCCTTCTCAAGTCAATGTAAATCAATTTCTAACTGGTTTCTTCTGCTTTTTCCTGCACCGAGCATGTGCCAACCGCAGATTAGAAGGAGGAAGTAGTTTGTGAGCAGATTCAGAACTCCCACCCCCTTTCTGATCAGTGATTTCTTCATATCTGGGCTGTTGCAGCACATAGAGATTTGGTTGATGGCTCATTTTAAAGGTAGGAACCTGGCCTTCATACAAAATCAACTTGTTTAGAGACCACAGTTCCCCTTTAAAGGGAATATTCAGCACTAATACATTTACTTCTGAAGTTTCTCATTTTTTTCTCAGTAGAGAAATAAATGTTTATAAATATACTGTATCTATAGTGTTCATTATGGTTAAAGTCTCTGTGTGATTTAGTTGCTCCGTAGAGATCTGAGCATGTTTGACCCACCCAATAGCCAATCACTAGAAATTACTGTTAGGAAGTGTTGCATCCTGGGAGACCCTGAATGGCAGCTTACTACTGACCACAAAATATACCAAGGGTATAAATTAGACATATGTAGAATACCTGGTATATTACTAACAATTAAGTTTTTTCTCTACTGAACTTTCCTTTTAATTACAACCCCCTAAGTGACCACTCAATAAAACATTTTATTGGTTGCAGGATCAGTCACTTTGGCTGGCGTCGGAATTGGTATTGTGATGGCCAAAATCAAAGCTAACTTTTTAATTCCCCTTTCTTTCTTATATAGCGCTACATATTCCGCAGCACTTTACATATATGTACCCTATTCACATCAGGCCCTGCCCTGAAGAACTTACAATCTAAGCACATTTATTTGACACATACAACCTATCAGTATGTCTTTATGATTGTGGGGGAAACCGGAGAGCCCGGAGGAAACCCACGCAAGCACGGGGAGAACATACAAACTCCTTACAGATGCGTCCCATGGTGGAATCAAACTCAGGAACTCAGCGCTGCAAGGGATCAGTGCTAACCACTGAGCCACCGTGCTGCCCACTGTTATGTTACACCCACCAAAACTGGTTGTATTACCCATAGATACCTAAAGTATTTATTTTGATGTGATATGTCTGCAGGTATGAGAAACGCCGGAACAGGACAGCAATTTCTGCAGCTATTAATATATTTTTTTAGACAGGAACAGGATATAATCAGTGTAAACCTGAGCAGGTTGTTAAAAGGAAACACTCGACTTTTAAGAGTTTTCAGGGATTGAAGATTAATGAGAAAGTTCACACCAAAGCTAATAATACTATGTTGTGAAATAAGCCCCCCAAACCCCTCAAATTTGCTGGTGAACCCACCCAATCATCTGCTATTAGCTGTACCTTCTCCACTGAACATGGCTCATCACCTTTGGAGATGATTTGTCTGTATCGTAACGAATTCAAACCTTTCCTCATGGTCAGTATCCAGTGATTTGTTATCCTCTCTATTTTCATAAATGGTTGGAATTTATCCCCCTTCCAGTCATGGTGGGTGTCTGCACACTGCAGGGTTATGGAGCTGATCACTTTAACATATGATAATGTATGTTAAGAATAGGTCTGGTAGAAATGTTCCTATATATTTATTGCAATATTATATATTTTACTGGTGGGCGTTCATTTCTTTAATTTCAATAAAAGATTCCAGGCCGACTTATATCTTCACATATTTATACTTTAAAACAGCAGCTACGATCCTTCCATTTTATAACTTTACGTGCGGAGTCTTAAAATTCGGCTTTGTGAAATCAAAGACCCCGGAGCAAATTATAGCAATTAACATAATATTAGTTGGAGACGCAAGACAGAATGTTGAGTTTCCAGTATTTCGGTCTTAATGTAAAAAAAAAAAAACAAAGGAGAATTCAAAAGTGCATTGCTCAGGTTTGTACCCCTGCTGTGGCGGCTAAACTGGGAATAAATGAGCACCATTCTGTCGGCAGACTACAAGAGCAAAGAATTCTGGGAATTGTCTCGTGATTGTTACAATACCACACGTTTAGGCAGTACCACTGGTATCAGGCACTTGTAAGGTATGACCAGTAACCTTTTCATTGGACCGTTAGTGTTATAGTGTCTTCCTGTTTCTCTAAACACATTAAAATACTAAATCAAATATGGCATAACAAAAATAATGCCTTATTCCAATAATCTCCCCCTAAATCAACATTTCCCTGACATACAGCCAAATTTCTAACCAAACATGCACACCTAAACTTCAGAGAGTACTGCTGTAATCGCCCCCTCCCCTAGCTCCATGCCTCAGACATGCTCAGTCTGGGGGTTTCCTTTTCCTCTGTTAGATTTTTGCTTTTCATCATTTTCTTTGTCTTTGTAACCTACTTTTCCTCTTATTATATTTACGTTATCGTTCATTTCTGTTTGCTTGGTGATAATAAGCCGTAAGTTCCAACATTGCATCCTAAGTAGTGACTGGTATAATGGTTTATTGCCATACAAAGAAGAATGGCAGATATAATGCCCAGCCCATCAGCTACATGAGACAATCCTCAGCTTACCCTGAGCCTAATCTTATGAATAAAGCAGCTGCACAAACAGTTGATTGGTTACATATGGGATGGCCAACCTGCAGCTCTCCAGATGCTTGCAAACTACGACTCCTAGAATTTAGGAATGCTGGGAGTTGAAGTTTGAAAGTATCGGCTTTCTGTTTGGACATTCCGAGTTAATGCAGCAGATGTTCTATGTGTTTGCACATAAGTGAGTTAAGAAATAATTAGGTGGATGATAGATCTTTGCGTTTAAAATCTTGTGCCCATTGGTGCAATTTGTGTTGCAATGCATAGGTGCCACAAATAGGGTAAAGATTACATGACTTGCATGTTGTGTAAGCCTCACTAGTCCTGTGAAGGTACGATACAGATCACTGCACATGACTGTGAACTTGTACATGTGCGTCCGCCTTATAGAATCAAACTCAATTGATGAATTAAAGGAAACATTGCAATGGTGTCGGGGATTTTATTTCTGTTTAATTGGGTCTCTAGTTTACTTCTGTTATTCCAGCCCCAGAAAGGTCTGTAGCAGGACCAAGGGGCTCCTGAATGAGTTCTGGTACAGATATCCAGGGATGGAAGGGTAAGCTCAGGGGCCAGTGACTGGTGCAGGATGTAGGTAGTGAAAATACAGCATGAGATGGCATTTGTCCACCAGGGTTGCGCTCAGGCTGTGCTCTGTGACTGGGGCTTGTTTTGTTCCTGTTGGGTTTCCATAGTTTTGTTATCCAATATGGCAGCCTACAGGATCTCTGGTGCCGCTGGGAAGCTTCGCTTACAACCTGCAAGAAAGTATATTCAATATGAAAGAGTACCTGCTGTGTTAGTCAATACAGTACTAAGTTACAGTGAGAGGAAACAAGCAGTTGTTATATCTCCTGTAAGAGGAATGATAATGATGCACTTCCTTTCTGGAATGCTGGGAAGAAAATGCAAATGGGCATTAACCATCACTAGAAGTAAATGAATTTAATACAAATATGTGTTACTTACCTTAGAACTTACAGGTCTTTCCTGATAAAATAGTTCACACCTCTATTATTTTAGTCAATGAAAAGTGTTTCTGGGCACAGAAATCGACACCTTTTGATCCTTTTAAAAATAGGGCCCTAAGATTCCTATAGGACTAGTCTATATCGCCACCTGCTCTGACTTTACTTTTAGAAACATCATGGCTGCTGCTGCCTTACCCTTTTCCCCTCCCGCACCAGATAGCATAATAGCATGACTTATGAATTATGATTTTATGTGTGGTGTGGCCAATGCGTATCCAGTGCACAGATCAGCACGCGCTATAAAAAGCTGACGGAGAAATTGTAACTGAGTGCAGATGAGTGACACAGCAGAGACACAGCGCGTACAGATAATCTAGAAAGACTCTCGGGCGTCAATCTGTTTATCACATTAGGGACGTGTCATTTAAAGGGACATGATTTATTCTTTGGTTGGATTCTATGACATCATAACCTTCATCAGGCTGCACTGTCAAAGCATTGCATCCTGCTACAATTTTAGCATTGATGAATGAATCACAGAGGATTTTAGATGTTAGCGTTAAGCGATATTATATCAGGGGATCTGAACAGATCGTATACAATTAATGCCATAGTTCCTAATATTTATATTCATTTTTAATAGGCAGTTTCTGGCCTGTGCTGCTGTGGCCTAGCCCTAAGTCAAGGGAAATAAGGTTTAGGGTGCAACAGGTGGCATTGAATTTTACTGAAGAGTTGTCACGGAAACATAGAATTTACCCAGAAGTCTTTTTCATGAGGAATATTGCATATTAATAGACAACAATAGTGTCTCCCATTTTAAAACCGGTCCTCACCCCCCAGTTAAGCATCTAACGCCTGCGTTTAGCTCTAAACTTTCAAATGCCGGTGCGCTGGTCTCCACCTCACATTTTCGGCCCTGGGTGATACCTATAGGAAGACATTGGGCCTCTTTTACCCAGAGCTGCAAATTGGTGGCGTAACTAGATATACCTGGTGGTAATCCAAAAATGATTTTACCCCAGTACCACTTAGCTGGTGTTAAATTGTGGAGAGTTAAAAAGTGGTGCAAATCCTTTATTAAATACAGCACCGGTTGCACTGGGGTCTTTTTTGAAACTGGTGCAGCCAGTGCAATTATGGAGTTAAACTTGCACAAACCTATTCATATTAGCACGAGTTTAACCTCTATTTTTAGCACGCACATGTGGTAAATCAGGCCCATTGTGTCTCTCATTCGCTAATTGGTCGATGCGTAGGAAGTGGAGCAACAGCGCCCCGAAAAGTTAAGAGAGCAGAGTTAGTTAGAAGCTTAAACCAGGAGTGAGGATCTAGCAGTTAAGGTCTTCACCCTGGGTACTTTCTACTAGGTGAAGAAGAGGATTGGGGCTTAGGTGAGTATAGTTGTCCTTTAAAACAGGAAAGTGAGACTCACCTCTCCGTCCCGGGTCTCGATAGTTTTTGATCATGAGGTTTTCTTCGTGTGTACCTCTGCTGCCCGCTGCTCTGGGCTGGTCTCTGCAAAAAGAAATTGAGAGTGATTGTTAATCCAGTTTTTTTCCTAATGACAAGGCATATGGGAGTCACGTTGATGCGCTCCACTCGTAACTGGTGCGGAATAAGTCTGGATAGGCAGAGTGATCCTGCAAAGGACAATTGGAAGTGATCAAATAATTCACATGCATAGAGCATCTGATAAAAATACAGACATGGGTCAATTACGGATACGATACACGTGTGGAGAACGTCCAAGATAAACTATAACGATGTTGCTATATATAAATAATAATATATTTACAGTACAGACTGAAGGCTACATCCTACCTGCTTTCTTCCCCTTCCGAAGTTGCGGTAGGTGGCGATCTCCACGTCGAGGGCCATTTTGACATTGAGGAGGTCTGATATTCTCTGAGGTGTCTGGCCATTTCGTCCTTCATGTTACGGATCTCCTCTTCTAAACGTGAGATGGAATCCTGGTATCCAGAGACTTCCCCAGCAAATCTTTCCTCGAGATCCCTCATCTGGCGCATTAGGGATCATTCTAAATGTGACCAGAAAAAACTCGGATATAAACAATCGCCTTAAAAACATGGTAACACACAAACTCTTTCCAATGCAACCAGCTGGGATATTTATTTTAAATTAAAACTATTATTTGACATTTTAGTTAAGATTTATAAGGATATAAGTAGCAGAATATATGTATATCAAGTGTTACCTTCATTTTGGGCCACATACTGTAATATTATTTTGTCTCATTAAAGGGTAACTGTGGTATCCATACAAAATTGAAAAAATCATACCTTTCAAACAAGCCAATGAAGATGTCTCTAGCTTCTCAGGATCTTAAGTTATAGGCTTGTAAACTTACACTGACTAGTCTGCCCTTTCTGTCTCTGTGAGGGCACGTGATGAGCTGGTCATTAGCCTTACCCCCAAAATAGTATCTTTTCTAAAGCTAGTTACAGACCTGCAACCATTCTCTGTCATTTCTCTACTGTGGACACCTTTGAGAAACATTTGGCTAACTTAAAAATTATTCAGAAATTCAGGGCTGATGATGCTCAGTCCCAGCAGTAGGATATAAGTGGGCATGGGTAAAGTTCAGCAGAAAATATTATTTTTAAAATTCTTAGTTTGCATTATGCATACCTAGTATTCTATATATTATCTTGTAATCAGTAACATTTATACACCTTGCTTTTCCCTACTCTTGACATTAGTGAGCTGCCATTCAGGTCTAACGGTCCTTCTTCTTCCCAGGATGCACCACTTGCTTGGAATGTTCCTAACAGTAATTTCTACTGATTGGCTTGTTGGGTGGGTCAACATGCTCAGACCTCTACTGAGCAACTGAATCAACCCAGGCGATGGGTCAAGGCAAGACATAACGGTCTCTATTAGGGGACCTGCAAAAGTATATGTATTTTGCACTGAACTTCCCCTTTAAGCCAGAGCCATGGGGGCAGAAGAAATGGTTCTGGTCACAGCTCACAGTACTAGCAATAAAAAAAACCCTAATAATGCATAACTTTGGATAGACTGCAGCTAGGAGCATGATCCAGGAGTCATTTTAAAGGTAGAGGGTTTTTTTTTAATAAAGTCCACTTGTCCAGTTTAATGGATATAAATAACCTTAAACGATAACCAGAATGAGACAGGATTAAGGACAAATGATAAATGAATGTAACTTACTGTTCCCTTGAGGGCGTCAATCTCGCAGGTGTAGGACGAATTTGGTGACGATATTCCCTCATCTCTGCTTGGTTGGCGATGGAGTCGTTGTTCTTCTGAGCAGCCTGGGTTAAGATCGCTCACCTAGAGTAGAGCGAAGGAATCATGTTGTGTTTTATTTAAAGGGCATGTCCACCCCAAAACTATAATCCCCCCCAGTATGGCCCCACCCACATGTAGTGTAGTTTATTTATCACCCAATCCCAGCTCCATAGGGTTCTCCTGTAGACCCCCCCAAGTCCCAAAACTAACCACCAGGAGGCTAGCAGGACTCTGCCTGCTACCTTGCCTCCGGTAGATATTTGCCATGCGCACTGAGCCCTTCTCCCCCCTCCCCTCTCCCTCCTCTCCCTCCGTTCTACTATCCCTCCCCCTAGCATAACCCTCTTAATATGCTGCTCCCCCATGTCCCCCAGCCCCAACCGCATATTTTTTTTTTCAAAAGCTCCCCAAACTCTTACTTACCTCTCCTCTTTCCTCCACTGCACTGAATGACCGGCCGCCGCGTCCGTGATTGGCTGCCGCTCAGCCAATCACAGACGCGACTGCCGGTCCCACCCCTTGCTTGCATTCTCGCAAGCAGAGGGCCGGCAGTGCGGCGGAGGAGACGAGGGAGGTAAGTAAGAGTTTGGGGGGCTTTCTGAAAAAAATATTTATGCGGTTGGGGCTGGGGGCATGGGGAGCAGCATATTAAAATCAATTTTAGGGGGGAAATACTCTTAATATCTTTTATTATGGCAAAAGTGTTACTACCCCCGGGCCTCTCTATCAGTTCAAAATGGCGGCTTCTCTATCAGTTCAAAATGGTGGCCTCATTATCAGTTCAAAATGGCAGCCTCTCTACGGTTCAAAATGGCGGCTCTCTATCAGTTTAAAATGGGGGCCTCTTATCAGTTCAAAATGGCAGCCTCTCTATCGGTTCAAAATGGCGGCTTCTCTATCAGTTCAAAATGGTGGTCTCTATAGTTCAAATGGCAGCCTCTCTATTCAGTTCAAAATGGCGGCTTCTCTATCAGTTCAAAATGGCGGCTTCTCTATCAGTTCAACTTCTCTATCAGTTCAAAATGGTGGCCTCATTATCAGTTCAAAATGGCGGCTTCTCTATCAGTTCAAAATGGTGGTCCTACATATCAGTTCAAAATGGCAGCCTCTCTATCAGTTTCAAAATGGGCCTCTCTACAGTTCAAAATGGAGCCTCTCTATCAGTTCAAAATGGCGGCGGCAATACATTTTTGAGGATACCGTATCACGTAAGGGCACAGGTTTGCTGGTTGTGGCTTGATTTAAACATTGTGGTGATGAATTATGAAAAATAGTCTACAATTTGTTGCACATTCATTCCCTGACCATACCTGGACTTGTACCATTCCTCAGCCTCTGACACATTCTTGGCAGCGATGTTCTCATACTGAGCACGGATGTCTCTGAGTGCCGCTGTCAAATCTGGTTGGAAACATCGACCTCCACTTGCAGCTGTTGTTCCTGTAACTGTGCCTGCAGTTCCCGGATTCCTGCACGGAATTAATGTTACCATTATAATCTCAACTGCTACTTCATATCCCCACACACCCGTGACACGAATTAAATGTTACCGTTATAATTCAAACCCCCCCACACCCACATGATTGCAAGGGAGGTTTGAAAGATTCTCCTACCTCCTCATGAATCTTCTTCAGGAATGCGATTTCCTCATGCAGGACTCAATCCGCCTTTCTAGGTCTATACGGGCGAGAGTGGCGGCGTCAACGTCCTATAAAAAAAAAAGTTAAGACCCCCCAAAGAACACAAAAAAGGCCCTAAAATAAATGCATTAAAATATAAAAAAATGTCTTTTAGCTCTACCCCTCTGAAAGCCAGCGAGGTTGTTCTCTGCGTCTTCCTTTAATTGAATCTCCTCTTGCAGCCTGAGAAATAAAAATATAAATTGCAGAGTCAGTTTGTATCTTTGACCTCCCTACTGCCCCCTACTGGGCAGGGCGTCCTGTCTCTAGGTCCTGACCCACCTTCTGCAGAACAATTCCCAGATTGGGAGGGGCTTGGGGGGGTCAGGTGTTAGATGGGAATGGGTGGAGTCAGACTTTTTTCCCACTGGGCATTAAAGTAACAGCAGCTGAGGTTGAATTAATGACATGTATCCATCCAAGTCATATTTTACCCTTATTATGATCCCTGCTCATATGTTGAAGGATATTTCACTGAGTGATCAGAGAAAGTGGAGACTTGTAGTTCAGTTGTAACTGGAAACCCAAAAAACATCAACACATCCAGGATGGAGCATCTGGATTTTTAGAGGATTTATCTGTGGTCCCTGCTCTTGGAGGGGCCCTGGATATCTACTATACACTCTTTATATGTTGCTTTTTAGACTTGGGGTTTTACTTTGACTTAAAATGAATGAGAGTTCGTATCTTAGGCAGGAATTAAAGAAAGACAAGGGGGGTGGGTGGGCTATGGTCGCTGTCTCATTAAGGAAATGGCAGCTTCTCCCCCTAGGAATGAGATGAGCTCTCCTCAAGATTGTTTATTTTCCCAGACTCTCCATATATAGGATCCATGGGGGAGAGTAACTTTCCAGGGTCTGCTGTTAATGTCTACCCCCCTAGGTGCAGAAGAAGATAATAGGTGAGACCCCCCCCCCCCCTATACAATGACTGTCACATTGCTTATCAGCTGTTAACCCTTTCCATACTGCAGTGCCAGTCTATTATCAGGAATGAATTCCCATGACTCTATTGCAGTTTGAACAATGCATTAAAACCCGATTGGCTTCTTTATATCCCAGGGGGTTTAATTCACAAACCCTAGAATATAATAACCCGCAGCGCCCAATCAGCAAGTAGCTCTCCGGCTGCATTGATAGCAATTGAGAGAAAAGTTTACAGTCATGTCATGTGACGTCAGACATGTAGAACTCAGCTGAAGTTGAACTACAAACATTTCATAGACCATCTGGATTGTAGTCAAATCTACAGGCATGGGAATATTTAGTGAATGGATTCGGACCTCAACCTTCCCAAACTGACACCTCCAACCCCCACGGTGAAGGTTACAGCATGTGTGATCCCTGCTCTTTTTCTACAGACATGTCCTTAAAGTGACACACTCGATGCCCTTGAGATATCGCAGGAAACAGTGAGTCTAAGCCTTGGAAAATAGTGTCGGGTTTAGAAACACAAGCTGTCCCGTATTTCAGGATTGTCACGTTTAGGAGACAGCTGGGGTCCACTCTTGGCCCAGTGTTGGTGATTTACAGTTCCCAGCATCCCCTATAGGGTTGCTGCGAACCGTTTAAACTGAAACACATATATACATCTCCATGCTGCAAGGTTAAGTAGAGCTTTGATGCAAAGCTGTTGGCTACGCTGGGCGGCGCAGCCCTGCATCATGCTTTAAAAAAATACAGACCATCCTTTCTAGGGGTGGTGGGAATTGCCAATCATGAAAATTACTGGACATATGTGAATAGAGGGATGGTTTACTCTGTGTCCTACTGCATTTGAAGGGATATTCGTATAATTAAAGCATAGTAACCCTTTAATATGGATCTGGTTGACAGTTAGGAGACAGGCGGTTGGACAATAAAGGTTTACTATTCTGTTAAATAAACCGCTGTAAGATTATTGGCAAAGGGACAAAATCTCACATTGAACGTGTCCGATTCTCCACCTCCTTCCATCCTACCTGATCATCCAGCAACTGTATACTTAGAAAGCCAGCTGATGCAGAGCGTCCAATACCACAGCAGCCAATGGCTGTATTGAGTAGTTTGAATGAAAAAAGAGAAAAATCTGCTTGCCAAACTGGCTGAGGTCTGGAGACTTTGCCAGGGCTCCTAGGGGCCTATTGTGACCATTATTTGGATCACCTACCAAAGAAATCCCAATATGTAATCGTGTTTAATAGTCATCGCAGTATAGTAACTGAAAAGAAGTTCACCCAGGGTATTCCTACACGGGGTGGGCAGATTATTACGGAGTAATATATATCTATTAATTTATTTATTATAGGAGTTATATTCCTAATTAAAGGGAAGTATGAGGCGGATATGCCTTTAAAGTTTAGAGTTATTTATAATCAGCGTGGGACGAGGTTTACAAACATAGAACAGTTGACAGTCACTCTAAATAGTATCTGGGAACTGTCAGTATAAGCATGGCATGGACAAGGTTTAACTAGAAATCACTGGGCCCCCAGCAAAACTATAATGGGCCGCCTCTGTGGTTCATCTACAGTGGTTGTATCTGTCATAGCAAAATTAATTGGGGATCCCTGTTTCCCTAGTTGTTACACCCTGGGGCTATTCCTTACCGACAGATTTGAGAACTATTATCGATCTGTCGGGGGGTCACTACCAGGCCAATGGGGGAGCACTGTAAGGTGGTAAAGCCTATCAGTCAGTGGCATAGACAGTTTATTTTGAATCTGCTGAAAGAATAGGATTGTACTACGCCGGAGTTCATTGACATTAAACCACATTCGGTGGATAGACCCTTATATGGACAATACAACGTGCTGAGGGTTGGGAGGAGGATGTGAAGGTACAATTTACACTCAACAGCAAGACTATTATATTAAAGGCAAAATGAAACCCTGAGAATTATTATTCACGTGAAGGATATAAATCTAAAACCATCTATGCTTTCTGGTCTTTGATAATTTAGGTTCCTTACCGCTGTTTGAGTTTCTGTAGGTCATCGACACATGTTGTCCTTTCCACCTCGACAAGTGACCTCTGGTTGGTCAGTATGTCCACTGCCGGCGCAGCTCTCTCATTTCTCTCCTCATACAGCTCGCTGATTCTGGTTGGCTCTTTTCCCTTCAGCCGGTTGAACTTCGGCCACCAGGATCTGATTCTGCTGTTCCAAAAACGGACCTTCTCGATGTAGTTGACGAACGGTCGTTTAACTCTTGCAGTCCACCTTTTCATTTGTTCGCGTTTGCAAGAACTCCTGATTCATGGCGTCAGCGAGACTGAAGTCCAGAACATCTCGGAATGCTCCCTCTTACAGGGGCGACCCTTGATGATTTGAAACTGGAAAAGCTTGGGGCAGCTGAAGATCTGGATACCTGGTTATTCTGGAAGATACTGAGCTACAGAAGCCCCTTTGGACCCAAAAGAGGTCCTGGTGGAAGGATGGTGATCCTCCACCAAATGTGCGGCGGTAAGAGGAAACCCGCTGGCTGCTGGAGAAGGACATGATCTGTACTGGGTGGATGAAAGGTGCTGGGTTCTGGGAACAGTGACAGGACCGAGAGCTTCTGGGCTCAGTTATTTATATGGGAGTGACATGGAATTCCTCCCCTTTCCTCTCAGTGCCCACCTCCTCCAGTGACATCCTACACTTAGACCTCCATCCACCATCCACTGTCTCATTGCAGATTATGAGCAACTGCCTTCTAACAGCTGCTGGCTGTCCCATAGACACACAGAGGGAAAAAGTGGGGGGTCGGGCGACAATCAGTAAATAAAGTTCTATGTAACTGAGAAAGGTGAATCAGAATAATTTGTTGAATGGCGTGTAATACAACTGTGTATATATAGATAGATAGATAGATAGATAGATAGATTAGATATATCTATACACCACGTATACAGTATAAGAGAAAGAATAAACTACCCCCATTGTAAGCGTAAGGATATTAGAGGTCACAAGACTTCCATGAAGATTTGAGGAGAACAAGTTCACAGGTCATGGAACTCCAAGGTGCCTTCTAACATTCCTTCCTATGTTCTCCCCAACAACAGAACTACCACCCATGCCCTCACTGTCCATAAGGCCCAATACCAATGGAAATTGGCTTCCATACCTCGCTTTACGTAAATGTAAATTTATCAGATCCATTATCTAAATGGTAAAACTGTATGTGATATAATGTATTCATCCCTCTTTACTAGAGAACTATTATTATAAAACCCAAAGCATTCTGGGTTTCTTCAGCTGTAGATTGTCACTTTTAGCAAAGACCGATCAATAAAATAATAATACATATGATAATCATACGTTAATTACAATTTAGTTTAATTTAGTCATAGGCCAATGATCATTAACCACTCTCAGGTGAGTTATTCAACACTAAGTTTCTATATCGTTAAAATGGTTGTCTAATTTTGCCCAAACAATCAGTCTATTTAACAATTGAAGCTAACAATCTGATGGTGGGCTAAATTAGCCACCATTTTACGATAAGACTTGTTATGATAATAAATTAAAAGTTTACCCGAGTCCTGGTTGTGAGTACAGTATATGTTGTGTGTTTGTGTAAATGTTGTGTGTTTGTGTATAGGATTACAATAGTGATCGTTTCCTGGAGGTTGGACCATCCCCATCCCCATTGGGCAGTCGGACATCCAGGACCAGTCAGTAGCTTGGCCTATGGGACCCAGAACTAAAGTCCATGTAGCTTCCAGGGGCAGAACTTCCTGCTGGGATTTGACACTATTGGCTGTTCTTCTCTGTCAATCATTATCCAACCAATCAGATTGCATTGGAGAAGTCACCTCATCAGTTACTTTTCAGGTCACACTGACACTATTTATGGGGATATAAACATATATAATATAATATAATTTCCATTTCCCATCCATATAAATCTGCAGTCACCATGATACATTCATTATTACTTTATTCCACTTTACCCTGAACCCCCATGTTCATTTCTATCAATTTTCCTTCCTGGATGAAACCAATAGACCCACCAGGCAGGGGAGTTCAGTGTATCACCCAGTGAGACATTTCCTCATGTCTCTAATGCCAGTCTCTATAATGGTGACTCCATCATGCCATTGGACACCCACCAACCTCCTGATCTCTCTTCCAGCTGGAGGGTCAGTGTTGGTTTGGCACAGAGAGTTCAGTGGGCACAGCCCATGTTCATGTTCAAAAGGGCAACCAACATCACACTGGACCAAGAGGCTGAATACAAGAGCTGGAGACCTGGTACAAATGCTGGAGGCAGGGCAGAGATACACAGGAGCATGATGGGAAAACAGGAACAAAAGCACATCCAGGATACACAACAGGTAAACACAGGGCACTGCTACTGTCCTTCACTGGTACTGGGCTTATATAGGGCACTGGTACAAGGCTTATACAGCGCACTGGTACTGGACTTATACAGGGCACTGGTACTGGACTTATACAGGGCACTGGTACTAGGCTTATACAGCGCACTGGTACTGGACTTATACAGGGCACTGGTACTGGGCTTATACAGGGCACTGGTACTGGACTTA
Source organism: Hymenochirus boettgeri (assembly GCA_019447015.1). Lineage (NCBI taxonomy): Eukaryota > Metazoa > Chordata > Amphibia > Anura > Pipidae > Hymenochirus > Hymenochirus boettgeri. The sequence goes on from CM033477.1 coordinate 154,597,935, forward strand.
TACAGGGCACTGGTACTGGACTTATACAGGGCACTGGGACTGGGCTTATTATGGGCACTGGGACTGTATTTTACTGGTACTGGCCTTTACAGGGCACTGGTACTGGCCTTTACAGGGCACTGGTACTGGGCTTATACAGGGCACTGGTACTGGGCTTCACTGGTACCGGACTTGTACAGGGCACTGGTACTGGGCTTCACTGGTACTGGACTCGTACAGGGCACTGGTACTGGGCTTCACTGGTACTGGACTTGTACAGGGCACTGGTACCGGCTTATTATGGGCAAGGAACGGTTGCCTTTCACTTGGTACTGGCCTTTCAGGGCACTGGTACTGGGCTAACTGGTATGGACTGTACAGGGCATGGTACTGGGATTCAATGGTACTGGACGTGTACAGGGGCACTCGGTAATGAGCTTCACGGGTAGCGTGGACTTGTACTGGGTTCACGTGGTAATGGACCCTGTTACAGGGCATGTTACTGGCTTATCTCGGTACTGGGCTTACAGGTACTGGAACTGTACAGGGCCTGGGATACTGGGTTCACGGTAAAGGGCATTATACAGGGCACTGCGTACTGCGGCTTCCTAAGGTAACTGGACTTGTACAGGGCACGGGTACGGGGCGTCATGGTACTGGACTTGTACAGGGCACTGACTGGGCTTCACATGGTTATGGTCGTTGTACCGGGCCTGGTTACTGGGCTTCAATGGAATGGACTTGTACGGGACACTGGTACTGGCTTCCACTGTTACTGGACTTGTACACGTACTGGGCTTCACTGGTACTGGACATGTACAGGGCACTGTAACTGGGCTTCACTGGATCTGGAAGTGTACAGGGCAACTGGTACTGGCACTAGTCTGGGAACAGGGCAGACTGTTTCTGTTACTGGGCTTGATACAGGGCTGGGATGGCTACTGTACTGGGCTATAACGGCACTGGACTGGAGTGTTACGAGCATGGGGTTGTCAGGGACTCACTGGGGACTGAGGCTGTACAGTAACTGGTCACGGGCTTATTAGGCACTGGTACGGTGTCACTGGGACTGGCTTTAGGCATGTTGGCTAAACTGTCTGGCTTGACAGGGCACTGGGACGGGCTTCACTGGTTATGGGATTACAGGGCACTGGGAATGGGTGTACGAGGGCTTACGACGTGAACTGGGCGCACTGGGTTAATGACTTGTCAGGCCTTTTATACTGGGATCACTGTGACGGGCTACAGTGTTACTGGCTTTACAGGGGCACTGGAGCTGGGCTTACTGTATGGGCTTATACAGGGCACTGGTACTGGGCTTCTACTGTTACGGGATTAACAGGGCACTGGACTGGGCTTTACTGTTAAGGGACTTATACGGCGCACTGGTACTGGGCTTTACTGGTACTGGGCTTATACTGGGGCACTGGTACTGGGCTTACTGGTACTGGGCTTATACAGGGCACTGGGACTGGACTTGTCACTGGACTGGGCGGTATACTAGGGCACTGGGACTGGGCTTACTGGTACTGGGTTATACAGGGGCACTGGGGGACGGGCTTTACTGTTTACTGGGCTATACAGGGCACTGGGACTGGGCTTATGCTTTACTTGGGCTTTACAGGGCAAGGGACTGGGCTTTACTGGTACATGGGCTTATACAGGGCACTGGGAACTGGGCTTTACTGTTACGGGCTAATAACAGGGCACTGGGACTGGGAACTTTATGGGACATGGGCTTATACAGGGCACTGGGGCACTGGCTTTACTGGTACTGGGCGTATACAGGACGAATGGGACTGGGGCTCTTACTGTTACTGGGCTTATACAGGGCACTGGTTTACTGGGCTTACTGGGCACTGGGCTTATACCAGGGCACTGGGTAACTGGGCTTTCTGGTACTGGCTATCAGGGTCATGGGACTGGGTTTACTGGTACTGGGCTTATGACAGGGCACTGGACTGGGCTTTCTGTTACTGGGCTTATACAGGGCACGGAACTGGGCTTTACTGTACTGGGCCTTTACAGGGCATGGGGACTGGGCTTTATGTTGACTGGGCTTATACAGGGCACTGGACTGGCTTTGATGTGACGGGTCCTAACAGGGCACGAGGACTGTGCTTTACTCCGGTACTGCGGCTTATGACCGGGCACTGTAGGCTATGTACGTTTACTGGGGCTTATACAGGGCAATGACTGTAGGGACTGGGTGCTTTTACTTTTCGTTACTTGCTATACAGAGGCAACTGGGACTGGGCTTTACTGGTATCTGGCACTGGAGGGCTACTGGGCTAACGGGGCTATAGATGAGGCTTCTGTTTAATGGGCTTATACAGGGCACTGTGAACTGGGCTGTTACGGTTACTGGGTTCTTATACAGGGCACTGGGACTGGGACTCTTGACGGTACTGGGATTATACAGGGCACTGGGGACATGGGCTCTTACTGTTATGGCTTATACAGTGTGAATGGGCTCTTACTGTTACTGGGCTTATACAGGGCAATGGTACTGGCGCTTTATTTGTACTGGGCTTATACAGGGACGGATTGTACTGGGCTTTACTGTTAGGGGGCTTATACAGGGCACTGGGTACTGGGCTTATACAGGGCATGGGACTGTGGCTTTACTGTTACGGGCTTTACAGGGACACTGGTACTGGGCTTATGTTACTGGGCTTATACAGGGACTGGATGGGCTGTACTGTAATGGGAGTAACCGGGACTGGGAGGGCTTTACTGGTACTGGGGCTTATACAGGGCAATGGGACGGGGATTTACTGTTAATGGGCTATACAGGGCATGGGACTGGGCTTTACTGGGAATGGGCTTATACAGGGCACTGGGACTGGGCTTACTGGTACTGGGCTTATACAGGGCACTGGGACTGGATTACTGTTACTGGGACTTACCTTACAGGGCAGAGGGGACTGGCTTTACTGGGACTGGGATGATACAGGGCACGGACTGGGCTCTACTGGTAAGGCGCTAACAGGGCAATGGTACTGGGCTTTACGTGTTACTGGCTTATACAGGGCACTGGTACTGGGCTTTACTGCGGTACTGGGCTAACAGGGCACTGCGGTACTGGGCTTACTGGTACTGGGCTTTATACAGGGAAGGGACTGGGCTTTCTGTTACTGGGCTTATACAGGCACTGGACTGGGCTTTATGTACTGGGCTTTAAAGGGCACTGGGACTGGGCTTTACTGGTAATGGGCTTATCAAGGGCACTGGGACTGGGCTTTACTGTACTAGGGCTTATAACACTGGGACTCGGGATGGGCTTTTACTGTTACTGGGCTTTACAGGGCACATGGGCCTGGGCTTACTGGTATCTGGGCTTATACAGGGCAATGGGACTGGGCACTGTCTACTGGGCTTATACAGGGCATAGGGGACTGGGCTTACTGTTACTGGGCTGTATCAGGGCAATGGTATGGGCTTTTACTGTTACGGGCTATACAGGGCACTGGTACTGGGCTTTACTGTTACTGGGCTTATACAGGGCACTGGGACTGGGCTTTACTGGACGGGCTTATACAGGGCACTGGGACTGGGTTTACTGTTACTGAGGGCTTATACAGGGCACTGAGGGAGGAGGGCTTTACTGTTACGGGGGCTTATTACAGGGCACTGGGACGGGCTTTACTGTTACTGGGGTTATACAGGGCACTGGGACTGGGCTTTTACTGGTACTGGGCTTTACAGGGCACTGGGACTGGGCTTTACTGGTACTGGGACTTAACAGGGCACTGGGACTGGGCTTTACTGTTATGGGCTATTACAAAGGGCAACTGGGTACTGGGCCCTTTACTGGTACTGGGCTTATACGAGGGCTAATGGGACAGGGGCTTTACTGGTACTGGGAGCTTATACAGGGGCACGGGACTGGGCTTTACTGTTACTGGGCTTATACAGGGCACTGGTGACTGGGCTTTACTGTACTGGGCTTATACAGGGCACTGGGACTGGGCTTTACTTGTTACTGGGCTTTATAACAGGGCACTGGGACTGGGCTTTACTGGATGGCTATCAGGGCACTGGGATGGGCTTACTGTACTGGGCTTATACAGGGCACGGACTGGGCTTTACTGTTAGGGCTTATACAGGGCATGGACTGGGCTTTACTGTACTGGGCTTATACAGGGCACTGGGACTGGGCTTGACTGTTACTGGGCATACAGGGCAATGGGACTTGGGCTTTACTGTACTGGGCTTATACAGGCACTGGGACTGGCTTTACTGTATCATGGGCATTACAGGGCACTTGGGACTGGGCTTTACTGTTACTGGGCTTATTACAGGGCACTGGTACTGGGCTTTACTGTTACTGGGCTTATACAGGGCACTGGGACTGGGCTTTACTGTTACTGGGTATACAGGGCACGGGACTGGGCTTTACGTTATGGGCTGATACAGGGCACTGGGAATGGGCTTTACTGTTACTGGGCTTATACAGGGCAACATGGTTACTGGGCTTTACGTTACTGGGCTTATACAGGGCACTGGACGGGCTGTACTGTTAGGGCTTATACAGGGCAATGGTACTGGGCTTATACAGGGCACGGGATGGGCTTTACTGTACTGGGCTTATACAGGGCACTGGTACTGGGCTTTACTGTTACTGGGCTATACAGGGCACATGGGATTGGGCTTTACATGTTAGTGGGATTATTACAGGGCACTGGGACTGGGCTTATGGTACTGGGCTTATTTTTTTTTTTTTTGGTTTACAGGGCACTGGGACTGGGGCTTACTGGTTTTCTACTGGGCTTATACAGGGCCTGGGTACGGGCTTTACTGGTACTGGGCTTATACAGGGCACTGGACTTGGTCTTACTGTACTGGGCTTATACAGGGCACTGGGACTGGGCTGTACTGTTAGGGCTATACAGGGCACTGGACTGGGCTTATGGGATGGGCTTATACAGGGCACTGGGGGCTTTACTGGTACTGGGCTTATACAGGGCACTGGGACTGGGCTTTACTGTTACTGGGCTTAGACAGGGCACTGGTACTGGGCTTACTGGTACTGGGCTTTATACAGGGCACTGGGACTGGGCTTTTACTGGTACTGGGATTATACAGGGAAACTGGGACTGGAGGCGTGTAATGTTACTGGGATCTTACAGGGCACTGTGACTGGGCTTTACTGTTACTGGGCTTATACAGGGCACGGGACTGGGCTTTACTGTTACTGGGCTTTACAGGGCGACTGGGTATCGGGCTTTACTGTTACTGGGCTTATACAGGGCACTGGGACGGGCTTTATGTTACTGGGCGTATAAGGCACTGGATGGCTTATGTACTGGCTATACAGGGCACTGACTGGGGTAATGGACGGGCTTATACAGGGCAAATGTGGACTGGGCTTTACTGTTACTGGGCTTTATACAGGGACACTGGGTACGGGCTTTACTGTTACTGGGGCTTATACAGGGCACTGGTACTGGGCTTTACTGTTACTATGGCTTATACAGGGCACTGGGACTGGGCTTTACTGTACTGGGCTTATACAGGGCACTGGGACTGGGCTTTACTGGTACTGGGCTTATACAGGGCACGGGACTGGGCTTACTGTTCTGAGGGCTGATACAGGGCATGGGACTGGGCTTACGTTACTGGCTTATACAGGGCACTGGGACTGGGCTTTTACTGTTACTGGGCTTATACGGGCACTGGGACGGGCTTTACTGTTACTGGGCTTTTATACAGGGCATGGGACTGGGCTTTAGGTTACGGCTTAACAGGCAATGGGAATGGCCTTTCTGTTAATGGGTTTATAAGGGCACTGGTATGGGCTTACTGTTACTGGGCCTTATTACAGGGAATGGTACTGGGTTTACTGTTACTGGGCTTATACAGGGCACTGGACTGGGCTTTACTGTTATGGGCTTATAAAGGGCACTGGGACTGGGGCTTTACTGTTACTGGGCTTAGACAGGGCACTGGGTACTGGGCTTTACTGTACTGGGCTTATACAGGGCACTGGGACTGAGCTTACTGTTTACTGGGCTTATACAGGGCACTGGGACTGGGCTTACTGTTACTGGGCTTATACAGGGCAACTGGTTACTGGGCTTTACTGTTACTGGGCTTCATACAGGTGCACTGGGACGGGCTCTGGGCTGTTACTGGGCTTATACAGGGCAGGGACTGGGCTTACTGGGACTGAGAATGACATGGCGGTCTGCTTCATTACCTCAGCCTGTCACCTGGGCTCACCACATGTGTGTACAGACTGGGGAATGCAGCCACATAGGTAAGTCATGTTAAAAAAATTTATGTACATATTAGTTAAAAAAAGTTTTTTGCAGATGGCGTCTTAGCAAACAAACAAAGGTGAAAAAATAGGGTGTACCCTGGCGTGGGTCGGACTTCATCATAATCCCTAATACTGGAGGACTTGGCTGCCAGAGGCATTTTAAAGTGTGAATATAGGGTTTGCTATTTACAGGACACTGGCACCAGAAACAGCCTCGTGTTAATTACACATGTTACAAAACTGTTGAGTCTCGTTCCGTTTCTATTGGAAATCACATTACATGTCTAATGTTAATACAGATATGTAGAGATTTGTACCTGTATAATATCTTACATGAAGTATAAACATTGATAGTATCCTCTGGAATGAGTACAGTTATTATAGAACATGTGTGTGTGTTCTAGCCATGTGCATGTATATGTAAGGTTATGTTTAATTCTAAAACAGGGAGATTCAATAAAAGTTCTTATCGATTAAAATGGTGATAATTTTGCCCAAACAATCAGAAAGTATTGGAACATTTGTAAGCTAACATCTGATTGGTTGGGGCAAAATTAGCACCATTTTACCGATACGAACTTTATTTAATAACCCTGAATGTGTTTGAACATACTGTACAAACACATGTAATGTACTCTAGACATATATGCAATGGGGCCACACGTCATCACCACTGCCCACACTCAATGGTCTGGCACTACATACTCACCCTGTCCACATCTCAATGGTCTGGCACACATACTACCCTGCCCACACTCAAGTCTGGACACACATACTCACCCTGTCCACACTGCAATGGTCTGGCACACATACTCACCCTGCCCACACTCAATGGTCTGGCACACATACTCACCTGCCCAACTCAATGGTCTGGCACACATACTCACCCTGCCCACACCAATGGTCGTGGCCCACATACTCACCTGCCCACACACAATGTCTGGCACACATACTCCCTGCCCACACTCAATGTCTGGCACCATATCACCTCACACCTCAATGGTCTGGCACACATACTCACCCTGCCCACACTCAATGGTCTGGCACAACATACTCACCTGCCCACACTCAATGGTGGCACACATACTCACCCTGCCCACACACAATGGTCTGGCACACATGCTCACCCTGCCCACAATCAATGGTCTGGCCAAATTACTCACCTGCCCACACACAATGGTCTGGCCACAAATACTCACCCTGCCCCCACACAAGGTCTGGCACACATACTCAACCCACTTGCCACACAAATGGTACTGGCACACATACTCACCTGCCCCACACAATGGTCTGGCACACATACTCACCCTGCCCACACCAATGGTTGGCACAATAAATAACTGCCCACAAAAAATGGTCTGGCACACATACTCACCCTGCCCACACACAATGGTCTGGCACACATACCTACCCTGCCCACACTCAGTGTCTGGCACAAAACTCACCCTGCCCACCACACAATGGTGGCACACAAATCACCTGCCCACAACAATGTCGGCACACATACTCACCCTGCCCACATCAATGGTTGGCACACATTACTCACCCCTGCCCACAATCAATGGCTCCTGGCACACATACTCACCCTGCACACACTCAATGGTTCTGGCACACATACTCACCCTGCCAACACTCAATGGTCTGGCACACATGCTCACCCTGCCCACACTCAATGGTCTGGCACACATACTACCTGCCCACACTCAATGGTCTGGTTCTCACACATTCTGCTTAAAGTTCCAAAAAATCATATGCAGCAACCCGATTTTGCTCTACGAGAACCATTTATAGCATTCAGAGCTTTGCAGTCCGATTGTGGTGGGGTACAGTATTAATACACAATGCTGACACACATTATCTAGAAACACACACTTACGCCACAGTGTGATTCCCATGAAATTGTGGTTGTAAACGAAGTGGGCACTACCCAGAAATCAATGGGAAATTGGGTTCATGGTTGGATTTCTATGTATTTTGCAGAAAGAAAATTATTTATAGTTTATTCCCGTTGAAATGATCAGTGTTTTCTCCATTCATGTGATAATGTGTCCAGCATTGTGGGGTTTCCCTGTGTCTGTTACCCACCCCTCACCCTCTTCTACTGAATATGGTCAGTTCCTGCCTGGTTACTATTCTTTGGCACAAGGAGCTGAGAGCTGGAGGTGGTCAGTTGTACAGGGGGGGAGTGAAATGTCGTAGCCAAGTTATGTCACATATCAAGAGGGAGGCAGCTGTCAGTGCCCACTTTGGAGAAGTAGGGAGGGGGCATTAGAAACACTGGGGTGCTAATTTGAGAGCTAGCAGGTCAACTGGTCTCTTGTGCAGGAGAGCGAGCTGAGAAGGGGAGAAGGAGAAGACCAAGAACTGGGGCATGTTTGAGGTCTTTTACCATCTCAGACCCAACCAAGAAGTGAAGTCACCTGGACAGCGGTTTGGAGGACCCAGAGAAGGGAAACTTTATAGCACCTGGTGGCATGGTAAGAGTTTGCTGCCACCTGGACACTGATAATGCCCATGGGATCTTGTTAGAACACATAGAAAGGGGAAGTGCCCGTCCTCCATTACCGTTCCCCAGTCTGATTTATTGGGTCAAATTCCTCCTCACTGGAAGACAAAGGACAAACTCATCTTTAGCTACTATAACCCCAGATCCCGCAGGTCGACCATACTACCATTCGCCATGTACCGCGCTGAAGCTTAGGAAGAATTTATCCAGGAATCAAGAAGAACCCCAAGCTTTTCAGGGCGTGTGGCAACACCACAAGCCAGGCATACCCCCCCAAAACGTCCCAGTATGTCTGATCCTCGGAGCCCTCCACCACTCTTTGTCCGGAAGCTGAAGAACGCTGCCATAGGCCACAGGCCTGACGAACATTTCCTAAAGGTAGCAGGTCGGGGAGCCCACAGCCAACCTAATCTGGTACAAGAACCAGGAACACATGGGGGAACCTGGCGGAGAGGAATATGGAACACTATGTATCGGGACAGCAAGATGGAGGACGCGGCGAGTACGGTAGTGTACACTTGTGTGGCGAAGAACCCCATGGAAGGCAAAGACTTCCGCCTGTGCTGGGCAATATCGAATTAGAAGGTAAACCATTGGTGCGTGGTATATAGAGCAGAACATTGCTTTTACAGGTTATCGGTTCTAACATGCAACAACACAATTGTGCTGAACTACAGTTCCCAGGGGGAATGCTTAGCCAAAATGCTGGATTAGCATGGGTAGAAAGAAGGGTGAATGTTGATGTTGGTAGTGGCAAGCAAACTGTATAAATTTCCAAGATATTGTGCGCAGCATCACAGAAAACTAAGTTACTGTTGATATTCATTTATTTAGAGTATTGGGATCATTGCATGCAGATATAAAGTCGTTCAAAGAAGCGAAGGATTCTTGCATGTGGCAATGAAAAGTGCTGGTGTGCACGTGGTCAGTTCCATCGACTTGGCGTGTTAAGGGACACACACTCTTGCGTTATAAGGTCCATAGGCCAGGAGAAGAACCAAGGTCCCTAAGGTTTATGGACGGAATGTTTGGTTGTTTTATTCCAAGTCAGAAGGAAACTTTGACAGAACATCCTGAATCTTATCTGACACCCGATAGGAGATTTACAGAGCAAGAGCTCTCTCCTGTCAGTTTAAACAGGATGCGCTCTGGTTAATCCTGATTTGGTTTACCACCTGCGTGACTTTAATGATAGTATAGTGACAATAAAAGTGCCGTAATCACAATATAAGTAGCTTGTGGGTGACTTTAAAATGGGAGCAGAGAGCCTCCAGTTCTGGGTAGGAAATCTCCCAGTTATAGTGCAGGTCCTCTCGAGATCAACAGTTTGTCTTAATAGAATAATTTGTTGCTGAAACTACAATTAAAACATCACAGACAGCCTTAAAGGAAGTCACCTCAAATGAAAAAATATATTTGCTTAACCCACAATATGTTCTCCCTACCCCCCCTCTCTCTGCAAGGTTTTTGCCTCCTCTACAGTATTTCACAGGCTCAAATGGCAACTAGGGGAATAGCATTTAATGATTGGCTGTGATGTCACTCTGATTGACAGTTGCTAACTGGAAGAACCAGGAAGCAGAACCAGGGGCAGCAGGACATGTGCAGAATTTCAGGTTAGACTTACATCTTTTAGATTTTTTTAACTATTGCAGCTATGTTTGGCAATTTTCATTTGAGGGTTGGACTTTAATGTACGAACATCTGCTCACAGACTTTACACAATGATGTCGCCCAGGTACACGGAGCCCTAATAATCCCATTGTGCTATCCAAACTCGTATATTGTCGGATGTGCTAGTAACGCAAGAAACAGTGAACTGAATAAAAGGAGCCATTTTGCTTTTCTGGAAAGAGTTTAATAGATTTGCTGTAGACAAATGGTATGAAAGTATAGCAATTACCCAGAAGCCTCTCCTACCTTTATTTGCGTTTAAAATGGTGGACATTAGGTAGATCTGTTGCGAGACAAGTATAAAGTTGTTATAACATATGGCCTCATTTACCAGACTTGCTGGGCAAATATATGGTAAGTACCCTGATTTACCCACATTCTCAAATGCGAATTACCCAGAGCGATAGCGGCTCGTTAATGAGCTGTATGATTTACTTGGGGGTAATAAGACACCTGGCTGAGTACATTCAGGTCCTATTGGAATCCCGACGTAGAGGAATACAGACATTGTCAGGGTGTATTGCATTGTCTAAAGTACAGTATACAGACATTAGAGAACCCACCTCTCCTAGAATTCATATTTGTTACTTCGTCTCTACCACCCACGGTGACTAGCATGTCCTATTACAGTTTCTACAGGTGATAGATCTATTTATAAATTATCAAGGTTAAAAATTTGCTGTTTAAACCATTTATGACCTTGAACTCTGAAGAACCATATTTAGGCTAAAGTTCCATGGGTTATATTGGGGAATTGGGAGTTTCCATATGTTACTTCTACCCTTCAAGGAAAATTATTCTTTGCATGTAAATGTTTACTAGTCCTTAAGTACCTTCATTGGTCCAATGGACTTCCGCCTCCTTATCAGTCCAGACCTGGCCAATGAGAAGATGCCTCTTCTAAAGTGAGTCTTCTACGGTCCGGTCACCAACATATGCATTTGATTTTGTTTGTTCTCTGCCTTATTTATGGGTAGTGGCGTAATCGTGCTGCGGCCCCTAATGTTGGTTAGTGCTTGTGGTGGTTATCTGCCCTACGCGATTTAGATATGCTTATCAGTACAAGTGGTAGGAAAACTGGCATTCCTGTTATTTTTGAGTTAAGTGACATAAGAGACAACGTATGAGCAGATGAAGAGCACTTTCAGGGTTAATTTTACCATGTGAGGTGCCAGGTGGGTAATAAAGACCAATGATGCCATTGTTTTGTAGCCTGGCAAACAGATATGCGGCTGTGTGATTGGTGCTTAAGTACAAAGATCCTTTTTGCTGGTGTTAACCACCTTTATTTGGGTCCTCTTGGTTGTACATCAGCCACATGGTAGGGCTGCCATAGTTTGAAATAGCAGCTGAGTTGTAATAATACTAACCAGAGTCGATGACAGTAGGTGGATCTAGCAGACCATTGTTTCATGTTGACACCTTTTAACGCTATCCATGATCCCATTGGACAGATGATCGGTCAATACTGAATATCTAATCTTTTCATGTTCTCCTTTGGCTACAAAGCTACAATCCAATCTCCTTCTACAATCCAATCACTGACCTCATCGCACCGCTCTTCATTCATTGGCCTCAGACGACAATCAGATATATTATTTTCCCAAATGAATGGAAAGAGCAGGAACTTCACCAATAAGAAACAACAAGACCCAATGCAACAACCTACTGCAAATTAGACACTTAGTGGTAATGAACATTTGAGGTCCCACTGTAGTGGAACCATACAGCCCATGTGTGTGTCCTGATCAACTGTGTTTCATTTCAGTGTGAGTGATCTGTGGGTGATCCTCTAGATTTGTATCATTTCCCATTGTATGTTTGGGGCTGGTTAATCCTTCTATAAGCAGGGGTGCCCCTGCCTGAAGCAAAACTGAAACATTTGCTCAGGGCGTGCCCCTGCAGAACACTTAAAAAGCAGCAAAATACTGCATTTCCGCACCAGTCCACCAATCAAGGTTTAGTCAGACCTCAGTCCACCATCAGGTAAGTCAGCCCTCTCACCAGTCAGTGTTAGTCAGCCACCACACCCCACTTCACTATTTCCCTCAGACGCCACGCCCACTTATCCTGCCGCCACTCGTCGCCATAGCGGCATTTAAAAGTGTTCAGGTGTCAAAAATCCTAGGAAACACCCTGTCTATATAGCTAAGGAATCTAACTCACCTCTGTTCAGGATGGAGAATTCTTTAAAGGGCATGTCAACCCCAATGAATTAGCCCATCTGATTCAGGGATCGATAACCCCAAAACATCAATATAAAGGAGAAATGCACTCAGTCTTTCTTACCCACTGGTGTTGTGGGTGGACAGTTCTTTAATAAGTGATAATGTACTTTCAATAAGATATAATACATAAGTATCCAGAATTGCAGTAGAAGCTGTTATACGACGTGCCCAGTGTATACAAGGGCGTGAGCGCCTATTGCCGAGAAAGAATGAAATTAAACTGCATTGCGGGTTTTAGGAAACTGTTTAAGGTGATACGTACTGTATATACAGTTCATTAAGCCCAAGGCGACTCATATTCTCATATTACAAATACATTTTGTTTAGCTGTTTGTTTACTTTTGTTACCGTCGCCTTGGCGGTGTTTGGTTTTGCAGTGTTATATGTTTTGCTATATTGGGTATATTATTATGTTGTTAGCTTTTGCAGGGTTATTCTTTTTGGAAGTCCTTCACGTGACCTACCGACGTAACCGATAAGTGAACCTTGGATTACAGAGTTCAAAGACGTTAGATAGATGGTTTAGCAATATAACTTCCTGAACATCATTGTTTTAGCAGCTTGTAGCCATGTGACCACTATCTGTTGCATTAATAGTCCCCCCACTCAACTGTCCAACTGTGCAGGTATTTCTGCATTCCCAGCATTTAAGTCTAAGTGAGCATGCTCTGCCTTGGGGGGAGGGGAGGAGCAGAGGGCCAGGTGATGTCACTCAAGCTACTAAAAGCAGAAGCTTGAACTTTCTGTGCACAATAATTTCTCACTGGCCGCAGCCAGAGATGTGATCCAGGGCTTATTTCAAAGGAAATACAAGCAGGCGTTCTATTTAGTACAGCATTTATAAAATCATCCGGGCATCAATATAAAATCCATCCGGCATGCCAGTTTGTTTGTATCCTCTGGGCTAACATGGGGGGAATATGAAGGTGAACGCTGTGCAGTAATACACTCTATTATCATAATTCAGATTTTTACAATTCCTGTTTTTTTTACTTGTGGTCTATTGCTGTATCTTATACTGTATGAACGGGAAGCAGTTAGAGTACAGTTTGCAGCGCAAATTAGATCTATATGATTATAAACCAACCCAGGTCTTGTAGTAAACAAGCAACACGGCCCGAGGCATTGAAACATCTCGGCGTCTCCTACAGAGTGAAAATATGCATTTTACACCTCCTGCTACTTAACGGCTCTCATGAGCGACAAATGAGTCATTTAGCGAGGGTTTCAGCTTCTTACACAACCAAGGGCAAAATAGGCCGGGCGAGGGCCAAAACCATGACATATCTGGACAAAGACCGCGTCTGCGAGGCCAGAATAAAAGGCTGTGATCTTTATTAGATACCGTGTGTGTGGTCCTATAGGAGGGCTTTACATTTGAAGGACTTTACGGTTGGCATTGCCCCAGCTGCTGATTCTAATGGACGGACAGATTGTTAATATTTTATTAGGTTTCGGTATCTAAGTTATCTACCCTCACTATTGTCATGTAGTTGCTAATCAGATTTTAATGGAATAGTCCAGTGAAAAAGTGAATCACTCTCCTTTAAGGCATGATTGAAGAATTCGAGGTAAAGGAGCTTGCCTACCTCCCGTTCTTCAATCAATTTTTCAGGAGCCCAGGAAGGAAATTAAGAAAAATTCAACTGAGTGCTTCCCACTGCCGCTCCACTGCCTGGTCCCTGGATCCGATCTGGCTTCACTTTAAATATAGTGCGCTTGCACGCTAATCTCCGCTATGGTAAAGGAAACCAGGACTTGTCAGTGGAGCCGGCAGTGGATCGAGTGCAAGGTAAATTACTTAATTTGTTCCGGCTCCTGTACAATTGATTGCAGAACAGAGGTAAGGCAAAGCTCCTTTCCACCCGTACTTCAATCAGGCATTAAAAGAATAGTTCACTTTTTACAGTAGGATCATTGTTGTCCCCATTCTGGCAATGATTGTCTGCTGTTTAACCTGCTGCCCCCTGTAGCACAGTGGCGATTGCACAAGCTCTTTGAGCACAGGGGAAGGCGGATAAAAAAGGCCCTGTTCCAGATGCACGCCTGGAGGTAGGTACTCGGGCATTATCAACCTCACCAAGGATCGTTTACAGAAAAAAGTTTTAAAACGGTTCTTGAATTCCTAGATAATACAGCTGTAAGCTCAGGTCTGTACAGAAGTCATCTGTGATTCCGCAGGATCTGGGTTTTCCTACATTTCCATCCCCATAGTGATAAAATAATTCATTTTCTGGACAGCACAGTCTTGTTTAGAGAGAGTGCACAAGCAGTTCATCCAGTAGCTATATGACCACGCTGGAATGGAAATGGGGGAGGGGCTAAAGAATCACTGTGCATGGTAAATACGTATTGAAGTTCATGGCCCATTTGTAAAAGCCAGAAACCTGGATAATTTGGCTGCGGCCACGGTTCACACGTGTAAAAAATGCCGCAGGTATTGCGAAGGTTTATGACGAAGAAAGTAATATATATATATATATATATATAAAACGATCCTACAATCCCCAATATTCTTACCATCGTTCTATCAAATTAAAAATGCAGGACTATCTAATAAAGAAAAAAAATCGGAATGATTTTCTAACGACAAACGCTATTTTTTTAAATGATCGGAGCGGAGATGATAACGTGATAATGGAGCTGTGAACAGGCCCTTATGGGTTTTCTTTCTGTCGCCTTTATGCCTTTATTTTATACCCATGTCTCTTGTTACATGGTAAACCTCTTGCCCTCCCTCTGATTCGCTAATCTTGCCCTGAGGGTTGCTCATTGATGTTATCAAGACAAAACTGGAAGACGCATTAGCAAATGCAGAGACAGAGATGGTGCATATAATTTATATAACCCTTAGCACCTGGTAAAAGATGTTCGGGAAATCAAATAAGAGGCGGCGATAACGGAAATCCATAGGCAGCCATTGGAAGGGAGAATTTCTTAATATGCCGATATTTCATAATCATTAATATTAAATAGGCATGCTCCTCTATTAATGATGGCTATTCAGTGAAGAAATGTGAGATTTTTTGATATTGCCACTTAGTAAACCTAGGGAGGCTGTAGACAGACCGATACGGGGATATTGTAACCCATGTGCACCTTACAACTATTCACACAAGGGCAATTGTACTCTTCCCACCCACCCCCTACTAATAAAAGTCAGATCCCTGTACTGTAGTATGGGGAGTCAGCAAGATGTTTAGGTGTGTGACAATCACCTTATATCTTACGAGTGACGTATATACTCGAGTATAAGGGTGGCTATACTATATTTGATTTTAATTACCCGGCCGAGCTCTACCGCGACATTCGAAAGGAAGAGGCGAGTATATATATCTGCATTAAAGTACCTTTAAGTTACAATTATAGGTCCCTGGTTACGGAGTGGCATTTTTTTTGGCACATTTGCCACCAGTATGGCTACTCATCCTCAATTTATTTTTCATTCATTTCAAGCTAAATAATTGACCCAAACCGTATTCATGTGTTGCATGTGTGTGCATGTATTGCATTTTTGTAGAAGCAGAACACTTTTGATCAGGGCAAAACTTGGCCACACCAGGAAGCATGGGTTTTGCACTGATTCTTGTATGAACGCCATATCGCTTTGCCATTTCCTTAAATCCTGTAAGGACGTGCAAAAGGAAATATTAATTCTACTGCAAGTCAGTGTGAAAGAATCATTCAGATTTGCAATGCAGAAAACAACGTTTTAATAAAGTTTTAAAAAACTCTCTAGGAAAGGCAGAGAGTTGCAGTTTTAGCTACACTGAGGATGACACCTTCTAGGATATATAGCACGAATGATCTCGATAATTAGAAAGAATCACTGGGCCCCCCAGCAAATCTATGGAAAATTAGAAGGTGGCCCCTTGGCTCCTGGGACCCCCTGCTCCCTGGTATTTCACCCGCGAATTAGAATTTCTGCTTTTTCTACAACAATAGAGGACCCCAGAACACTACCTTCCCCCGTACATAGCAGCAGGGATGGAGGTCCCGATATAATAAAGCGAAAAGCCTGGATTTGCCGTGCTGGTGAGACCTGCTATCGTGGAATGCAGTGGCTATTCCTTCCCAGGGGTTCCTGGGCTAAATCTAGTTTTACTGAATTTCTATAAAGCTTCCCGGAAACTGGGCAGGTCACACTGTCCCTTCCCCATTACGTAATGATCAGGTTATATCACGTTTATTAAAGCCTACAATTAAAACTGCTGCTCATTCACAGTCATACAAATGGGAAACCAGTGGTTATTGTTCTCTCCCTAGTACTGGTTCCATGTTAGTAGCCGCACCACATATGTCCCTTTAATGTCGGTCCTGATGCATTTTGGGCCTAATAGTGCGAAAACCAGGTGACCCTGTTATTTTCGGGGTTAGCGGGTGTGTTTTGCACTAATTCCGCGAGTCATTTTTAGAGAATAGGACGCATAGCCATTCAAAATGTATTGGCTAAATGAACTTTGTGCACAAGGTGAAACTAATGCCTTTTGAATGGAGGACGTAAACAGGAGTCGTATCGGACCATAGTCTCTGTTTGAAGCGATGCGGGGTCTCGATCAGAGGTGTTTCTTGCATCGGCACTGTATGTCTATAAACAATTATAGTCTGGTTACTCTGATTTAAGGATGGATACACACAGGGCTACTATTGTCCGACCGAGCGTTCGATGAGAGCGCAATAGTGGCCCGTTCGTCCATTTTGGACCATACCACGCCATCAGATATTTCTGACCGACCGGGCACTATGGGTCGGTGGGCCGGAAATACCTGATGGTGGTACCCAGCCTAAGAGACTTCGTATAGGAGGGAGATGGTAGTAAATATACAGGGTTATTCAATACAAGTTCTTATCGTTTAAAAATGGTGCTAATTTTGCCCCAACCAATCAGATCTTATTTAAATTTGGAAGCTAACATCTGATTGGTTGGGCAAAATTTAGCACCATTTTAAAGGATAAGAACTTTTTATTGAATAACCTTGATAGTACGGTCCCTATATACTACGGGATTTGCCTGTGGAACACGACTTTGCCATTTAGTATGTTGGGGTAGTAAATGATCCGCAGTCTATTTGATGAGTCTCAGGGCGAATATTCCTGATTCGTTTTTCTATTTGTTCTACTGCCGCATTGTTGGATTAGCGATCAGCAGAATGTTTGGAGAGCAAGCGTGGTCAGCCAATGAAATGATTGGAACCGTCCCTGCAGGAAAAATCACGGGGGGCTCATTGTAATTGCCACATCGTACCAATTCTAGGTGGGATACGGAAAGGTCATTTTCCTGCAATATGCCAAGCCTACATCTTTCTAAACAGCACAGAGAAACGTTATCTTCTTACATTGTACAAATAAAGGTAGGTCTCTGCACCCTAACGGGATCGCCAATAGGTCGCCCGAAAGTCTTTTCCGGGGTGTGCATTTCTAAAGGCCAGGATGAGGGAACGGGCCTTTGTTTTGGTATTTGTCATCGAGCATTCTCTAGTTCACCATCGATTTCCACTTCAGGAAACAAAGGAGATTTTTAATGGGAATCAATAACATTGAATAAGTCATAAATTTATCAACACAACCGTGGGAGAAAGAACGTCTAAAATAGCCGTTTAAGAATGAGGGGAAGGATTTGCAGTATAAGCAGAATAAATAAGGTTCCCTGATGGGTAATCTGACAGCAACACCAATCAGTTTTAGCTTTTTACCTGGTTTGACTGGCAGTTGATCACATTTGATTGGTTACTGCAGAATTAATAGCAAATTTTCTACTAACTGAATCCGCCCCATTGTACTGGGCGATGACAGACTAACAGCTACTATAGTATCTTAATGTATCTGTGCCAAACATATCCCATAACTATCCTATTTGAGAAGAACTTTATATAGACAGAACTCCCACCACATCCAATCAGTAGTGTTGCTATACTGTTGGTGAGAGGATCTGTCAATACAACTGATGTCATGGTAAGCATATTTGATTGACAGTTGTCAGTACAGTTAATGGCGGTTATAGTCTTGGTAGATGCACGTGCAAATACGAGTAGGCGAGACTATCTGGTCTTGGTCCCCCTTGGGTCATTGTAAGGTTTAGAGTTAATAGACCGTTTACAAAAGCCAAGATGGTTTTCCGTTCGGATTCACGATCGAGTGCAATGAACGAAAGATCGATCAGGAAGAATTGCTTGAGGGGAGCCCCACCTTGGGGCTTCGATCGTTCGCAGACTTCCAGTTTTTCCAAACAAAACCACTTCGAACGGTGATGAGAAAAACGACATAATGCGGGATGATATCTTGCGCAATCTGATCGAAATTGATCATTTATTGTATTCACAGAAATCATGATAGAACCCTGGAGAGAGATTAGTGAAACGCCACTTTCTGTCTCCAGTTAGTTCTGGTATCTTCTCTTTCAGTGTCCGCTTCTCAGTGAACGAGTGACCCATTTGCTTCGTCTCCACTTTCTCGGCCCCCAGGTTATTTTTCGATTCTGGATGTGTCCGCACTCAGATTCTGACAGGGACACAAAGTTTATTGTATAAACGACCTCACCCCCTTTCCCAAGCACACATCTAAATATAGAAAGTTGCTTACAGGACCTTACTTATCTGCGAGGGTCCAGGGAACATTCTCTTGCTCCACTCAACACTCAAGATCCAGGTACCACGACTCTTATGAAAAAGTCATGGGATGGGTTATGGAAAACTCACATTAAGCAACGGGCATCAAGCAAAGCAGACCCTTTTACTAGAATATCAGATAAATACCAGTAGAGGAAAGAGATCATGGGGAACTGGTTTAGCCCTTAAAAACTGTTACGGGGCCTTGGAAATTTAAAGTTTAAAGGGCCACTCCTCTCTTAAATAGGTTCTGAAACCTCATATCTTTTCTCAAGGTTAATAAATAAAAGCTGCAGTCCTTGCCTTTAAATGAGACCTGGATCACATCTCGGGTTTGTAGAAGGCCGAGCTATGAACTGAGGCATGTAAGACGGACTATAGACCATGGTGCCCAATACGCGCCCATCAAATATGGAATAAACAGCCCCTTGCAGGTCGCAGTGGGTGGGGTCAGAGGGGTTGGGTGTTATATGGGAGTATGGGTTGCCAGAGCTTCAAGGGTGGCAGGTTCCAGTAAAAGTGCTGCTTAGTGTAGCAGGGGACCCCAGGTGAGTTCGGAATCCCTCACATCGAGCAATAAGGATCCATAGACAGTGCCTGTCAATCAGCATTATATTCAAAGGGGAGACTATCGCTTTCAGTTCATTATTCATTCCACAATGTATAA
Source organism: Hymenochirus boettgeri (assembly GCA_019447015.1). NCBI lineage: Eukaryota > Metazoa > Chordata > Amphibia > Anura > Pipidae > Hymenochirus > Hymenochirus boettgeri. The sequence goes on from CM033477.1 coordinate 154,617,859, forward strand.
GCGATAGCGAGATCTTCAGCCCGCCCAATACCGTCTTAACTTGCTGGCATAAGAAATGTTTAAAAAGTTTCGAGATACTTATCGTTACAATCGGTTTGCAGTGACTTAGCGCAAGCTTTGCAAAACTAAACAGATCTGCCACTCTAACTGGTTGTAAGTCAACGCTAAACTTTATTACATTGGGTTAGCTGACATTTTAAAGGGCATGGTCCACCCCTAAAACAAAAAAATCAAATCACATGTTGGTGTACCCCCAACCCCCATAGATATGATTCAGGCAACATTATACTGTATTACTAACCAGATATGTAAGGAGATATTATGTCCCATTCTGACAGTGTAAGCTGGCCCCTCCCTCCATGCAAGTCAATCAGGGCTGTGACTGCTGACATCACAACCAATGGATTGGACTAGTGGTTCACCTGCTACCTCCACTGCACATTGCTCAAGCTTATTAAAAAGTCATGAGCAGAGGAGGAGGCGGACGGATACTTTGCCAGAATGGAATAGATCATCATTTCATAATTGGTTACAAAGTACATGTAAAAAAAATGTGGTTAGCAGTTGGTGGGGCAGGATAACCTGACAGTGGTCAAAAGTTTTTTTGATTAAGGTCAAAACATTAGCCCTTTAAGACTAATCTTGTGCCTGTAAGAATCTGTCTATTATAACACCCCTAACGTTATGAGATTCCGTGTGGGTTTGGTGTCACTGCAGTTACTAAGGACCACAACCCTAAAGAGAGATTCCTGCAGTTTCAATTGAACACACTAGTGAGGGAGATTCCCTGCACTTTCAATGAGTTCCACAGTAGGGAGGAGAGAAAACGTAAGAAACACAATGGTGGCATGGAGACAACAGTAGATAAGCAGACAGGTAGATTACTTTGTATACTTTGGCTGCCACAGGGGAGGACTCTGGGCTTTAGCCCCGTAATGGTACAAAAGGCTTATGCTAGGTCTTATATAAAAAATGACGTTCCATACCAAAGAGGATAATTTACCTGCCTTACGCATGTTGTATTTACACAATACATATTCTTGTCTCGTTTATCAGATAACGTAAGCGGATGTGCCACCATCTAGTAAATAATTGTAAAACATCCTATAATAACTAATTGATGTCAAGTTGCTGCGGTTCCTTTGTGAGGGAGAAATTTGTGTTTGAAAGCACTCAGTTTTCCTTGTGTAAGGTACTACAAGCAGTGCTGTTGAAAACGTAAAACCCTCGAAAGCTTGTAAACTAATATAAACTGTTCAGCTACATTTACCCAGAGCAGCTATCGTCTCCGGGTAAAAATTCAGATTAATCCCGATAAGGAATGTTACCCACTGCGGGATTTTACAACCCAGCTGGCGTTTTTAAAATCCCCTGTTGCTGAGAACCATGGCAAACGCGATTCAAATCAAGGCGTCGGAATGCGCAAGGATTTTTGCGTAACCCGCATATCCGACGCGGAATATGGAGATAATAAAGTCAGCTAACCAGTTCGATACACGGTTTAGCACCAATTTGCCTAGCGCGTCTGTTAAATTATGTCCCGTTAAGGGCACGGCCGCCCGCCTTGCAATGCAAAGTGTAAGTTTTGTTTTAGAGTTTGTGTATCAAGCAATATAAGAGCGCTCTATTCCATGGTGTGTAGGGTCTAGTACTGGGCTTCACTGGTACTGGACTTGTACAGGGCACTGGTACTGGACTTGTACAGGGCACTGGTACTGGACTTGTACAGGGCACTGGTACTGGGCTTCACTGGTACTGGACTTGTACAGAGCACTGGTACTGGACTTCACTGGTACCGGACTTGTACAGGGCACTGGTACCGGGCTTATTATGGGCACTGGAACGGTGCTTCACTGGTACTGGCCTTTCAGGGCACTGGTACTGGGCTTAACTGGTACTGGACTTGTACAGGGCACTGGTACTGGGCTTCACTGGTACTGGACTTGTACAGGGCACTGGTACTGGGCTTCACTGGTACTGGTCTTGTACAGGGCACTGGTACTGGGCTTCACTGGTACTGGACTTGTACATCGCCCAGTCCCCGTAAAGCCAGTCCCGTGCCCTGTATAAGCCCAGTAACAGTAAAGCCCAGTCCCAGTGCCCTGATAAGCCCAGAACATTAAGCCCAGTCCCAGTTGTCCCTGTAATAGCCCCAGTAACAGTAAGCCCAGTCCCAGTGCCCTGTATAAGCCCAGTAACAGTAAAGCCCAGTCCCAGTGCCCTGTTAAGCCCAGTAACATAAAGCCCAGTCACAGTGCCCTGTATAAGCCCAGTAAAGTAAAGCCCAGTCCCAGTGCCCTGTATAAGCCCAGTAACAGTAAAGCCCAGTCCCAGTGCCCTGTATAAGCCCAGTAACCATGTAAAGCCCAGTACCAGTGCCCTGTATAAGCCCAGTAACAGTAAAGCCCAGTTCCCAGTGCTACAATTAGCAGGCTTTCCGTAACATCTTTTACCAGGTGCTAAGGGTTAATATAAATTAATATGCACCATCTCTGTCTCTGCATTGATAATGCGTCTTCCAGTTTGTGTCTTGATAACATCAATGAGCAACCCTGCAGGGCAAGATTAGCGAATCAGAGGGAGGGCAAGAGGTTTACCATGAAACAAGAGACATGGTATGTAAAATAAAGGCATAAAGGCGACAGAAGAAAACCCATAAGGGCCTGTTCACAGCTCCATTATCACGTTATCATCTCCCGACTACGATCATTTAAAAAATAGTTTGTCGGTAGAAATCAGTCCGATTTTTTTTTTCTTTATTAGTGTCTGGCAATTTTTAATTTGATGAAATCGATGGTAGAATTGGGATTGTAGGATCGTTTTATATATATATTATATATATATATATATATATATATATATGGTCTATAATTACATGTGAACTTCGAGCTGCATAAACGCCAGGAATTGCAGCGTACACAAAATTGGCGTATCGCAGACAAACTTAGCGCATTTACACGTGTGAACGTGGGCCGCAGCCAAATTATCCAGGTTTCTGGTTTACAATGGGCCATGAATCAATACCTATTTACGCATGCACAGTGATTCTTTAGCCCCTCCCCCTTTCCACCAGCGTTGTACATAGCTACTGGATGACCTGCTTGTGCACTCTCTCTAAACAAGACTGTGCTGTCAGAAAATGAATTATTATATTCACTATGAGGGATGGAAATGTAGGAAAACCCAGATTGCCTGCGGAATCACAGATGACTTCTGTACAGACCTGAGCTTACAGCTGTATTAATCTAGGAATTCAAGAACCATTTTTTAAAACTTTTTCTGTAAACAGGATCCTTGGTGAGGTTGATAATGCCGAGTACCTACCTCCAGGCTGTGCATCTGGAACAGGGCCTTTTTATCGCCTCTCCCTCGTGCTCAATAAGCTTGTGCAATCGACCATGTGCTCAGGGGCAGCAGGTTAAACAGCAGCAATCATTGCCAGAATGGGGACAACATGATCCTACTGAAAAAGTGAACTATTCTTTTAATGCACTGATTGAAGTACGGGTGGTAAAGGAGCTTTGCCTTACCTCCTGTTCTGCAATCAATTGTACAGGAGCCTGGAACGAAATTAAGTAATTTACCTTGCACTCGATCCACTGCCGGCTCCACTGAAAGTCCTGGTTTCACTTTTACCATAGCGGAGATTAGCGTGCAAGCGCACTATATTTAAAGTGAAGCCAGATGCGATCCAGGGACCAGGCAGTGGAGCGGCAGTGGAGCACGCGAGTTGAATTTTCTTTAATTTCCTTCCTGGCTCCTGTAAAATTGTTGAAGAACGGGAGGTAAGGCAAGCTCCTTTACCTCGAATTCTTCAATCAATGCCTTAAAGGAGAGTTCACTTTTTCACTGGACTATTCCATTAAAATCTGATTAGCAACTACATGACAATAGTGTAGGGTAGATAACTTAGATACCGAAACCTAATAAATAATATAACAAATCTGTCCGTCCATTGAATCAGCAGCTGGGGCAATGCCAACCGTAAAGTCCTTCAAATGTAAAGCCCTCCTAGGACCAAACACACGGTATCTAATAATAAAGATCACAGCCTTTTATTCTGAGCTCCCAGACGCGGTCTTTTGCCAGATATGTCATGGTTTGGCCCCTCGCCCGGCATATTTTGCCCTTGGTGTGTGTAAGAAGCTGAAACCCCTCCGTAAATGACTCATTTGTCGCTCATTGAGAGCCGTTAATAGCAGGAGGTGTAAAATGCATATTTTTCACTCTGTAGGAGACGCCCGAGATGTTTCAATGCCTCGGGCCGTGTTGCTTGTTTACTACAGACCTGGGTTGGTTATTAAATCATAAGATCTAATTTGCGCTGCCAAACTGTACTCTACTGCTTCCCGTTCATACAGTATAAGATACAGCAATAGACCACAAGTAAAAAAAACAGGAATTGTAAAATCTGAATTATGATTAATAGAGTGTATTACTGCACAGCGTTCACCTTCATATTCCCCCCATGTTAGCCCGAGGGATACAAACAAACTGTGCATGCCGGATGGATTTTATATTGATGCCGGATGGATTTTATAATGCTGTCTAAATAGAAGCCTGCTGTATTTCCTTTGAAATAAGCCCTGGATCACATCTCTGGCTGCGGCCAGTGAGAAATTATTGTGCACAGAAAGTTCAAGCTTCCTGCTTTTAGTAGCTTGAGTGACATCACCTGGCCCTCTGCTCCTCCCCTCCACCCCAAGGGCAGAGCATGCTCACTTAGACTTAATGCTGGGAATGACAGAAATACCTGCACAGTGACAGTTGAGAGGGGGGACTATTAATGCGAACAGATAGTGGTCACATGCTACAAGCTGCTAAAAACAATGATTGTTCAGGAAGTTAATTGCTAAACCATCTATCTAACGTCTTTGAACTCTGTAATCCAAGGTTCACTTATCGGTACGTCGGTAGGTCACGTGAGGACTTCCAAAAAGAATAACCCCAGAAAGCTGCAGAAAGCTAACAAAATAATAATATAACCCATATAGCAAAACAATATAAACTGCAAAACCAAACACCGCCAAAGGGCGACGTAACAAAAGTAAACAAACAGCTAAACAAAATGTATTTGTAATATGAGAATATGAGTCGCCTTGGGCTTAATGAACTGTATATACAGTACGTATCACCTTTAAAAGCATTTCCTAAAACCCGCAAGCAGTTTAATTCATTCTGTTCTGGCAATAGGGCTCCACCCCTTGTATAACACTGGGCACGTCGTATAAACAGCTTCTACTGCAATTCTGGATACTTATGTATTATATCTTATTGAAAGTACATTATCACTTATTAAAGAACATGTCCACCCCAACACCAGGGGGTAAGAAAGACTTGAGTGCAATTTCTCCTTATATTGATGTTTTGGGGTTATCGACATCCCTGGAATCAGATGGGCTAATTCATTGGGGGTTGACATGCCCTTTAAAGAATTCTCCATCCTGAACAGAGGTGAGTTAGGATTCCCTTAGCTTATAGACAGGGTGTGTTCCTAGGATTTTTGACACCTGAAACAACTTTTAAATGCCGCTATTGGCAGACGAGTGGCGGCATGATAAGTGGGCGTGGCGTCATGAGGGAAAATAGTGGAAGTGGGGTGTGGTGGGCTGACTAACACTGACTGGTGGACTGGAGGGCTGACTTAACCTGATTGGTGGACTGAGGGCTGACTAAACCTTGATTGGTGGACTGGTGCTGAAATGCAGATATTTTGCTGCTTTTAAGTGTTCTGCAGGGGCACGCCCTGAGCAAATGTTTCAGTTTGTTCTTCATGGCAGGGGCACCCCTGCTTATAGAAGGATTAACCAGCCCCAAACATACAATGGGAAATGATACAAATCCTAGAGGATCACCACAGATCACTCACACTGAATGAAACACAGTTGATCAGGAGACACACATGGGCTGTATGGTTCCGACTAGCAGTGGGACCTCCAAATGTTTCATTACCACTAATGTCTAATTTGCAGTAGGTTGTTGCATTGGGTCTTGTTAGTTTCTTATTGGTGAAGTTCCTGCTCTTTCCATTCATTTGGGAAAATAATATATCTGATTGTCTGTCGAGGCCAATGAATGAAGAGCGGGTGCGATGAGGCTCAGTGATTGGATGGTGGAGAAAGGAGATTGGATTGTAGCATTGTAGCCAAAGGAAGAACATGAAAAGATTAGATATTCAGTATTGACGATACATCTGTCCAATGGGATCACTGGAAGCGTTAAAAGGTGTCCAACATGAAACAATGGTCTGCTAGATCCACCTACTGTCATCGACTCTGGTTATTATTATTAACAACTAGCTGCTATTTAACTATGGCAGCCTACCATGTGGCTGATGTAACAACAAGAGGACCCAAATAAAGGTGATTAACACCAGCAAAAGGATGCCTTGTACTTAAGCACCAATCACAGCCGCATATCTGTTTGCCAGGTGCTACAAAAAATGGCATTCATTGGTCTTTATTACCCACCTGGCACATCACATGGTAAAAATTAACCCTGAAAGTGCTCTTCATCTGCTCATCGTTGTCTCTTATGTCACTTAACTCAAAAATAACAGGAATGCCAGTTTTCCTACCACTGTACTGATAAGCATATCTAAATCTGCAGTGGGCAGATAACCAACCACAAGCACTAACCAAAGTAGGTGGCCCAGCACGATTACGCCACTACCCATAAAAGGCAGAACAAACAAAATCAATGTATGTTGGTGACCGGACCAGTGAGAAGACTCACTTAGAAGAGGCATCTTCATTGGCCAGGTCCTGGACTGATGAAGGAGGCGGAAGTCCATTGGACCAATGAAGGTAACTTAAGCAAGTAGAACATTTACATGCAAGAATAATTTTCCTTGAAGGGGTGGAAGTAACATATGGAAACTCCCAATTCCCCAAATATAACCCATGGAACTTTAGCCTAAATATGGTTCTTCAGAGTGTCAAAGGTCATAAATGGTTTAAACGCAAATTTTAACCCTGATAATTTATAAATAGATCTATCACCTGTAAGAAAACTGTGAATAGGACATTGCTAGTCACCGTGGGTGGTAGAGACCGAAGGTAACAAAATACTGAAATTCTAGGAGAGGTTGGGTTCTCTAAGTGCTGTTATTGTAGCCTTTAGAAATGCAATACACCCTGACAATGTCTGTATTGCCATCTACGTCGGGATTCCAATGGACCTGAATGTACTCAGCCAGGTGTCTTATTAACCCCCAGTAAATCATACAGGCTCATTTACCAGAGCCGCTATCGCTCTGGGTATATCGACATTGAGAATGTGGGTAAATCATGGGACTTTACCTATATTTGCCCAGCAAGTCTGGGTAATGAGGCCCATAGTGTTATAAACATTATATCTTGTCTCTGCAACAGATCTACCTATGTCACCATTTTAACACGCAAATAAAGGTAGGAGAGGCTTCTGGGTAATTGCTATACTTTCTATACCATTTGTCTACAGCAAATGCTATTAACTCTTTCCAGAAAAGCAAAATGGCTCCTTTTATTCAGTTCACTGTTTCTTGCGTTACTGCACATCCGACAATATACAGAGTTCTGGATAGGCACCAAGGATTATTAGGGCTCCGTGTACCTGGGCGACATCATTGTGTAAAGTCTGTGAGCAGATGTTCGTACATTAAAGTCCAACCCTCAAATGAAAATTGCCAAACATAGCTGCAATAGTTAAAAAATCTAAAAGATGTAAGTCTAACCGAAATTCTGCACATGTCCTGCTGCCCTGGTTCTGCTTCCTGGTTCTTCCAGTTAGCAACTGTAATCAGATGACATCACAGCCAATCATTAAATGCTATTCCCCTAGTTGCCTATTTGAGCCTGTGAAATACCTTGGAGAGGAGGCAAAACCTTGCAGAGAAGGGGTGGGGTAGGAGAACATTATTGTGGTTAAGCTAATATATTTTTTCATTGTGGGGTGAACATGTCCTTTAAGGCTGTCTGATGATGTGTAAATTGTAGTTCAGCAACAAATTATCTATTAAGGACACTGTTGAATCTCGTAGAGGACCTGCTACTATAACTGGGAGATTTCCCAGAACTGGAGGCTCTCTGCTCCCATTTTAAAGTCACCACAAGCTACTTATATTGTGATTACGGCACTTTTATTGTCACTATACCTATCATTAAAGTCACGCAGGTGGTAAGACCAAATCAGGATTAAACCAGAGCGCATCGCTGTATTAAACTGACAGGAGCCGAGCTCTTGCTCTGTAAATCTCCTATCGGGTGTAGATAAGATGCAGGATGTTCTGTCAAAGTTTCCTTCTGACTTGGAATTAAAACAACCAAACATTCCGTCCATATAAACCTTAGGGAGCCTTGTGCTTCTCCTGGCCTATGGACCTATACTACAGCAAGAGGTGTGTCCTTAACACGCCAATCGAGGAACTGACCACGTGCACACACAGCACTTTCATTTGCCACACAGAATCCTCATTCTGATTGGACGACTTGATATCTGGCATGCAATGATCCCCAATAATCTAAATAAAGATATAACAGTAACTAGTTTCTGTGATCGTCGCACAATAGCTGGAAATTTACAGTTTGCTTGCCATCTACCAACATCAACATTCACCCTTCTTTCTACCCATGCTTAATAGCCAGCATTGGCTAGCATTCTGGGAATGTAGTTCAGCACAATTGTGTTGTTGCAGTTAGACGGATAACACTGTAAAAGCAATGTCTGCTCTATACCACGCACAATGATTTACCTTCTAATTCGATAATTGCCAGCACAGCGGAAGTCTTTGCCTCTCCATGGGGGTTCTTCGCCACACAGTGTACACTCCCGCTCCTCCATCTGCTGTCCCTGATACATAGTGTTCCATATTCCTCTCCGCCAGGTTCCATAGTTCCTGGTTCTTGTACCAGATTAGGTTGGCTGTGGGCTCCCCGAAGCTGCTACCTTTAGGAAGATGTCGCAGCCTGTGCCTATGGCAGCGTTCTTCAGCTTCCGGACAAACAGAGGGGGAGAGGGCTCTCCAGGATCAGACATACCTGGGACGTTGGGGGGTATGCCTGGACTTGGTGGTGTTGCCACAGCCCTAAAGCTTTGGGGTTCTTCTTGATTCCTGGATAAATTCTTCCTAACGTCAGCGCGGTACATGGCGATGGAGATGGTCAGACCTGCGGGATCTGGGTGTTATAGTAGCTAAAGATGAGTTTGTCCTTTGTCTTTCCAGTGAGGAGGAATGTGACCCAATAAATCAGACTGGGGAACGGATAATGGAGACGGGCCACTTCCCCTTTTATGTGTTCTAACAAGATGCCATGGGGCATTATCAGTGTCCAGGTGGCAGCAAACTCTTACCATGCACCAGGTGCTATAAAGTTTCCTCTGGGTCTCCAAACCGCTGTCCAGGTGACTTCACTTCTTGGTGGGGTCTGAGATGGTAAAAGACCTCAAACATCCCCCAGGTCTTGGTCTTCTCCTTCTCCCCTTCAGTCGCTCTCCTGCAAAAGAGACACAGTGACCTGCTGAGCTCTCAAATTAGCCCCAGTGGTTTCTAATGCCCCCTCCCTACTTCTCCAAAGTGGCACTGACAGCTGCCTCCCTCTTGATATGTGACATAACTTGGCTACGACATTTCACTCCCCCCCTGTACACTGACCACCTCCAGCTCTCAGCTCCTTGTGCAAAGAATAGTAACCAGGCAGGAACTGACATATTCAGTAGAGAGGGTGAGGGGTGGGTAACAGACAAAGGGAAACCCCACAATGCTGGACAATTATCACATGAATGGAGAAAACACTGATCATTTCAACGGGAATAAACTATATAAGTTTTCTTCTGCAAAATACATAGAAATCAACCAGAACAATTTCCCATTGATTTCTGGGTAGGTGCCCACTTCGTTTACACCAGATTTCATGGGAATCACACGTGCGTAAGTGTGTGTTTCTAGATAATGTGTGTTGCAGCATTGTGTATTAATACTGTACCGCACCACAATCGGACTGCAAACGTCTGAATGCTGTGATGTGTGAGAGACCAGACCATTGAGTGTGGGCAGGGTGAGTATGTGTGCCAGACCATTGAGTGTGGGCAGGGTGAGCATGTGTGCCAGACCATTGAGTGTGGGCAGGGTGAGTATGTGTGCCAGACCATTGAGTGTGTGCAGGGTGAGTATGTGTGCCAGGCCATTGAGTGTGGGCAGGGTGAGTATGTGTGCCAGACCATTGAGTGTGGGCAGGGTGAGTATGTGTGCCAGACCATTGTGTGTGGGCAGGGTGAGTATGTGTGCCGACCATTGGTGTGGGCAGGTGAGTATGGTGCCAGACCACGAGTGGTGGGGCAGGGTGAGTATGTGTGCCAGACCATTGTGTGTGGGCAGGGTGAGTATGTGTGCCAGACCATTGTGTGTGGGCAGGGTGAGTATGTGTGCAGACCATGGTGTGGGCAGGGGAGTATGTGCCAGAACAGTTGGTGGGCAGGGTGAGTATGTGTGCCAGACCATTGTGTGTGGGCAGGGTGAGTATGTGTGCCAGACCATTGTGTGTGGGCAGGGTGAGTATGTGTGCCAGACCATTGTGTGTGGGCAGGGTGAGTATGTGTGCCAGACCATTGAGTGTGGGCAGGGTGAGCATGTGTGCCAGACCATTGTGTGTGGGCAGGGTGAGTATGTGTGCCAGACCATTGAGTGTGGGCAGGGTGAGTATGTGTGCCAGACCATGAGTGGTGGGCAGGGTGAGTATGTGTGCCAGACCATTGAGTGTGTGCAGGGTGAGATGTGTGCCAGACCAATTGGTGTGGGCAGGGTGAGTATGGTGCCAGACCATTGTGTGTGGGCAGGGTTGAGTATGTGTGCCAGACCATGATGTGGGCAGGTGAGTATGTGTGCCAGACCATTGAGTGTGGGCAGGGTGAGTATGTGTGCCAGACCATTGAGTGTGGCAGGGTGAGTATGTGTGCCAGACATGAGTGTGGCAGGGAGATGTGTGCCGACATGAGTGTGCAGGAGTATGTGGCCAGACCATGAGTGTGGGCAGGGTGTAGTATGTGCAGACCATGAGTGTGGACAGTGAGTATGTGTGCCAGACATTGAGTGTGGGCAGGGTGAGTACGTGTGCCCCAGTATTGTTTCTAGAGTACATGTTAAGTGTGTGTTACAGTATGGTTCCAAAACACATTCAGGGTTATTAATAAAGTTCGTATCGGTTAAAATGGTGCTATTTTGCCCCAACCAATCAGATGTTAGCTTACAATGTACATAAGTTCTGATTGGTTGGGGCAAAATTAGCACCATTTTAATCGATAAGAACTTTTATTGAATCTCCCTGTTTTAGAATTAAACATAACCTTACATATACATGCACATGGCTAGAAACACACACACATGTTCTATATATACTGTACTCAGTTCAGAGGATACTATCAATGTTATACTTCATGTAAGATATTATACAGTACAAATCCCTACATCTGTATTAACATTAGACATGTAATGTGAGTTCCAATAGAAACGGAACGAGACTCAACAGTTTTGAACATGCGTAATTAACACGAGGCTGTTTCTGGTGCCAGTGTCCTGTAAATGACAAACCCTAATATTCACACTTTAAAATGCCTCTGGCAGCCAAGTCCCAGTAATTAGGGATTATGATGAAGTCCGAACCACGCCAGGGTACACCCTATTTTTCACCTTTGTTGTTTGCTAAGACGCCATCTGCAAAAAAACTTTTTTTAACTAATATGTATAAAGTTTTTAACAGACTTACCTATGGTGCTGCATTCCCCAGTCTGTACAGCACATGTGGTGAGCCCAGGTGACAGGCTGAGGTAATGAAGCAGAGCCGCCATGTCATTCTCAGTCCCAGTAAACCCAGTCCCTGCCCTGTATAAGCCCAGAGTAACAGTTAAAGCCCAGTACCAGTGCCTGTATAAGCCCAGTACAGTAAAGCCAGTCCCAGTGCCCTGTATAAGCCCAGGACAGTAAAGCCCCAGTCCCAGGGCCGTTAAGCCTCAGTAACAGTAAAGCTCAGTCCCAGTGCCCTGTATAAGCCCAGTAACAGTAAAGCCCAGTACCAGTGCCCTGTATAAGCCCAGTAACAGTAAAGCCCAGTCCCAGTGCCCTGTTAAGCCCAGTAACAGTAAAGCCCAGTACCAGTGCCCTGTATAAGCCCAGTAACAGTAAAGCCCAGTACCAGTGCCCTGTATAAGCCCAGTAACAGTAAAGCCCCAGTACAGTGCCCTGTATAAGCCCAGTAAACAGTAAAGCCCATTCCCAGTGCCCGTATAAGCCAGAGTAACAGTAAAGCCCAGTCCCAGTGCCCTGTATAAGCCAGTAAAGTAGCCCAGTCCCTGCCCTGTATAAGCCCAGTAACAGTAAAGCCCAGCCCATGTCCCTGATATAAGCCCAGTAACAGTAAAAGCCCAGTCCCAGTGCCCTGTATAAGCCCAGTAACGTAAAGCCCAGTCCCAGTGCCCTGTTAAGCCCAGTACAGTAAAGCCCAGTCCCAGATGCCCTGTATAAGCCCAGTAACATAAAGCCCAGTCCCAGTGCCCTGTTAAGCCCAGTAACAGTAAAGCCCAGTACCAGTGCCCTGTATAAGCCCAGTAACAGTAAAGCCCAGTACCAGTGCCCTGTATAAGCCCAGTAACAGTAAAGCCCAGTCCCAGTGCCCTGTATAAGCCCAGTCCCAGTAAAGCCCAGTCCCAGTGCCCTGTATAAGCCCAGTAACAGTAAAGCCCAGTCCCAGTCCCTGTATAAGCCCAGTAACAGTAAAGCCCAGTCCCAGTGCCCTGTATAAGCCCAGTAACAGTAAAGCCCAGTCCCAGTGCCCTGTATAAGCCCAGTAACAGTAAAGCCCGTCCCAGTGCCCTGTATAAGCCCAGTAACATAAAAGCCCAGTCCCAGTGCCCTGTATAAGCCCAGTAACCAGTAAAGCCCAGTCCCAGTGCCCTGTATAAGCCCAGTACCAGTAAAGCCCAGTCCCAGTGCCCTGTATAAGCCCAGTACCAGTAAAGCCCAGTCCAGTGCCCGGTTAGCCCAGTAACAGTAAAGCCCAGTCCCAGTGCCCTGTATAAGCCCAGTACCAGTAAGCCCAGTCCCAGGGTGCCCGTATAAGCCCAGTACAGTAAAGCCCAGTCCCACCCGTGCCCATCGTATAAGCCCGTCCACAGCCCGTAAGCCCAGTAACAGTAAAGCCCAGTCCCAGTGCCCTGTATAAGCCAGTACCAGTAAAGCCCAGTCCAGTGCCCTGTATAAGCCCAGTAACAGTAAAGCCCAGTCCCAGTGCCCTGTAGAAGCCCAGTACCAGTAAAGCCCAGTCCCAGTGCCCTGTATAAGCCCTAGTAACAGTAAAGCCCAGTCCCAGTGCCCTGTATAAGCCCAGTAACAGTAAAGCCCAGTACCAGTGCCCTGTATAAGCCCAGTAACAGTAAAGCCCGTCCCAGTGCCCTGTATAAGCCCAGTACCAGTGCCCTGTATAAGCCCAGTAACGTAAAGCCCAGTACCAATGCCCTGTATAAGCCCAGTAACAGTAAAGCCCAGTACCAGTGCCCTGTATAAGCCCAGTACAGTAAAGCCCATTCCCAGTGCCCTTATACGCCAGTAACAGTAAAAGCCCGTCCCAGTGCCCTGTATAAGCCCAGTAACAGTAAAAGCCCTAGCTCCCAGTGCCCTGTATAAGCCCAGTAACAGTAAAGCCCAGTCCCAGTGCCCTGTATAAGCCCAGTAACAGTAAGCCCAGTCCCAGTGCCCTGGTATAAGCACAGTATCAAGTACACAGTAAAGCCCCTCGTCCAGTGCCCGATAAAGCCCAGAACCAGTAAAGCCCAGTCCCAGTGCCCCTAGTGCCATAACGCACCCAGTAACATAAAGCCCAGTCCAGTGCCCTGTATAAGGCCCATAGTAACAGTAAAGCCCAGTCCAGTGCCCTGTATAAGCCGAGTACCAGTAAAGCACAGTACCTGTGCCCTGTTTAATCCAGTAACAGTAAAGCCCAGTCCCAGTGCCTGTATAAGCCCAGTCCGTAAAGCCCAGTCCCAGTGCCCTGTATAAGCCCAGTACAGTAAAGCCCAGTCCCAGTGCCCTGTATAAGCCCAGTAAGTAACAGTAAAGCCCAGTCACCAGTGCCCTGTATAGCCCGAGTAACAGTAAAGCCCACGTCCCAGTGCCCGTAAAAGCCCAGTCCAGTAAAGCCCAGTACCAGTTGCCCGTATAAGCCCAGTAACGTAAGCCAGTCCCAGGTGCCCTGTATAAGCCCAGTACAGTAAAAGCCCAGTCCCAGTGCCTGTTAAGCCCAGTCCAGTAGTAAAGCCCAGTCACCAGTGCCCTGTATAAGCCCAGAGTAACAGTTCTAAGCCCAGTCCCAGTGCCCGTATAAGCCCAGTACAGTAAAGCCCAGTCCCAGTGCCTGTATAAGCCAGTACCACGTAAAAGCCCAGTCCCAGTGCCCTGTATAAGCCCAGTACAGTAACAGTAAAGCCCAGTCCCAGTGCCCTGTATAAGCCCAGTCCCAGTAAAGCCCAGTCCCAGTGCCCTGTATAAGCCCAGTAACAGTAAAGCCCAGTCCCAGTGCCCTGTATAGGCCAGTACAGTAACCTCCAGCCCAGTAGCCCAGTCCCGTTAAAGCCCAGTACCAGTGCCCCCGTATAAGCCCAGTAACGTAAAAGCCCAGTCCCAGTGCCTGTATAAGCCCAGTAACAGTAAAGCCCAGTCCCATGCGCTGTATAAGCCCAGAGTAACAGTAAAGCCCAGTCCCCAGTGCCTGTATAAGCCCCAGGAACAGAAAGCCCAGTCCCAGTGCCTGTTAAGCCGTAAGAAACGTCCCAGGCAACGTACATAAGCACACGTACCAGTAAAGCCCACTCCCAGTGCCCTGTATAAGCCCAGTAGTAACAGTAAAGCCCCAGTGTAACCAGAACTCAGTACCCTGTATAAAGCCCAGTAACAGTAAAGCCAGTCCCAGTGCCCTGTATAAGCCCAGTAACAGTAAAGCACAGTGCCCAGTGCCCTGATAAGCCCAGTAACAGTCAAAGCCCAGTACCAGTGCCCTGTATAAGCCCAGAGTAACCGTAAAAACCCAAGTCCCAGTTCCTGTATAAGCCCAGTAACAGTTAAAGCCCGTCCCAGTCCCCAGTGCCCTGTATAAGCCCAGTACATAGCTGAAGCCCAGTACCAGTGCCCTGTACAAAGTCCAGTACCAGTGAACAGCCCATTCCCAGTGCCTGTTTCACTGGTACTGGACTTGTACAGGGCACTGGTACTGGGCTTCACTGTTACTGGACTTGTACAGGGCTTCACTGGTACTGGACTTGTACAGGGCACTGGAACTGGGCTTCACTGGTATTGGACTTGTACAGGGCACTGGTACTGGGCTTCACTAGTACTGGGCTTATACAGGGCACTGGGACTGGGCTTTACTGTTACTGGGCTTATACAGGGAACTGGGACTGGGTTTTACTGTTACTGGGCTTATACAGGGCACTGGGACTGGGCTTTACTGTTACTGGGCTTATACAGGGCACTGGTACTGGGCTTTACTGTTACTGGGCTTATACAGGGCACTGGGACTGGGCTTTACTGTTACTGGGCTTATACAGGGCAGGGACTGGGCTTTACTGGGACTGAGAATGACAATGGCGGCTCTGCTTCATTACCTCAGCCTGTCACCTGGGCTCACCACATGTGCTGTACAGACTGGGGAATGCAGCACCATAGGTAAGTCTGTTAAAAACTTTATTACATATTAGTTAAAAAAAGTTTTTTTGCAGATGGCGTCTTAGCAAACAACAAAGGTGAAAAATAGGGTGTACCCTGGCGTGGTTCGGACTTCATCATAATCCCTAATTACTGGGACTTGGCTGCCAGAGGCATTTTAAAGTGTGAATATTAGGGTTTGTCATTTACAGGACACTGGCACCAGAAACAGCCTCGTGTTAATTACTGGCTTAACTGTTACTGGCTTAGACAGGCGCACTGGTATGGCTTGACTGTTACTAACTCTGGGCTTATACAGGGCCACTGGTACTGGGCTTTACTGTTACTGGGGCTTATACAGGCACTGGTACTGGGCTCTTTACTGTTACTGGGCTTTTATACTGGGGCAACTGGGACTGGGCTTTACTGTTACTGGGCTTATACAGGGCACTGGTTATGGCTTTAATGTTACTGGGCTTATACAGGGCACTGGGACTGAGTTTACTTTACTGGGCTTATACAGGGCACTGGGACTGGGCTTTACGTTACTGGGCTTATACACGGGCATGGGACTGGGCTTTACTGTTACTGGGCTTATCAGGGCACTGGGGACTGGGCTTTACTGTTACTGGGCTTATACAGGGCAGGGACTGGGGTTTATGGGACTGAGAAGACAATGCGGCTCTGGCTTCATTACCTCAGCCGTCACCTGCGGCTCACCACAGTGCTGTACAGACTGGGGAATGCAAGCACCAAGGTAAGTCTGTAAAACTGTATTACAATATTAGTTAAAAAAAGGTCTTTTTTTGCAGATGGCGTCTTAGCAAACAACAAGGTGAAAAAAAGGGTGTACCCTGGCGTGGTTCCGGTTCATATAATCCCTAATACTGGGACTGGCGCCAGAGGCATTTTAAATGTGAATAATTAGGGGTGTCATTTTACAGGACACTGGCACCAGAAACAGCCTAGTGTTAATTA